>CM026387.1:65594941-65621915 GCA_014843695.1 Archivesica marissinica | reverse complement strand
TCTATCTATCTATCTATCTATCTATCTATCTATCTATCTATCTATCTATCTATCTATCATCTATCTATCTATCTATATATCTATCTATCTATCTACTATATATCTATCTATCTATCTATCATCTATCTATCATCTATCTATCTATCTATCTATCTATCTATCTATCTATCTATCTATCTATATATCTATCTATCTACTATCTATCTATCTATCTATCTATCTATCTATCTATCTATCTATCTATCTATCTATCTATGTCTACGTCCCCGCGAGGGGTTCGATATTAAAGGAAGATAGATAGATAGATAGGATAGATAGATAGATAGATAGATAGATATAATTGGTAAATGAGATGAATCAAGCATAGCTAATGCATTCAGTCGGATTACCTTTCATTTTTTGGTAGAATACAAGTAAACAATGGGAGACGACAGGGAATTGGAATTACTCCACAAACTGGACAATTTAAAGGACATTCGGTATTCAAAATGTCTTTGAAATATGTTTAATTATATTACTGAACTATTTTAGTTATGCTATGTTCACAGGATATCTTGCAAATTATTAAATTGTTTGTCCATCGTTCGTTCTCAAAATTGTTCGAACCATTAACTTTAGACCAAAATGATCATGTGAAGCCTAATTGGTTATGGCTGCAGATGTTATGCGACACATTGACAACAATAACCAAGTCCATCTTGACATATCTTCAAAGCCTTCAATAAAATATAGCGCCATGACTTTCACAAAGCAACATAGTCCAAATATCATCACCTTTCACTAAAACTGAACTAAGGAGTAAGGCAGCCATCCACTGCTCCAAGGTAAGAATGTATGAAGGTGGATTGATCATGCAGTGTACAACACATATAATTGCCAGAACATCTAGAGTAGATGAAATGTCAACAACTAGAAATTGTCCAACACCATCTGTATTGAGGCATAGATGATAGATATATATATCAATGATAGCTTATAATTTAACCACCATATTTACAAATATGAGTTATGATTACCAATATCGGCATTCAGCAGGGTCTCACTATTTATTGACTAGAAATGACTAGAACCGTCTAGAGGTTTATTGAAGATATTTTTTAATAGAACTAGAGTTGTATGGTCTTGTGTATACATATATTATATGTGTATATTATCTATATATATATTGTTTGATATATTTCTTCTGTCCCAAAGCATCCGTGGTCCAGTGGTAGAGCGTCGGATTTGGAATCGATCGGTCTCGAGTTCGATACTCGGGTCAGGTCACGTATGTAGCATGGCACCTCACACACATTGCTTTAATAGTACTGGTTTAAACCACTTAGGTCGGCTAAGCTTGCCCAGGAAAAACATGTCTACGTTCCCGCAAGGGGTTTGACATTAATGGAACATACATACATACATACATACAAAGCAACAAATTCAGCTTTTAATCGATTACATTGGGTGTACTACCGGAACACTTGCAACAGGGCGATTTTATGCATGGCCTTGTGTTCCATGTATGAAGATTCGTAATTTTCGTATTTCATCTTCATGCAATGCACTATAGGCTGTACATGTATAAGTTCCTCGTCTAACCCATCCTGCCTGACCACCTGTTTGTATAAGTGCCTCGTCTAACCCATCCTGGCTGACCACCTGTTTGTATAAGTGCCTCGTATAACCCATCCTGGCTGACCACCTGTTTGTATAAGTTCTTCGTCTAACCCATCCTGGCTGACCACCTGTTTGTATAAGTGCCTCGTCTAACCCATCCTGGCTGACCACTTGTTTGTATAAGTGCCTCGTCTAACCCATCCTGGCTGACCACCTGTTTGGTATAAGTGCCTCGTCTAACCCATCCTGCCTGACCACCTGTATGTATAAGTGCCTCGTCTAACCCATCCTGCCTGACCACTGGTTTGTATAAGTGCCTCGTCTAACCCATCCTGCCTGACCACTGGTTTGTATAAGTGCCTCGTCTAACCCATCCTGCCTGACCACCTGTTTGTATAAGTGCCTCGTCTAACCCATCCTGCCTGACCACCTGTTTGTGTAAGTGCTTCGACTACCACCCAGGTACACGTATACTGGGGTTCGCCATTTATTGCGGTTAACAATTGCCAAGCCCATTCCATAAATTAATTAATGTGCATCCACAATTCTGTCATCACTTATCAGTTTACAATGTATCCAATGTATATACATTATGTATATATATTGCATCTCCGATTAGCACGCTCGTTTCTCACCAATGCAACCTTGGTTCTATCCTCAGACCTGTAAGTATGTGAGATGGTTCGGTTGTCGCCAAATTGGACAGGTGGGTTTTCTCCGAGTACTCCGGTTTCCTCCCACATTAATGGCCACATTTACGCTTTCATCCGCGTCAATGAGAGTGATTAATATAAGTTGTTAGAACTTGCTTCGCAATCGTTGTAAAATAAATAAAGTTTAAACTACATATTGTACCTAATTAACGAGGTGAGGCCATGGAAGGCCCCAACATCATAATTGTAGACATTTTTCATTCTTATCTTCATCATTGTAATTTTATATTGATAATTTTCAGATCCAAAACTCTTAACCTTGAACGTATCAAAGGCAAATTAAGACAGGAGTTTGACACAACAGAAAATGAAGATAAACTTATCACTGAGTACAAGAAAGAGATGGAGTTGCTTCTGCAAGAAAAGATGGCGCATGTGGAAGAACTGAGGCTCATACATGCTGATATAAACCTTGTATGTACATGCTCAGTCTAGATTATAATTTTTTGGAGAAGTGAGACAGCGCGTGATTGCACCCTTAAATTGTGTTATTTAATAAATTTCAACAAAATAGGGTTAAAGGTCACAATTTGACAATTTTGAACAGAAGGAGTGCGTCTTAATGTAGTGTATTTTACTAGACTATATTTTGTATGGGCATTTTAGGGAGAAGTGTGGTCCCCAGCGGATGAAGTCAGGGTCCCTAGGGTGTCTATTTTGCCCCAGACGCCCTCTAGAATGAGCCCTGATTTATCGTTATTTCCATCTCTTCATTAAATGACTCTAAAGTCCCACTATTAGTTTACACCATCAAGATAGACACAAGTGTGGCACGGTGTCTGAAGAGTGAGCGCTCTGGACTATCAATCTCAACATCATCACTCATGGGTTTCAGACGAGACTATAAACTGAGATCCTGTGTACTCTGTTTAGCGCAGTGCGTTGCCGAACCAAATTGAGAACATGTCACAACTTCAGAGTAGGGGATCAGATAATCACATCTTGTCACTCTGTGTACATGTATCCATGACCAGTCACTTTGTATCCATTACCGGTGACTGTATCCACAACTGGTAATCTGTATCCATCTCCAGGCCACAATGTACATGTATCCACCTCCATGCCACAATGTACATTTATCCACCTCCAGGCCACAATGTACATTTATCCACCTCCATGCCACAATGTACATGTATCCACCTCCATGCCACAATGTACATGTATCCACCTCCAGGCCACAATGTACATGTATCCACCTCCAGGCCACAATGTACATGTATCCACCTCCATGCCACAATGTACATGTATCCACCTCCATGCCACAATGTACATGTATCCACCTCCATGCCACAATGTACATGTATCCACCTCCATGCCACAATGTACATGTATCCACCTCCAGGCCACAATGTACATGTATCCACCTCCATGCCACAATGTACATGTATCCACCTCCAGGCCACAATGTACATGTATCCACCTCCATTCTCTCTGGAAGGACTACCGGTATACATTTGTATATGGCCAATAATACTGTTAATAAAACACTATGCATTCGAGACATATGAAAGAAGAAGCTTCAATGTTTTTCCAGTTTGGTTTCGCCACTATCATCAACTTAATCTTCTAGCTACAAATGTACATCTGATTTAGCTGAAAATAGTTGACATTTTTTCCTTTTTAATGGCATAACTACATTGTATTGGTCTATTCTACACCCTATATTACAAATAATAACATAACGCCAAACTGCAATACCAGACGAGTGACTTGGGTTTATTGACATACAATGCAGCCGGATGATGAAACCTTATGATACAATCATAGTTAGAAACTGTATTACATAACACACTGCATATATATATGTAGCATCAACTCGTTTCATATCACAAACAACCATACATCTCAGCACGCAAGAGAAATTTCTCTGTTTAAACCAAATAGATTTTTGAAAACATTTTTACGTATAATTCTTTTAAATATCCCTTTAAAGCTATCATGTCAAATAGTTCTGTCATTTGCCAAACAAGAACATGTTAATCTAACGCGAACCGACTCGCCCAGGAAAAACCAGAGATAAACATGCTATAAAATCAGAAAAGACTCTGGAAACCTGTGCCCATTTGTCTATTATTTCTTTTTTGTAAAAAGCACTGTATGTCGATTCGCCTGAATGTCGGGCCTTATGGATGTATGGTATATATTCTTATGAACAAAGCATAGCTCTTTGTATATAGCTAATAACCAATAGAAGTAAAGTTACGCATCATTCTTTTAAATACCCATTGTACTCCTACTAACTTCTATACAGCTTTATAAGTCCATAATAAAACGTTTAAAGACAAATTTGTACCTGTTTTATTTTATGTTTTGAAAAATGACCCATATACAAGTCTGCGGTTTTGACTTGATAAATGCGTGACTAGCCCGTACGCATTTGTCCGGTAGAATGACTCGCTACACGTTTTACAATTCTTCACTACATGAAATCTCACGACAATTTCGTGCACAGTTAATAACCAATACCACTGTAATGAACATGTTAGGCTAATAGGCTTAGGACAAATATTTCACGCTATTCTTTCGAACCGCCTGAAATTGATATTACAGAAGCACACTGTGTGCATACTGTTTACAAACAGTGTTTGTTCAAACATAATCTTTCTGCTTGAAATAAGTTTTCATCACTGAAAACATGTCTCGGCAAATGATATTGAATTTTATGTTTCAGATGGAAACGACAATAAAGCAAGCGGAGGAGGAACGTAACAGATCTCTGGAGAATGCCAAGCACCTGTATGATGATTATAAACCATTGAAAGACGAGGTGGATGGCATGAGGGGTAGACTTGGACTGGAGCCGCTGCCTGGTGTTAATGAGGAAGAGGATAAGATTACTCCGCAGTAAGTCTTGTAACAAATTACAAATTTAATAATTGCCACAACAAGATTACCAATACTTGTTTCAAATAATTTTAAGAAATTCTTGAAATAATATTGAAACTCTGGTTGTAGTAACTGTAATCACATACTAGTTTTGTAATTGAATTAACATGTTAACCCATTCAACACCAAGTATATGGATTGTGCATAATATTTTTAGACCAATAAATTAATAAAGAAAATTACACTTGGACCAGTTCATTTATCAAAATGGGTAATTTTGTCTAATAACAGTAATATTACCTGCAAAAAATGCAGAACCTGATGAAACGGCTCGTGACGAGCCGGCTCATCTGAATCTACACTTTTTGTAAACCTATTTAGAGGTCTGTAGTGTTGAATGGGTTAAGCATGGTTCTCTCTGACTGAATTTTTTATGGTGTCCAATCTGAAATAAAATTAAGTGAACTGCCTGAACTCGGAATCAATGCGCACTTTAAGTGTTGTATATTTCTATGATAAATCTCTCTTTTGAACACCTCAAGGAAGTGCAAATTGAGTGAAACAAATATCGGTATCTTAAAAATTACTTGAATTAACAAGTTAAGCCGGGTTCTCTCTGACTGAATTTTTTATCTGCACAACTTCTGTCTAAACTCGGAATCAATGCGCACTAGTGTTGTATATTTTCATGATAAATAGAGAATATTAGGTTACTGTCTTATAAATTTTAATTTATTAGGCGAGTCGGAGAAAAAATACAAGGCGAGGCTCTGCCGAGCCTTGTATTTTTTCGGAGACGAGCCTAATAAATTAAAATTTATAAGACAGTAACCTAATATTCTATTTATCCTACATTCTGAGTGTGCACCCGGCACAAAAACAAACACACTAGCCATGACCACCGGGATTCGGCACGTTTGGGGGTACTAGTATATATATTTAAGTACAGGGATTCTACTCTGTGGGATGTCAGATTTCGCATCGATCAGTAAAATGGCCATATCTGAAACAATTTTGTACAAAGCTGTCCAAATATAACGCCTATCCCGAGTCTTTATATTGTTCTTCAAATAAAACACAACTTTAAGCTGCATGCATGTATACTTTGCAAACAATTGACAGAACCCGTGTCCTAGTATGGAAATGTGACCTGCTATGGCCAATGTATGTGGCAATTGTTTGCAAAGTATACATGCATGCAGCTTAAAGTTGTGTTTTATTTGAAGAACAATATAAAGACTCGGGATAGGCGTTATATTTGGACAGCTTTGTACAAAATTGTTTCAGATATGGCCATTTTACTGATCGATGCGAAATCTGACATCCCACAGAGTAGAATCTCTGTACTTAAATATATATACTAGTACCCCCAAATGTGCCGAATCCCTGTGGCCATGACAGCTTACAAACTCGCTACGCACTTGGTAATATGTTGCGCATTGATATTTCTATTTATATCCACGGTTAGCCCTATGACGTCACGAAAGCTTTATTAGGCACTGACTAATAAGCAAAATTTATTAGGCAGGCCGTTTTTGTACGTTATTTCGCATGAAGGTAGGATAAACCTCTCTATTAAACCTCTCAAGGACATTCAAACTGATTGAATCAAATATTGTTATCTTATAAATTTACAGGTATTTTGATCGTCCAAAATCGGAATATCAGTTGGAGCAGCCAAGTACTTCAGATCCCCAGCCTATACAGCCCCCGATTGTGGTAGTCCCTCCACCATTACCAGTACAAATGACTCGCACCAAACTGCCAGCAGATCAACCCAGACAGGCTTTCAGACAGCAGCCACCACCAATGAAGGTTGGTCTCTTTCTATTGTTATATAGGCCTGTTGATAGTGTTATAATAACGACATACAGTCAAACTTGTTTATTCTTTAATTGCCGAGTTGATATCTCAATCAGTGGTACTATGATAAACAATTGATTTACTTTCATTTTGGGGGGCTTTTTGTATTTTCGCCAATTAGAATTTTCTTCAGCAATTTTTCTTTTTTTATCGTAAATTGCTCTAGTTGCAAATGCTAGCATGGCCATACATCTCTTAAGCATATTGTCCAAAATGGCTGTCATGATTGACAACTTTTTTATAATCTTCAAGCCTATCCAATTAGCGCAGTGATTAGCATGCTTGCTTCTCACCAATGTAACCCGGGTTCGATCCTTGGACCGAGTAGTATGTGAGATGGTCACCGGATTGGACAGATGTGTTTTCTCTGGGTACTCCGGTTTCCTCCCACACAAATGACCACAAATACGCTGTCATCCGTGCCAACGACTGATTAATATAAGTAAAATTAAAATAAAGTTTATACTTTAACCTCCAAGCCTGACACTCCAGCTCTTGTATGGTAGAGGAATAGCTCAGATACCCCTCCGAGCATTGACACTCCAGCTCTTGTGTGGTAGAGGAATAGCTCAGATACCCCTCCGAGCATTGACACTCCAGCTCTTGTATGGTAGAGGAATAGCTCAGATACCCCTCCGAGCATTGACACTCCAGCTCTTGTGTGGTAGAGGAATAGCTCAGATACCCCTCCGAGCCTGATACTCCAGCTCTTGTGTGGTAGAGGAATAGCTCAGATATCCCTCCGAGCATTGACACTCCAGCTCTTGTATGGTAGAGGAATAGCTCAGATACCCCTCCGAGCATGACACTCAGCTCTTGTGTGGTAGAGGAATAGCTCAGATACCCTTCCGAGCATTGACACTCCAGCTCTTGTATGGTAGAGGAATAGCTCAGATACCCCTCCGAGCATTGACACTCCAGCTCTTGTATGGTAGAGGAATAGCTCAGATACCCCTCTGAGCATTGACACTCCAGCTCTTGTGTGGTAGAGGAATAGCTCAGATACCCCTCCGAGCATTGACACTCCAGCTCTTGTATGGTAGAGGAATAGCTCAGATACCCCTCCGAGCATTGACACTCCAGCTCTTGTATGGTAGAGGAATAGCTCAGATACCCCTCCGAGCATTGTTTTGGACAAACGTAGGCACCCATGTATAACCACTGGCCGTCTGCACACTATCTGGATAACTTCCTAATATGTGAACATTCTACATCCATGGTGGGATTTGAACTTACAATGTATGTGGCATTTGGCTTGCATGCTGTACATTTAGAAACTGTTCTATCAAACTCCTTTCAGGCCTGTTTATCATGTCACCAGCAGATCCACCGGAATGCTCCCATCTGTCCATTGTGTAAAGCCAAAAGCCGATCCAGAAATCCCAAAAAGCCAAAGAGGAAGTTGGATGAATAACCTTGAGTCTGTAGTTTTGTAGATTGTAAATATTTATATCAGCGGACCAAAGAATTCTTAGCATTAGTAGTTGTGTAATGGATTTTAGTTGCATGTCAGACAGACAAACCAGGGTATCTTGTGTGTGTCACCATTTAAAATTAAATACAAAAAGTCCTCTTTGCATTAAAGCGACAGTACTCGCAAAAAGCCCCAAAAAAGAATGCTATTACTAATTCTTCCGAAATAATTCGAATACTAATTTTGAATGAATAAAGACAGTTTTTAGAGTCTACAAAACTTTCAAATGTTAAAGAATGGTTTCAAATAACGGTCCGCCATGCTCCTGAATTAAAGTTTGGTTATTATTGGAGTCTATACATTTGAACTAAGCATGTGATACTGTCGTCTAGAGATGATTTATGTCGAGATTAGTCTAAAGATAAATATACATGAGTAAAGATGAGAGAGATATAACAGTAAATCTGTACCATAAAATGTTATTCCGGATGCACGCATTGTATTACGCATGGATGTTGACCCTATTTACATTAATTTGTTAGTCGCAATTCTCAGATTCTGTGGCAAGTGTTATATAATAGGTCATTACATTCTGTAGAAATTTGCTCTTTCTCCCAATGTAGTGTCGCTTTAAAGATTTGACAAAAGTTGTTTAAATCTTTGTGTGATGAGTATTATTTGTGTTTTTTACGTTTATTTATCGTCGCTACGGTTGCCCATATGAGCGACGCCTCCTGAAGAGATTAGTGATTTTTGGAGGATAGTGCAATGATACAGACCCATTCCAGAGTCTCCTCTGGTTCTTTTACGTGCACGGTTTAAAGTCCCATCTGAAAGACTGTTAATTTTATTAGGGTATTGTATATTATCATGTAGTATTATATACTTGGTAATCTCCCTTCACCTGTAGACCAACAATGTATGTGACAATATACATACTCCTAGGGCACAATAAAGAATGCATACCACCCAACCAGACCCCCACCCCCACATCAGATCTCCCCCAACTATCTATAGAACTGGAAAGTTGCCATTAATATTGTCTAATGCCTATAAATATGCACAATATATACGAATACACATATTTATGATAATACCAACATGTACTATGCAGTAATAACTATCGTACATGGAGGTATTATCATAAATATGTCTATTTGTATCATACTTTTATATTGTGCACATTTATGTTGGTATTGTCAGACAGTTTTGATGGCAAATTTCCAGTTCTGTACAGGGATGGGGGGGATCTGGTCGGGGGAGGGGGTATGTTCTCCTTTAATGTGTCCCAGCTCCACGTCGAGTGCCTGTGCATGCTGGGAGTACAACACACATCGGTTTGTGTTGCATGTTATTGTTCTGTAGAGGGATGGGGGGGATCTGGTCGGGGGAGGGGGTATGTTCTCCTTTAATGTGTCCTAGCTCCACGTCGAGTGCCTGTGCATGCTGGGAGTAGAACACACATCTGGTCTGTGGTTATGTTGTATGTTATTGTTCTGTAGAGGGATGGGGGGATCTGGTCGGGGGAGGGGGTTGTTCTCCTTTAGTTATGTTGTATGTTATTGTTACAGTGCTATGCTATTGTCTGTCATTTAGTGTTACCTGTTCTAGGCAGTTATGTTTTGGGATTGATCCAGATTTGTGGTACCCTGTAGTGTTCAGTTGTATGCAGAATGCCTACCCAGCGGCACTATTCTGATATTTACAATGACTAGTGGATTGAATTGGAAGCTATAATAGCTTATTGAAATTCTCTCCACTCTCCAAGGAATTATATTTGAATACTATGGTTGTAGCATGTATTCTGTCTGTATGACACGCTCGTGTATGTTCACATACAGACTTAGGTTCATGTGAATCTCTGCTATTTAATTTCCAGGAACTGTTATTTTGTCTGGAGTTGTTTTATTTCCCCACATGAAATCATGCAGTCGTATTTCAATTGCTTATGTTGTGATAATGTACTGTTGAGAATGTTCTAATTGGAAAGTGTGTGAAGAATTACGTTTAACCTTGGGACAAATTTATGTGAATGACTTGATTATCGAGGACATATTTTAAAAATTTAAGAATTTATTGTAAAGATCTGCCAGTTTGCTTGTGATTTTACCAAAATATTGCTTCTGAAAATACACTAGAGCTCACCAGATGTGTTCAAACCTCAATAATATCAGGGGGGGATACATCAATTCATGGCCTGCTATGCCACTGCACTACCTGTTTATATACATGTTTTACAGTACAGGATTTACAGTACATGTTTGACAGTATCCCGGCGTTACTGATTTCCGGCGATGTAGTACATAACAGATTCTTTATATTATATTTTAAATGTTCATACACTGCAAACAATTTCAAGTGACTGAATACGGTAAACAACATTTTATCTTTCAGTCATAAAAATCTCGAATAAAATTGATTGTTTACTTTTTGAGAAAAGTCGATACAACGGAGGAACCTCGCTCCCAATAATCCGTAATGACATCATTAGTTTTCACCTAACTGTGGAAATTGTCCACAACAACAGTTCTTTTTTACAAAGCAATATAAATAAGGAACACTAAATTTAATAACAGGCTTAATGTATCATTTTCACTCAAAATTCATTTGTTGGACAAAATTTTGTCTATATACTGTATCTAAAACACTAACATTTAGTTTGACTTAGACAACACACTGGGCATAATAACTCGTCACCCCTCCTAATTACTCTAACTGGGTGCAGAACCGTAAACGGACACATCCATTGCACACATCACATGGTGCCCAACAGAGATTAACTAGGTTTACCGAACCATGAATATCAGTTGGAGAGTCTATGACAACACATGGATCTGAAGGACCCCTTGTGTGTAGTAACGGATGAAACGCATAAACATGGAACAGTAAACTATGATGACATTATTTATTCGTAAATATATTGGTGTTGCAGATGAAGTATGTCATTTTGGAAAAAGTTTGCTGATTTCTTTAAAAAATATTATTTATATGGTGACATGAATGGGAATAATGATATTAGTGAAAACTGAGGTAGGTTTGAAGTTTCCATCATTTATTTACCTGTCTGATCTCCATTATCAGCAAAAAAGCAACTTTGATAGTACATGTAAAATGTATTGCTAATTTACATTGCCGTTAGATGGGGGGTGAAATATCGCGTGATCTACCGCGACTTGCTATTCCCCACAGTTAGGTGAAAACACGTTCTTGCCGAAAACTCTTCACGCTTGGATACTTGGATCTGATTGCATTTTACGGTGCTAGACAACTACCTGTATTTCCATTTTTATTATGGTTTTTATTATGTTTATATGTGTTTTCATGAATTGTTTAGTTAGCATCACTAGTTGTTGTGGATGTTGATCTATAACTAACTGTTGATCAATAGCTGTTAATCAATATCATTGTAATATTAAATGAGTATTTATCTTCATTAGTTCGACCAAGTTTTTCATATAAAGAGATTTTAATGTGTGCATAGTAATTATTAAACATAGTTGATTGTCCAGATTAGCGCAGTGGTTAGCGCGCTCGCTTCTCACCAATGCAACCCAGGTTTGATCCTCAGACCGGGAAGTATGTGAGATGGTACGGTGGTTGCCAGGTCGGATATGTGGGTTTTCTCCGGGTACTCCGGTTTCCTCCCACACGAATGACCACACTTACGCTTTCATCCGCGCCAACAAGAGTGATTAATATAAGTTGTTAAAACTTGCCTAGTAATCGTTGTAAAATAAATACAGTATTTTGCCTGTGTCTCCCACAAGGATGAACCCTGCGATTGTCTTCAATGTATTGGGTGCATGAAACTTTGGCAGTTTTTTATGCAGATTGTTGGGAATTTTCAATGATTCTTATAATCGGGGGCATATTTTTATCCATTCATTATACCGCATTTACATCGCTAGTGCATTTTGTTCTATGGATGTACAGTGTATATGCCCTGGTTGTATTCATTTTTGTATGAATTTCCTCACCAATGATATGCAGCTGACATGCGTACTCAAAGTTTCGGTCATGCGCATTCGCAGTGTTGGGCAGCGTTCCTCGCAAGCAATGGTGGGGGTGTCTTTTACAGTTTACTCTGTTCCAAGGATGAACTATTTACTAGATACGACACACGGGAAGACCCAATTCTGGACTAAATAATTTTAAGTGTGCTACATTTTTCTTTGTGTCACTGAAAATAATATTTAATGTAAATATAAGAAATGAATCGCGGGGTTAATAGTTTCCATCAGGGTATGAACTACTTCGGTCTCCACACACTTTAACCACGCCAGATGTAGTTTATACCCCTGATGGAAACTATTAACCATCTGATTCATTCCTTAACACAAAACTGAACTCAGGGTGCAACTAATGGTAGCATGCTTGGGTAACATTTTGTTGTTCTCTGTTAACAAAGTGTGTAGCCAGTACATCAATTAATATCTCAGAGCCCCGCTCAGGCCGTGTCTCATTTATATGAAAAAGTTGGCAGTTTCTTACGGAGGTTGGTGCACCCAAGTACTGGTTAACCGTTGGACATTGCCCAGGAAAGGTGTTAGGTAAACTGCCCGCAGGCGATAAAACCCTGAAATTGGTTCTAATGCAGGCGTAAAACCCGAAATATAACATAATATAACAATCAATATTTCAGTAACAGTTATGCTGAATTAGTAGCAGTATGTTTTATCTGCTATTATAATAGAAATAGAAATAAATAATGTGGCATTGTTTTGTTATGCAGGCCATGTGACAATGCCATACACATTCTACAGCTCAGTACAAATATGTTGTTCCCTTTATAGATTTTCTTCAAAAAATACTATTGTCTACAATTAATTCAGTTTCATCTTTTGTTTTCAACTCCAACCCGTAGTCTCTATTCACCAAGTGCATTGACAAATGCATATCAGGCTGTCAGGGACATGGATGTACCAGTAAAACCAGCCACACAGTATGGTGTGCCACATTTAGTGCCATTTCTCTCCATGTCGAGACTTATTGGTACCTCATGTTGAGGAGTACCAGTAATCATAATGTGTTGGTGTTAAATTCGTCCGTTGCAGGTAACAAATATTACTAAGCCCAATGTTTATTAGCTGTTTGTAACTTAACTGTTATCAGTTTTTCCGTTACATGAATTTTCATTGGTCGGCTCAAAATGGGTCCTTTATTTTCCGATGACATTTTGAAATCACATGCGAGTGAAAGTGTATTTTATTTTAAAATATGTGATGTAATCTGAGATTAGACAAATCCATTAAATGCAAAAATAATCACTTTACATAGTAATATTAATTCAGTGTGTGTTTTACGTTTATTTATCGTTGCTACCGGTTGCCCATATGAACGACACCTCCTGAAGAGATTAGTCATTTTAGATTTTTGGAGGATAGTGCATGATACAGACAGAGACCCATTCCAGAGTCTCCTCTGGTTCTTTTACATGCACGGTGTACAGCACTGACACGAGACCTCGGTTTAACGTCCCATCTGAAAGACTGTTAATTTTATTAGGGTCAGACGGGGGATCGAACCTGCGATCCCTGGATTACCAGTCCAGCGTCTGTAATATTAATTCACCTGATGTAATAGATGATGAATACCACCGAAAAACTTTAGATGGCCAAATACTGGTAATCCCATGGTACATATAGAATTTTGATTGGTGGACAGCAAACTATGACATGGGATAGATCTCTATTGTTCTTAAATATTAACATATTTGACTGTAAATCTAGGGATTACAGGTTTCATCCCCCGTTTGACATTAATAACATCAACCATCGTTCACTAGTTGGGACTATAAACCAACATCGCGTGCACCAGTTCTATACACCGGCCATGTAAAAGAACCATGGATGTGTCTGGAATTATAGCATCTTCTATAACTTGCTCTATACACCAAAGAATAAAATGACTTGTGGATATGTCACCCAGACTAATCAAAGGTTGACGATAATTGATTGTACAAAAACAAGAATGTTTCTCAATACTTAGCCAAACAA
Organism: Archivesica marissinica; assembly: GCA_014843695.1. Lineage (NCBI taxonomy): Eukaryota > Metazoa > Mollusca > Bivalvia > Venerida > Vesicomyidae > Archivesica > Archivesica marissinica. Next base: position 65,607,504 of record CM026387.1, on the reverse strand, counting down.
CTATTTCCCGTATAAATAAACGTATTACTTTATTTTTATGTTATTTAAAGGCTACGTCTAATATTGATTTGAAGGCAGCAGGTTTTCAATGTTTGATGTATTTCCAGCACTTCGTTTTATAAATGCAATTTGTTAGTTTATTGTGAAACTGTGAAATGTTAAATTGGAATTAATTTGCTGTTTGCATGTCAAACACCATTTTATTCCAGGAAATGCATTATTTATGTCATCTGTTTAAGTATCTTATGTCTCTCCAGTGCTTGTTTTTTACTAGAAGATAAATATCCATTGAAAATGATTAATTCCGTTAATGGGTTGAATGAAGACTGTTTATGTTCATGTGTCTGTTGATGATTTTGTGTTTTTGTAGATGATTTTGTTATATATATAAAACATTCCATGTCTTCCAGGTTCTAAATACAGTAAAATCTGTCTTAAGCAGCCAGCCAAGGGAATCACACAAAGTGGCTGCTTAGCACAGGTGGCTGCTTAATAGAGGTCAAATGTATACTAAAATAGCAAATTGGGAATCTGGAAACTGGCTGCTTAATACAGGTTGGCTGCTTAATGGATGTGACCACTAATACAGGTTTCACTGTAATTTCATTTATTTAGGATTTGTGTTCATGTTTTTAGCGACTGTTGTTAATTATAATAATAATTTTATTAGCAATAAGGGGGCCATCGTGGGTGAGTGGTTACGGTCATTGAATTCATATCACTTGTCTCTCACTAGTGTAGGTTCGAATCCACTGGGGATGTCATGTGAGGTATCCAGCTGGGTTGCTGATGGTCAGTGGTTCTACCTGGGTGCCTGTACATGCCGCAACTACTGTTCAGAGGGGCACCCGGGGTGTTCCCCCGCCAATAATAGCTGGAGAGCAGTGGTTATACCCGGGTGCCTGTACATGCCGCAACTACTGTTCAGAGGGGCACCCGGGGTGTTCCCCCGCCAATAATAGCTGGAGAGCAGTGGTTATACCTGGGTGCCTGTACATGCCGCAACTACTGTTCAGAGGGGCCCCGCCAATAATAGCTGGAGAGTCACCATGTAACATAACCTGTTGATGCGTCGTTAACTCCAAGAACAAAACATCAATCCGCAATAAATGTGGCAGTATACAGTCAAACCTGGGTTAGTTGTCGCCTCTATCTAAGCAGCCAACCTGTATTAAGCACCCAGTTTCCAGATTTCCAATATGTTTTATTATTATACATTTAACCTCTATTAAGCAACCACCTGTGCTAAGCAGCCACTTTGTGTGATTCCCTGCACTGGCTGCTTAAGACAGGTTTGATTGTATATAAGGATAACATATAACTTCTATTAATTTTGATATTTATTTTGTCTATATTTTATTCAAAGTATTGGTAGTTAAAAATTGAACAAAAAAATCCAAGGTACTTCCATTTGCCATGGTCTCTTGTATAGATTCATTTACTGGTATCAACTCATTCAAACAATATTCACTATCCAGATTAAACCTGTGTTAGTGGTCACCTCTATTAAGTAGTCAACCTGCATTAAGCAATCAGTTTTCAGATTCCCAATATGTTGTTGTATTATAATACAATGCTGCTACACATTCTAACATTATACTTTGTATGCTTATGTTCATTTGGTAAACATTGTTTTTTTGCGATAAAACAAACTCGAAACCGAAAGTAGGACTTTCCGAGTCGATCGGTCACGCACTTGTTTACATTCGGAATGAATTGTCCCCATTTGTCCCACGTTGTCTTTTTTAATTAAATTACTTGATATGTTGATTCATACCCCTGTTATAGTCTTTTAGGGACATTTCTACATCCCTGCGAGGGGTTCGATATTAGAGGAAGATAGATAGATAGTATTTCATGTTCAAAATATATACGTTTTCTACATCCTCTGTTGTTTCACGCAGGCACGCTGTGCGTGTTTACATTTCGTGTGTTGATAAACAAATTTGCGTATACGATGGTTTAAATGTATTGGAATTTTATCGTTTATGAGCGACTATTTCAATTTTTGTAAACACACACACTAGTATTTATAGTTTACCCAAAACATCCTTTATTACTATGTAATGCTGCTTTAAGCTATGTTAAGCAGCCACTTTCTGTAATTCCCTTGGCTGGCTGCTTAAGACAGGTTAAACTGTACAGTCAGACCTGTGTAATCATCACCTTCAGGGAAGGCAAAAAATGTTCCTCGTCAACAGGTAATCTCTCATAACATGTTAAGATGCATTACATAGTCTTTATGGGAGATTTCAATACTGCTTTGTAAGCACTTTATAGTAAACACATCTTGCTTTAAGTGTACTCATGAATAAATTAGATCTTGTAAAAGAAGACTTAAGTTTTGTTAGTTCATGGGGTCAATGCTATGTGTGACAAGGACATGCAATTAGTAGAGGTGAGTTGTCTGGTGTCTATCTATCTTTCTATCCATCAATCATCTCTCGTATACGTGTTTATCATCAATGTATCTTACCATCTGTCCTCTCTGCTCTATAAGTGTTTACCACCAGTCTGCCTTACTAGCTGTCATCTCTGTCCAGTATCTAGCAGCAGTCTGCCTTACCATCTGTCCAGTATCTAGCAACAGTCTGCCTTACCATCTGTCCAGTATCTAGCATCAGTCTGCCTTACCATCTGTCCAGTATCTAGCATCAGTCTGCCTTACCATCTGTCCAGTATCTAGCATCAGTCTGCCTTACCATCTGTCCAGTATCTAGCATCAGTCTGCCTTACCATCTGTCCAGTATCTAGCATCAGTCTGCCTTACCATCTGTCCAGTATCTAGCATCAGTCTGCCTTACCATCTGTCCAGTATCTAGCATCAGTCTGCCTCTCTGTCCAGTATCTAGCATCAGTCTGCCTTACCATCTGTCCAGTATCTAGCATCAGTCTGCCTTACCATCTGTCCAGTATCTAGCATCAGTCTGCCTTACCATCTGTCATCTCTGTCCAGTATCTAGCATCAGTCTGCCTTCCCATCTGTCCAGTATCTAGCAACAGTCTGCCTTACCATCTGTCCAGTATCTAGCATCAGTCTGCCTTACCATTCATCTCTGTCCAGTATCTAGCATCAGTCTGCCTTACCATCTGTCCAGTATCTAGCATCAGTCTGCCTTACCATCTGTCCAGTATCTAGCATCAGTCTGCCTTACCATCTGTCATCTCTGTCCAGTATCTAGCATCAGTCTGCCTTACCATCTGTCCAGTATCTAGCATCAGTCTGCCTTACCATCTGTCCAGTATCTAGCATCAGTCTGCCTTACCATCTGTCCAGTATCTAGCATCAGTCTGCCTTACCATCTGTCCAGTATCTAGCATCAGTCTGCCTTACCATCTGTCCAGTATCTAGCATCAGTCTGCCTTACCATCTGTCCAGTATCTAGCATCAGTCTGCCTTACCATCTGTCCAGTATCTAGCATCAGTCTGCCTTACCATCTGTCCAGTATCTAGCATCAGTCTGCCTTACCATCTGTCCAGTATCTAGCATCAGTCTGCCTTACCATCTGTCCAGTATCTAGCATCAGTCTGCCTTACCATCTGTCCAGTATCTAGCATCAGTCTGCCTTACCATCTGTCCAGTATCTAGAATCAGTCTGCCTTACCATCTGTCCAGTATCTAGCATCAGTCTGCCTTAACATCTACCCAGTATCTAGCATCAGTCTGCCTTATCATCTGTCCAGTATCTAGCATCAGTCTGTCTTATCATCTATGTCCAGTATCTAGCATCAGTCTGCCTTATCATCTGTCCAGAATCTAGCATCAGTCTGTCTTATCATCTCTGTCCAGTATCTAGCATCAGTCTGCCTTACCATCTGTCCAGTATCTAGCATACGTCTGCCTTACCATCTGTCCAGTATCTAGCATCAGTCTGCCTTACCATCTGTCCAGTATGTAGCATCAGTCTGCCTTATCATCTGTCCAGTATCTAGCATCAGTCTGCCTTACCATCTGTCCAGTATCTAGCATAAGTCTGCCTTACCATCTGTCCAGTATCTAGCATCAATCTGCCTTCCCATCTGTCCAGTATGTAGCATCAGTCTGCCTTACTATCTGTCCAGTATCTAGCATCAGTCTGCCTTGTCATCTGTCCAGTATCTAGCATCAGTCTACCTTGTCATCTGTCATCTCTGTCCAGTATCTAGCATCAGTCTGCCTTACCATCTGTCCAGTATCTAGCATCAGTCTGCCTTACCATCTGTCCAGTATCTAGCATCAGTCTGCCTTACCATCTGTCCAGTATCTAGCATCAGTCTGCCTTACCATCTGTCCAGTATCTAGCATCAGTCTGCCTTACCATCTGTCCAGTATCTAGCATCAGTCTGCCTTACCATCTGTCCAGTATCTAGCATCAGTCTGCCTTACCATCTGTCCAGTATCTAGCATCAGTCTGCCTTACCATCTGTCCAGTATCTAGCATCAGTCTGCCTTACCATCTGTCCAGTATCTAGCATCAGTCTGCCTTACCATCTGTCCAGTATCTAGCATCAGTCTGCCTTACCATCTGTCCAGTATCTAGCATCAGTCTGCCTTACCATCTGTCCAGTATCTAGCATCAGTCTGCCTTACCATCTGTCCAGTATCTAGCATCAGTCTGCCTTACCATCTGTCCAGTATCTAGCATCAGTCTGCCTTACCATCTGTCCAGTATCTAGCATCAGTCTGCCTTACCATCTGTCCAGTATCTAGCATCAGTCTGCCTTACCATCTGTCCAGTATCTAGCATCAGTCTGCCTTACCATCTGTCCAGTATCTAGCATCAGTCTGCCTTACCATCTGTCCAGTATCTAGCATCAGTCTGCCTTACCATCTGTCCAGTATCTAGCATCAGTCTGCCTTACCATCTGTCCAGTATCTAGCATCAGTCTGCCTTACCATCTGTCCAGTATCTAGCATCAGTCTGCCTTACCATCTGTCCAGTATCTAGCATCAGTCTGCCTTACCATCTGTCCAGTATCTAGCATCAGTCTGCCTTACCATCTGTCCAGTATCTAGCATCAGTCTGCCTTACCATCTGTCCAGTATCTAGCATCAGTCTGCCTTACCATCTGTCATCTCTGTCCAGTATCTAGCATCAGTCTGCCTTACCATCTGTCCAGTATCTAGCATCAGTCTGCCTTACCATCTGTCCAGTATCTAGCATCAGTCTGCCTTACCATCTGTCCAGTATCTAGAATCAGTCTGCCTTACCATCTGTCCAGTATCTAGCATCAGTCTGCCTTAACATCTACCCAGTATCTAGCATCAGTCTGCCTTATCATCTGTCCAGTATCTAGCATCAGTCTGTCTTATCATCTATGTCCAGTATCTAGCATCAGTCTGCCTTATCATCTGTCCAGAATCTAGCATCAGTCTGTCTTATCATCTCTGTCCAGTATCTAGCATCAGTCTGCCTTACCATCTGTCCAGTATCTAGCATACGTCTGCCTTACCATCTGTCCAGTATCTAGCATCAGTCTGCCTTACCATCTGTCCAGTATGTAGCATCAGTCTGCCTTACCATCTGTCCAGTATATAGCATCAGTCTGCTTTACCATCTGTCCAGTATCTAGCATCAGTCTGCCTTCACATCTGTCCAGTATCTAGCATCAGTCTGCCTTACCATCTGTCCAGTATCTAGCATAAGTCTGCCTTACCATCTGTCCAGTATCTGGCATCAATCTGCCTTCCCATCTGTCCAGTATGTAGCATCAGTCTGCCTTACTATCTGTCCAGTATCTAGCATCAGTCTGCCTTGTCATCTGTCCAGTATCTAGCATCAGTCTGCCTTGTCATCTGTCATCTCTGTCCAGTATCTAGCATCAGTCTGCCTTACCATCTGTCCAGTATCTAGCATCAGTCTGCCTTACCATCTGTCATCTCTGTCCAGTATCTAGCAGCAGTCTGCCTTACCATCTGTCCAGTATCTAGCAGTAGTCTGCCTTACCATCTGTCCAGTATGTAGCACCAGTCTGCCTTACCATCTGTCCAGTATCTAGCATCAGTCTGCCTTACCATCTGTCCAGTATCTAGCATCAGTCTGCCTTACCATCTGTCCAGTATCTAGCATAAGTCTGCCTTACCATCTGTCCAGTATCTAGCATCAGTCTGCCTTCCCATCTGTCCAGTATCTAGCAACAGTCTGCCTTACCATCTGTCCAGTATCTAGCATAAGTCTGCCTTACCATCTGTCCAGTATCTAGCATCAGTCTGCATTACCATCTGTCCAGTATCTAGCATCAGTCTGCCTTACCATCTGTCCAGTATGTAGCATCAGTCTGCCTTACCATCTGTCCAGTATCTAGCAGCAGTCTGCCTTACCATCTGTCCAGTATCTAGCATCAGTCTGCCTTACCATCTGTCATCTCTGTCCAGTATCTAGCAGCAGTCTGCCTTACCATCTGTCCAGTATCTAGCAGTAGTCTGCCTTACCATCTGTCCAGTATGTAGCACCAGTCTGCCTTACCATCTGTCCAGTATCTAGCATCAGTCTGCCTTACCATCTGTCCAGTATCTAGCATCAGTCTGCCTTACCATCTGTCCAGTATCTAGCATCAGTCTGCCTTACCATCTGTCCAGTATCTAGCATCAGTCTGCCTTACCATCTGTCCAGTATCTAGCATCAGTCTGCCTTCCCATCTGTCCAGTATCTAGCAACAGTCTGCCTTACCATCTGTCCAGTATCTAGCATCAGTCTGCCTTACCATCTGTCCAGTATCTAGCATCAGTCTGCCTTACCATCTGTCCAGTATCTAGCATCAGTCTGCCTTGTCATCTGTCTCTCTGTCCAGTATCTAGCAGCAGTCTGCCTTACCATCTGTCCAGTATCTAGCATCAGTCTGCCTTACCATCTGTCATCTCTGTCCAGTATCTAGCAGCAGTCTGCCTTACCATCTGTCCAGTATCTAGCAGTAGTCTGCCTTACCATCTGTCCAGTATGTAGCACCAGTCTGCCTTACCATCTGTCCAGTATCTAGCATCAGTCTGCCTTACCATCTGTCCAGTATCTAGCATCAGTCTGCCTTACCATCTGTCCAGTATCTAGCATCAGTCTGCATTACCATCTGTCCAGTATCTAGCATAAGTCTGCCTTACCATCTGTCCAGTATCTAGCATCAGTCTGCCTTCCCATCTGTCCAGTATCTAGCAACAGTCTGCCTTACCATCTGTCCAGTATCTAGCATAAGTCTGCCTTACCATCTGTCCAGTATCTAGCATCAGTCTGCATTACCATCTGTCCAGTATCTAGCATCAGTCTGCCTTACCATCTGTCCAGTATATAGCATCAGTCTGCTTTACCATCTGTCATCTCTGTCCAGTATCTAGCATCAGTCTGCCTTCACATCTATCCAGTATCTAGCATCAGTCTGCCTTATCATCTGTCCAGTATCTAGCATCAGTCTGCCTTACCATCCATGTCCAGTATCTAGCATCAGTCTGCCTTCCCATCTGTCCAGTATCTAGCATCAGTCTGCCTTACCATCTGTCCAGTATCTAGCATCAGTCTGCCTTACCATCTGTCCAGTATCTAGCATCAGTCTGCCTTACCATCTGTCCAGTATCTAGCATCAGTCTGCCTTACCATCTGTCCAGTATCTAGCATCAGTCTGCCTTACCATCTGTCCAGTATCTAGCATCAGTCTGCCTTACCATCTGTCCAGTATCTAGCATCAGTCTGCCTTACCATCTGTCATCTGTCCATATCTAGCATCAGTCTGCCTTACCATCTGTCCAGTATCTAGCATCAGTCTGCCTTACCATCTGTCCAGTATCTAGCATCAGTCTGCCTTACCATCTGTCCAGTATCTAGCATCAGTCTGCCTTACCATCTGTCCAGTATCTAGCATCAGTCTGCCTTACCATCTGTCCAGTATCTAGCATCAGTCTGCCTTACCATCTGTCCAGTATCTAGCAGCAGTCTGCCTTACCATCTGTCCAGTATCTAGCACCAGTCTGCCTTACCATCTGTCCAGTATCTAGCATCAGTCTGCCTTACCATCTGTCCAGTATCTAGCATCAGTCTGCCTTACCATCTGTCCAGTATCTAGCATCAGTCTGCCTTACCATCTGTCCAGTATCTAGCATAAGTCTGCCTTACCATCTGTCCAGTATCTAGCATCAGTCTGCCTTCCCATCTGTCCAGTATCTAGCAACAGTCTGCCTTACCATCTGTCCAGTATCTAGCATAAGTCTGCCTTACCATCTGTCCAGTATCTAGCATCAGTCTGCATTACCATCTGTCCAGTATCTAGCATCAGTCTGCCTTACCATCTGTCCAGTATGTAGCATCAGTCTGCCTTACCATCTGTCCAGTATCTAGCAGCAGTCTGCCTTACCATCTGTCCAGTATCTAGCATCAGTCTGCCTTACCATCTGTCATCTCTGTCCAGTATCTAGCAGCAGTCTGCCTTACCATCTGTCCAGTATCTAGCAGTAGTCTGCCTTACCATCTGTCCAGTATGTAGCACCAGTCTGCCTTACCATCTGTCCAGTATCTAGCATCAGTCTGCATTACCATCTGTCCAGTATCTAGCATCAGTCTGCCTTCCCATCTGTCCAGTATCTAGCATCAGTCTGCCTTACCATCTGTCCAGTATCTAGCATCAGTCTGCCTTACCATCTGTCCAGTATCTAGCATCAGTCTGCATTACCATCTGTCCAGTATCTAGCATCAGTCTGCCTTCCCATCTGTCCAGTATCTAGCAACAGTCTGCCTTACCATCTGTCCAGTATCTAGCATAAGTCTGCCTTACCATCTGTCCAGTATCTAGCATCAGTCTGCCTTATCATCTGTCCAGTATCTAGCATCAGTCTGCCTTATCATCTGTCCAGTATCTAGCATCAGTCTGCCTTACCATCTGTCCAGTATCTAGCATCAGTCTGCCTTACCATCTGTCCAGTATCTAGCATCAGTCTGCCTTACCATTCATCTGTCCAGTATCTAGCATCAGTCTGCCTTAACATCTATCCAGTATCTAGCATCAGTCTGCCTTATCATCTGTCCAGTATCTAGCATCAGTCTGCCTTACCATCATCTCTGTCCAGTATCTAGCATCAGTCTGCCTTCCCATCTGTCCAGTATCTAGCAACAGTCTGCCTTACCATCTGTCCAGTATCTAGCATCAGTCTGCCTTACCATCTGTCCAGTATCTAGCATCAGTCTGCCTTACCATCTGTCCAGTATCTAGCATCAGTCTGCCTTACCATCTCATCTGTCCAGTATCTAGCATCAGTCTGCCTTACCATCTGTCCAGTATCTAGCATCAGTCTGCCTTACCATCTGTCCAGTATCTAGCATCAGTCTGCCTTACCATCTGTCCAGTATCTAGCATCAGTCTGCCTTACCAATCTGTCCAGTATCTAGCATCAGTCTGCCTTACCATCTGTCCAGTATCTAGCATCAGTCTGCCTTACCATCTGTCCAGTATCTAGCATCAGTCTGCCTTACCATCTGTCCAGTATCTAGCATCAGTCTGCCTTACCATCTGTCCAGTATCTAGCATCAGTCTGCCTTACCATCTGTCCAGTATCTAGCACAGTCTGCTTACCATCTGTCCAGTATCTAGCAGTAGTCTGCCTTACCATCTGTCCAGTATGTAGCACCAGTCTGCCTTACCATCTGTCCAGTATCTAGCATCAGTCGGCCTTACCATCTGTCCAGTATCTAGCATCAGTCTGCCTTACCATCTGTCCAGTATCTAGCATCAGTCTGCATTACCATCTGTCCAGTATCTAGCATATGTCTGCCTTACCATCTGTCCAGTATCTAGCATCAGTCTGCCTTCCCATCTGTCCAGTATCTAGCAACAGTCTGCCTTACCATCTGTCCAGTATCTAGCATAAGTCTGCCTTACCATCTGTCCAGTATCTAGCATCAGTCTGCATTACCATCTGTCCAGTATCTAGCATCAGTCTGCCTTACCATCTGTCCAGTATGTAGAATCAGTCTGCCTTACCATCTGTCCAGTATCTAGCAGCAGTCTGCCTTACCATCTGTCCAGTATCTAGCATCAGTCTGCCTTACCATCTGTCATCTCTGTCCAGTATCTAGCAGCAGTCTGCCTTACCATCTGTCCAGTATCTAGCAGTAGTCTGCCTTACCATCTGTCCAGTATGTAGCACCAGTCTGCCTTACCATCTGTCCAGTATCTAGCATCAGTCTGCATTACCATCTGTCCAGTATCTAGCATCAGTCTGCCTTCCCATCTGTCCAGTATCTAGCATCAGTCTGCCTTACCATCTGTCCAGTATCTAGCATCAGTCTGCCTTACCATCTGTCCAGTATCTAGCATCAGTCTGCATTACCATCTGTCCAGTATCTAGCATCAGTCTGCCTTCCCATCTGTCCAGTATCTAGCAACAGTCTGCCTTACCATCTGTCCAGTATCTAGCATAAGTCTGCCTTACCATCTGTCCAGTATCTAGCATCAGTCTGCCTTACCATCTGTCCAGTATCTAGCATCAGTCTGCCTTATCATCTGTCCAGTATCTAGCATCAGTCTGCCTTACCATCTGTCCAGTATCTAGCATCAGTCTGCCTTACCATCTGTCCAGTATCTAGCATCAGTCTGCCTTACCATCATCTCCAGTATCTAGCATCAGTCTGCCTTCCATCTGTCCAGTATCTAGCATCAGTCTGCCTTACCATCTGTCCAGTATCTAGCATCAGTCTGCCTTACCATCTGTCATCTCTGTCCAGTATCTAGCATCAGTCTGCCTTCCCATCTGTCCAGTATCTAGCAACAGTCTGCCTTACCATCTGTCCAGTATCTAGCATCAGTCTGCCTTACCATCTGTCCAGTATCTAGCATCAGTCTGCCTTACCATCTGTCCAGTATCTAGCATCAGTCTGCCTTACCATCTGTCATCTCTGTCCAGTATCTAGCATCAGTCTGCCTTACCATCTGTCCAGTATCTAGCATCAGTCTGCCTTACCATCTGTCCAGTATCTAGCATCAGTCTGCCTTACCATCTGTCCAGTATCTAGCATCAGTCTGCCTTACCATCGTCATCTCTGTCCAGTATCTAGCATCAGTCTGCCTTACCATCTGTCCAGTATCTAGCATCAGTCTGCCTTACCATCTGTCCAGTATCTAGCATCAGTCTGCCTTACCATCTGTCCAGTATCTAGCATCAGTCTGCCTTACCATCTGTCCAGTATCTAGCATCAGTCTGCCTTACCATCTGTCCAGTATCTAGCATCAGTCTGCCTTACCATCTGTCCAGTATCTAGCATAAGTCTGCCTTACCATCTGTCCAGTATCTAGCATCAGTCTGCCTTACCATCTGTCCAGTATCTAGCATCAGTCTGCCTTACCATCTGTCCAGTATCTAGCATCAGTCTGCCTTACCATCTGTCCAGTATCTAGCATCAGTCTGCCTTACCATCTGTCCAGTATCTAGCATCAGTCTGCCTTACCATCTGTCCAGTATCTAGCATCAGTCTGCCTTACCATCTGTCCAGTATCTAGCATCAGTCTGCCATCGTCATCTCTGTCCAGTATCTAGCATCAGTCTGCCTTACCATCTGTCCAGTATCTAGCATCAGTCTGCCTTACCATCTGTCCAGTATCTAGCACAGTCTGCCTTACCATCTGTCCAGTATCTAGCATCAGTCTGCCTTACCATCTGTCCAGTATCTAGCATCAGTCTGCCTTACCATCTGTCCAGTATCTAGCATCAGTCTGCCTTACCATCTGTCCAGTATCTAGCATCAGTCTGCCTTACCATCTGTCCAGTATCTAGCATCAGTCTGCCTTACCATCTGTCCAGTATCTAGCATCAGTCTGCCTTACCATCTGTCCAGTATCTAGCATCAGTCTGCCTTACCATCTGTCCAGTATCTAGCATCAGTCTGCCTTACCATCTGTCCAGTATCTAGCATCAGTCTGCCTTACCATCTGTCCAGTATCTAGCATCAGTCTGCCTTACCATCTGTCCAGTATCTAGCATCAGTCTGCCTTACCATCTGTCCAGTATCTAGCATCAGTCTGCCTTACCATCTGTCCAGTATCTAGCATCAGTCTGCCTTACCATCTGTCCAGTATCTAGCATAGTCTGCCTTACCATCTGTCCAGTATCTAGCATCAGTCTGCCTTACCATCTGTCCAGTATCTAGCATCAGTCTGCCTTACCATCTGTCCAGTATCTAGCATCAGTCTGCCTTACCATCTGTCCAGTATCTAGCATCAGTCTGCCTTACCATCTGTCCAGTATCTAGCATAGTCTGCCTTACCATCTGTCCAGTATCTAGCATCAGTCTGCCTTACCATCTGTCCAGTATCTAGCATCAGTCTGCCTTACCATCTGTCCAGTATCTAGCATCAGTCTGCCTTACCATCTGTCCAGTATCTAGCATCAGTCTGCCTTACCATCTGTCCAGTATCTAGCATCAGTCTGCCTTACCATCTGTCCAGTATCTAGCATCAGTCTGCCTTACCATCTGTCCAGTATCTAGCATCAGTCTGCCTTACCATCTGTCCAGTATCTAGCATCAGTCTGCCTTACCATCTGTCCAGTATCTAGCATCAGTCTGCCTTACCATCTGTCCAGTATCTAGCATCAGTCTGCCTTACCATCTGT
>CM026387.1:65545827-65593941 GCA_014843695.1 Archivesica marissinica | reverse complement strand
GTATCTAGCATCAGTCTGCCTTACCATCTGTCCAGTATCTAGCATAAGTCTGCCTTACCATCTGTCCAGTATCTAGCATCAGTCTGCCTTACCATCTGTCCAGTATCTAGCATCAGTCTGCCTTACCATCTGTCCAGTATCTAGCATCAGTCTGCCTTACCATCTGTCCAGTATCTAGCATCAGTCTGCCTTACCATCTGTCCAGTATCTAGCATCAGTCTGCCTTACCATCTGTCAGATCTAGACAGTCTGCCTTACCATCTGTCCAGTATCTAGCACAGTCTGCCTTACCATTGTCCAGTATCTAGCATCAGTCTGCCTTACCATCTGTCCAGTATCAGCACAGTCTGCCTTACCATCTGTCCAGTATCTAGCATCAGTCTGCCTTACCATCTGTCCAGTATCTAGCATCAGTCTGCCTTACCATCTGTCCAGTATCTAGCATCAGTCTGCCTTACCATCTGTCCAGTATCTAGCATCAGTCTGCCTTACCATCTGTCCAGTATCTAGCATCAGTCTGCATTACCATCTGTCCAGTATCTAGCATCAGTCTGCCTTACCATCTGTCCAGTATCTAGCAACAGTCTGCCTTACCATCTGTCCAGTATCTAGCATCAGTCTGCCTTACCATCTGTCCAGTATCTAGCATCAGTCTGCCTTACCATCTGTCCAGTATCTAGCATCAGTCTGCCTTACCATCTGTCCAGTATCTAGCATCAGTCTGCCTTACCATCATCTGTCCAGTATCTAGCATCAGTCTGCCTTCACATCTGTCCAGTATCTAGCATCAGTCTGCCTTACCATCTGTCCAGTATCTAGCAACAGTCTGCCTTACCATCTGTCCAGTATCTAGCATCAGTCTGCCTTACCATCTGTCCAGTATCTAGCATCAGTCTGCCTTACCATCTGTCCAGTATCTAGCATCAGTCTGCCTTACCATCTGTCCAGTATCTAGCATCAGTCTGCCTTACCATCTGTCCAGTATCTAGCATAAGTCTGCCTTACCATCTGTCCAGTATCTAGCATCAGTCTGCCTTACCATCTGTCCAGTATCTAGCATCAGTCTGCCTTGTCATCTGTCCAGTATCTAGCAACAGTCTGCCTTACCATCTGTCCAGTATCTAGCATAAGTCTGCCTTACCATCTGTCCAGTATCTAGCATCAGTCTGCATTACCATCTGTCCAGTATCTAGCAGTAGTCTGCCTTACCATCTGTCCAGTATGTAGCACCAGTCTGCCTTACCATCTGTCCAGTATCTAGCATCAGTCTGCCTTACCATCTGTCCAGTATCTAGCATCAGTCTGCCTTACCATCTGTCCAGTATCTAGCAGCAGTCTGCCTTACCATCTGTCCAGTATCTAGCATCAGTCTGCCTTACCATCTGTCATCTTGTCCAGTATCTAGCAGCAGTCTGCCTTACCATCTGTCCAGTATCTAGCAGTAGTCTGCCTTACCATCTGTCCAGTATGTAGCACCAGTCTGCCTTACCATCTGTCCAGTATCTAGCATCAGTCTGCCTTACCATCTGTCCAGTATCTAGCATCAGTCTGCCTTACCATCTGTCCAGTATCTAGCATCAGTCTGCCTTACCATCTGTCCAGTATCTAGCATCAGTCTGCCTTACCATCTGTCCAGTATCTAGCATCAGTCTGCCTTACCATCTGTCCAGTATCTAGCATCAGTCTGCCTTACCATCTGTCCAGTATCTAGCACCAGTCTGCATTACCATCTGTCCAGTATCTAGCAGCAGTCTGCCTTACCATCTGTCCAGTATCTAGCAGCAGTCTGCCTTACCATCTGTCCAGTATCTAGCATCAGTCTGCCTTACCATCTGTCATCTCTGTCCAGTATCTAGCAGCAGTCTGCCTTACCATCTGTCCAGTATCTAGCAGTAGTCTGCCTTACCATCTGTCCAGTATGTAGCACCAGTCTGCCTTACCATCTGTCCAGTATCTAGCATCAGTCTGCCTTACCATCTGTCCAGTATCTAGCATCAGTCTGCCTTACCATCTGTCCAGTATCTAGCATCAGTCTGCCTTACCATCTGTCCAGTATCTAGCATAGTCTGCCTTACCATCTGTCCAGTATCTAGCATCAGTCTGCCTTACCATCTGTCCAGTATCTAGCAGCAGTCTGCCTTACCATCTGTCCAGTATCTAGCATCAGTCTGCCTTACCATCTGTCCAGTATCTAGCATCAGTCTGCCTTACCATCTGTCCAGTATCTAGCATCAGTCTGCCTTACCATCTGTCCAGTATCTAGCATCAGTCTGCCTTACCATCTGTCCAGTATCTAGCATCAGTCTGCCTTACCATCTGTCCAGTATCTAGCATCAGTCTGCCTTACCATCTGTCCAGTATCTAGCATCAGTCTGCCTTACCATCTGTCCAGTATCTAGCATCAGTCTGCATTACCATCTGTCCAGTATCTAGCATCAGTCTGCCTTACCATCTGTCCAGTATCTAGCATCAGTCTGCCTTACCATCTGTCCAGTATCTAGCATCAGTCTGCCTTACCATCTGTCCAGTATCTAGCATCAGTCTGCCTTATCATCTGTCCAGTATCTAGCATCAGTCTGCCTTATCATCTGTCATCTCTGTCCAGTATCTAGCATCAGTCTGCCTTCCCATCTGTCCAGTATTTAGCAACAGTCTGCCTTACCATCTGTCCAGTATCTAGCATCAGTCTGCCTTACCATCTGTCCAGTATCTAGCATCAGTCTGCCTTACCATCTGTCCAGTATCTAGCATCAGTCTGCCTTACCATCTGTCATCTCTGTCCAGTATCTAGCATCAGTCTGCCTTACCATCTGTCCAGTATCTAGCATAAGTCTGCCTTACCATCTGTCCAGTATCTAGCATCAGTCTGCCTTACCATCTGTCCAGTATCTAGCATCAGTCTGCCTTACCATCTGTCCAGTATCTAGCATCAGTCTGCCTTACCATCTGTCCAGTATCTAGCATCAGTCTGCCTTTCATCTCATCTCTGTCCAGTATCTAGCATCAGTCTGCCTTACCATCTGTCCAGTATCTAGCATCAGTCTGCCTTACCATCTGTCATCTCTGTCAGTATCTAGCAGCAGTCTGCCTTACCATCTGTCCAGTATCTAGCAGTAGTCTGCCTTACCATCTGTCCAGTATGTAGCACCAGTCTGCCTTACCATCTGTCCAGTATCTAGCATCAGTCTGCCTTACCATCTGTCCAGTATCTAGCATCAGTCTGCCTTACCATCTGTCCAGTATCTAGCATCAGTCTGCCTTACCATCTGTCCAGTATCTAGCATCAGTCTGCCTTACCATCTGTCCAGTATCTAGCATCAGTCTGCCTTACCATCTGTCCAGTATCTAGCATCAGTCTGCCTTACCATCTGTCCAGTATCTAGCATCAGTCTGCCTTACCATCTGTCCAGTATCTAGCATCAGTCTGCCTTACCATCTGTCATCTCTGTCCAGTATCTAGCAGCAGTCTGCCTTACCATCTGTCCAGTATCTAGCAGTAGTCTGCCTTACCATCTGTCCAGTATGTAGCACCAGTCTGCCTTACCATCTGTCCAGTATCTAGCATCAGTCTGCCTTACCATCTGTCCAGTATCTAGCATCAGTCTGCCTTACCATCTGTCCAGTATCTAGCATCAGTCTGCCTTACCATCTGTCCAGTATCTAGCATCAGTCTGCCTTACCATCTGTCCAGTATCTAGCATCAGTCTGCCTTCCCATCTGTCCAGTATCTAGCAACAGTCTGCCTTACCATCTGTCCAGTATCTAGCATAAGTCTGCCTTACCATCTGTCCAGTATCTAGCATCAGTCTGCCTTGTCATCTGTCCAGTATCTAGCATCAGTCTGCCTTGTCATCTCTGTCCAGTATCTAGCAGCAGTCTGCCTTACCATCTGTCCAGTATCTAGCATCAGTCTGCCTTACCATCTGTCATCTCTGTCCAGTATCTAGCATCAGTCTGCCTTACCATCTGTCCAGTATCTAGCAG
The DNA here is from genome assembly GCA_014843695.1 of Archivesica marissinica. Taxonomy (NCBI): domain Eukaryota; kingdom Metazoa; phylum Mollusca; class Bivalvia; order Venerida; family Vesicomyidae; genus Archivesica; species Archivesica marissinica. The sequence continues at coordinate 65,589,957 of CM026387.1, read as the reverse complement.
TAGTCTGCCTTACCATCTGTCCAGTATGTAGCACCAGTCTGCCTTACCATCTGTCCAGTATCTAGCATCAGTCTGCCTTACCATCTGTCCAGTATCTAGCATCAGTCTGCCTTACCATCTGTCCAGTATCTAGCATCAGTCTGCATTACCATCTGTCCAGTATCTAGCATAAGTCTGCCTTACCATCTGTCCAGTATCTAGCATCAGTCTGCCTTCCCATCTGTCCAGTATCTAGCATCAGTCTGCCTTACCATCTGTCCAGTATCTAGCATCAGTCTGCCTTACCATCTGTCCAGTATCTAGCATCAGTCTGCCTTACCATCTGTCCAGTATCTAGCATCAGTCTGCCTTACCATCTGTCCAGTATCTAGCATCAGTCTGCCTTCCCATCTGTCCAGTATCTAGCATCAGTCTGCCTTACCATCTGTCCAGTATCTAGCATCAGTCTGCCTTACCATCTGTCCAGTATCTAGCATCAGTCTGCATTACCATCTGTCCAGTATCTAGCATCAGTCTGCCTTCCCATCTGTCCAGTATCTAGCAACAGTCTGCCTTACCATCTGTCCAGTATCTAGCATAAGTCTGCCTTACCATCTGTCCAGTATCTAGCATCAGTCTGCATTACCATCTGTCCAGTATCTAGCATCAGTCTGCCTTACCATCTGTCCAGTATATAGCATCAGTCTGCTTTACCATTTCATCTCTGTCCAGTATCTAGCATCAGTCTGCCTTCACATCTGTCCAGTATCTAGCATCAGTCTGCCTTACCATCTGTCCAGTATCTAGCAACAGTCTGCCTTACCATCTGTCCAGTATCTAGCATAAGTCTGCCTTACCATCTGTCCAGTATCTAGCATCAGTCTGCATTACCATCTGTCCAATATCTAGCATCAGTCTGCCTTACCATCTGTCCAGTATCTAGCATCAGTCTGCCTTACCATCTGTCCAGTATCTAGCATCAGTCTGCCTTACCATCTGTCCAGTATGTAGAATCAGTCTGCCTTACCATCTGTCCAGTATCTAGCAGCAGTCTGCCTTACCATCTGTCCAGTATCTAGCATCAGTCTGCCTTACCATCTGTCCAGTATCTAGCATCAGTCTACCTTACCATCTGTCCAGTATCTAGCATCAGTATGCCTTACCATCTGTCCAGTATCTAGCATCTGTCTGCCTTATCATCTGTCCAGTATCTAGCATCAGTCTGCCTTACGATCTGTCCAGTATCTAGCATCAGTCTGCCTTCCCATCTGTCCAGTATCTAGCATCAGTCTGCCTTACCATCTGTCCAGTATATAGCATCAGTCTGCCTTCCCATCTATCATGTATCTAGCATCAGTCTGCCTTCCCATCTGTCCAGTATCTAGCATCAGTCTGCCTTACCATCTGTCCAGTATCTAGCATCAGTCTGCCTTACCATATGTCCAGTAGCTAGCATCAGCCTGCCTTACCATCTGTCCAGTATCTAGCATCAGTCTGCCTTACCATCTGTCCAGTATCTAGCAGGTGGGCCAGCCATGTTAGCACATTGGACTGGGAGCTCATGTGTCGTGAATTTGAACCAGTGTTGTATATAGGTTTGGTTTCAGACAGCCTCCGTGATCGAGTGGTTATTCTGTGTCTCTATATATGAAAACAGTTGGCAGTTTCTTACGGAGGTTGGTGCACCAAGTACTGGTTAACCGTTGGAACCTGTCCGGGGAAGGTGTTATTAGGTAAGCTGCTCTTCACTCAAATTGACAACCGGTAGCGAAGTTAAATAAACTTAAATAAAAAAAATAACAATATGGTGCGTCGTCTGTGGTAAGGTGTTGTTAGGTAAGTTGCCCGTCGCTCAAATGGGCAACCGGTAGCGACGTTAAATAAACTTAAATAGAAATAAATATTGGTGCGTCGTCTGTATCAATGTCCTCTAAAATGAAATAACTGAACTACTTAAGTTGCGAATACCGATAAATAAACCGATGCATTAAACGTTTTAAGAGAACAGAAGCAAGCGAGAAGCATAATAATCTTCATTGATTTATTTGCAAGGAATCAATGCTCAATCAACAATAGAATAACAACACGCACGCACGCACGCACGCACGCACGCACGCACCACGCACGCACGCACGCACGCACGCACGCACGCACGCACGCACGCACGCACGCACGCACGCACGCACGCACGCACGCACGCACGCACGCACGCACGCACGCACGCACGCACGCACGCACGCACGCACGCACGCACGCACGCACGCACGCACGCACGCACGCACGCACGCACGCACGCACGCACGCACGCACGCACGCACGCACGCACGCACGCACGCACGCACGCACGCACGCACGCACGCACGCACGCACGCACGCACGCACGCACACACACACACACACACACACACACACACACAGGTCCATCCGTCCAACAAGTCCATGCAGCCAATGTACACGTGGAAATAAATAGTGCTCTATCAGCCACACACACAATATTGTCCTTCCAACAAGTCCATGCAGCCAATGTACACGTGGAAATAAATAGTGCTCTATCAGCCACACACACAATATTGTCCTTCCAACAAGTCCATGCAGCCAATGAACACGTGGAAATAAACATACTATTGTACATACCATATTTCCTATATATATAGTTCCTCTTGTCTCTGTGGTTTACGTTGCAGTATTAAGGCCCGCTTGAAAGTCGTGATAGCCAGTGCCGTAGCCAGAATCTGAAAATAACCGAGGCGACTCACCCCCGAATTATTTTGTGGATGCTTGTCTGCATTCTGAAGGCAGTTTTATGAGCGTTTTCCGATACCTGTCGTTACTTGCCAAATTATAACCGAGGCGAGTGTCTCATTTGCCTCAGTGTGGCTTCGAGCATGATAGCGTAGTGGTAGCGAGTTCGATTCAGGTGCGATAGGCCCGGAATTGGAGCCCACCTCGAGCCGTTACAATTGTGTCCCTAGGCATTTAAATTCCACGTTGCCTCTTCTGTCTCACTCATGGCGATGGAATCCATCAGGAATGATGTCTAGAGAGTGATTATTATAAGTTGTAAGAACATTGTTTCATAATCGAGCTAAAATAAATTTGTATAAACTAGAATACTATTATGGTTAATAATCGTAAGGGTAAAATCAATATAATATATGATAATACATGTACGGATATGTAGTCCAGTGGTAACACGCTGTACTGGTAATCCAGGGATCGCAGGTTCGATCCCCCGTCTAACCCTAATAAAATTAACAGTCTTTCAGATGGGACGTTAAACCGAGGTCTCGTGTCGGTGCTTACATCGTGCAAGTAAAAGAACCAGAGGAGATTCTGGAATGGGTCTCTGTCTGTATCATTGCACTGTCCTCCAAAAATCGAAAATGACTAATCTCTTCAGGGAAGGAGTCGCTCATATGGGCAACCGGTAGCGACGATTGGACGATCTCCAATCCAATATTAGCATAGCCAATTATGGTTGTGTAGTTTGGTGATAAGTGCATTTGGTCTTTCTGTTGCACAACCACCATCATATCTTAATATATATTTCGAAATCAATATCTGTTTTTCACATTAAAAAACTATTGAGTTACTCAATACATTTATTTGATAGTAATTGTGTTGCCTAATGTAAACGGTATAAATGATTCGTACTGAGGAAAGAGGTAACCATACAAGCAGGTTGCTCCTCTTCTTACTTCGTTGGCCTCCGCGGATAACCAATGTAGTGACTGCAACAGCACCGACAACAATGCCTGCCTCTGTACTGCCAATCAACAGTGACTGCAGGTGTGCCATAAATGCTCTGGATGTTGCTGTAACTTAGCTGGATGATGGTGAGATAGGAACTGTGTTGTTGCCGCTGAGAACACCAAACTATGCGCCAACCACTCAACCAATGTCGCCGAAATGATGTCATGTTCGTGTTTCGGTGCAATCTGAATGATATCCTGACACTTTGCAGAGATTGTTCGTGTTCATGTCGCAGTAAGCTCGTAATTACCGCGCCTAGTACGCAAACACGCAATAAACCTGTCTTTATCGCGCGAGCATCGCACTGCACTCGCACTGACATCGTAGTAAGCACGTGTTATATTTCATAGTAAGCTCGTGCTGTATACGTACAACATCCATTTACAGACAATACGATGCCCCATAGAACGTCATAGATCGTAGTAACATCGTGAACATAGGCGCAGCATACGTCAGACGTGTGGTATGCATGTCTAGTTGTTTAATGTGGCAGGCTGTAAACTGTGCAAAGTGTTTTATAATAAAAACCACTGCTGTAATGTATAATGCTTCCGGCGGACCTGAACCAAGTTCCATCTTCCCAGAGCGAGCGGACCTGTAAGGACATTAATAGCAGCAGCGTAGATCGGCTGCGGTTGTGCAGTAGCTAACGCTATTACAATTATCATAGATTTGTTTATGATTCCAGGAATATGTATATGTGCACCGTTTAAAGTTACAATGATCAATATCCTGATGACAGAACAGATATTATTTCACCATTACCAACATGAAATTATATAATTAGCGGATTACGGTCACAAATAATTGATTTTTTCCATTAAGTAGGTATTAGCTGCACAAATAATTATTTGTGACAAATATGAAAACTCTATACAGGGGCAAAGGTACTAAGACGGATCTGTAGTCCAGTGGTAACACGTTGGACTGGTAATCCAGGGATCGCAGGTTCCATCCCCCGTCTGACCCTAATAAAATTAACAGTCTTTCAGATGGGACGTTAAACCGAGGTCTCGTGTCGGTGCTTTACACCGTGCACGTAACAGAACCAGAGGAGACTCTGGAATGGGTCTCTGTCTGTATCATTGCACTATCCTCCAAAATCTAAAATAAATAATCTCTTCAGGAGGCGTCGCTCATATGGGCAACCGGTAACGACGATAAATTAACGTAAAGCACACAAAGGTACTACTCCTTATAGGATGTTGAATTTAGTGGATGTTTATATTTAATACTGTCTGTTCTGAGTTTTCCTTACCATTTGTTATAGATGGACAAACTGTTCACTTGCTGGTCAAGAGATATTCTGATATAAATGCTATCTAACGTACCCCAGACACGTGTCTACACTGTTTTATATGCAATGTCCAAAATAATAAACTTATAATGTAGGCCTACTGGATTGTAAACAAAATGTAAGAATATAGCATAACATTATATGATTGGTAAAGTCCTTCCCGGAAGTCATGATAGCGCAATGGTAGCGCGTTCGCTATTCTGGAAGTTATGATAGCGCTATGGTAGCGCGTTCGCTATTCTGGAAGTCATGATAGCGCAATGGTAGCGCGTTCGCGTCAGAAACGAAAGGCCTGGCCCCGAGGTTATAAAACCTTTCTCAGATCTCAAACTCAAGCTCAAGAAATGTACACATCAATCAGAAGCTTGAGATTGAGTTTGAGATTGGAGAAACGTTTTATAACCTCCAGTCCTGGAGCTCGAGCCCCGCTGCCGCCGTTACGTGTGTGCTCTTAGGCAAGGCATTTACATTCCACATTACCTCTTCTCTTGCCCTCGTGGCGATGGATTCCATCAGGAATGAGGTCACGAGAGTGATTAATATAAGTTGTAAGAACTTGTTTTGCAATCGAGCTTAAATAAATGTGTATAAACTAAATCCTTCCTGTTAGCACATATGTTTGTGACAGACAAGCATACGACACTAAATGACTGACATTTCACATCCATGTTAAACAAATATAGTATCTCACGAGATGTATGTAAGACAGTAGACTATATATCAACATTATTGTTATATCAATACATGTTATATGAAATTATAGAATACACAATTAGAAACATCTCTAATTTTCTATTACCTCCTTTGGCAGATCATGTCCGATTTATTCCAAAATGTGAATAGGTACTTTCAGTTAAAATACTTTGTTTTACCGTTGTTCCCTAACCAGATGTTGTGATATTATAAATGTGATTTTATCAAATTTGTGTTAATTAACTGATAGCATTGTTTTACAAATAAATACCCATTGCATATACTGTAGGAGATCTGTCGAGATATAGTAATTTAATTATCATATAAAGCGATAGTGAAATAAAATTGCTAGCATGTTGTGCAAAGGAAACAACGATAAAAACAGAGGACAACACATACTAGGACCTATCTACTTTTAGGGAGTATTCAGGGGCAATAACTGACCAATTCTCATTGTTGCGTACGGGTTTGTGTATTTCAATGTCAATAAAACTCACATAATCGGAACGGGGTTAAATATAGACAGCTAGATATCATACCGAAGCTTCATGTGAAGTTTGGTGAACATCCAACAATGGTTATGGAGATGAGGTGCGGATAATCTAAAGCGGACAGACAGACAGATGGACAGACGTCAAATGCAAAAACAAAATGTCTTCCCCATTATGAGGAGACATACTTATGGTGAAGCAATGTAAGATATTACTAACTTATACTAGTATATGTATATATACTAGAGGACATAGAAAACGAACACTTCGGATAAGTGTGTTTTACATGAAAAACAATAACTATATAAATACATAGTTTTAAACATTATGGAATGTCTTTAGTTGTTCAATTTGTGTTTTGTAATAAAGATGTGACATATCTTTGATGGAATCCTTCGTATTTCGTTTTCATGTAATAATAATCTTATATAATAATGTAGGTGTGCGTTTTCTATGTCCTCTAGTATATAATGTAGGTGTGCGTTTTCTATGTCCTCTAGTATGTAATGTAGGTGTGCGTTTTCTATGTCCTCTAGTATATAATGTAGGTGTGCGTTTTCTATGTCCTCTAGTATATAATGTAGGTGTGCGTTTTCTATGTCCTCTAGTATATAATGTAGGTGTGCGTTTTCTATGTCCTCTAGTATATAATGTAGGTGTGCGTTTTCTATGTCCTCTAGTATATAATGTAGGTGTGCGTTTTCTATGTCCTCTAGTATATAATGTAGGTGTGCGTTTTCTATGTCCTCTAGTATATAATGTAGGTGTGCGTTTTCTATGTCCTCTAGTATATAATGTAGGTGTGCGTTTTCTATGTCCTCTAGTATATAATGTGGGTGTGCGTTTTCTATGTCCTCTAGTATATAATGTAGGTGTGCGTTTTCTATGTCCTCTAGTATATAATGTAGGTGTGCGTTTTCTATGTCCTCTAGTATATAATGTAGGTGTGCGTTTTCTATGTCCTCTAGTATATAATGTAGGTGTGCGTTTTCTATGTCCTCTAGTATATAATGTAGGTGTGCGTTTTCTATGTCCTCTAGTATATAATGTAGGTGTGCGTTTTCTATGTCCTCTAGTATATAATGTAGGTGTGCGTTTTCTATGTCCTCTAGTATATAATGTAGGTGTGCGTTTTCTATGTCCTCTAGTATATAATGTAGGTGTGCGTTTTCTATGTCCTCTAGTATATAATGTAGGTGTGCGTTTTCTATGTCCTCTAGTATATAATGTAGGTGTGCGTTTTCTATGTCCTCTAGTATATAATGTAGGTGTGCGTTTTCTATGTCCTCTAGTATATAATGTAGGTGTGCGTTTTCTATGTCCTCTAGTATATAATGTAGGTGTGCGTTTTCTATGTCCTCTAGTATATAATGTAGGTGTGCGTTTTCTATGTCCTCTAGTATATAATGTAGGTGTGCGTTTTCTATGTCCTCTAGTATATAATGTAGGTGTGCGTTTTCTATGTCCTCTAGTATATAATGTAGGTGTGCGTTTTCTATGTCCTCTAGTATATAATGTAGGTGTGCGTTTTCTATGTCCTCTAGTATATAATGTAGGTGTGCGTTTTCTATGTCCTCTAGTATATAGTAGGTGTGCGTTTTCTATGTCCTCTAGTATATAATGTAGGTGTGCGTTTTCTATGTCCTCTAGTATATAACTTGTCATATGGACAATCTATAGCGTACAGCCAGTATATGCATCTATTGACATCGCTGGCTAATGTACAGCGGCAAAATTAACAACTTCATATTACAGAACGCCTATTTCACGGGGAACAGCGACACACCATGCTACTTAGACCTCAGTAATATTCTATATCCTGTTATTTTAGACATGTTATTGCATGATATATTTAGACACCGTCAAGTCAGGTTGTCAGTAACATGATACTGTAACATGTTCATTCTAGATCTCCTAATCTTACACAGTCTGTATATTATGAAGCTGCTGTCTACCATTTTACATCGTGGTATTTGCGGCTACTACCAGTCTTTCCGTTGTGTTATTGCACGTAAATGACTTAACCCGTAACCTACTAATCACGACTAAAGTCGCTTTTGCAAACAGCATAGAGCCAGATCAGACGGCACAGCACAAACCCCACAACACACACAAACAAAACAACAAACAAAAACAAACCACAACCACCCCCGATCTGGATCTATGTTATTTGCACATTACGTTTAATTTATGCAGCAGGTTATGGGTTAAAGTGAGACCAAACTGTTAAGTGTGTGCCCAGTTTCGTGTGTCGCCGACCATTACTAACGTATAGATCTGTCTGAGGTAAAATTGGGAACAAGGTAGAACTAGATTCACTGACACACGGCATGAAAGAAGGTAATTATGTTCAAATCGACACCATACCTGCCGTGACGTCACACCTTTGTACTTGCAGTACCATGCGTAAATGTACGAATATTAGGATCTTGTTATATAAGTGTGTGTTTTAAGTAAATGTACGAAATTAACACTTTTAATTAGTAGGATCTTGTTATATAAGTATGTGTTTTATGTAAGATATAAACATCAAACGGATCCAATATGTAACGTATTGGTGCTGTCATCGGCGTTACTCGCCTCACACAGTCCAATATTTTACATATTGGATCGTTTTCGGGTTATATCCTATACATATTTCATGCCGCCTCAGTTTATTATGGTTCTAGATAGCGTTGTATTAAAAAAGGGATAGATTCACTAACTACTAAAAGCACCTAAATATATCGATTATCATCTTGTTCATAGCTAGTTTGCTAACATCATCAATATTGTTGTTCGTTGGCACCGATTTATCTTTTCATACGGTTATCGAACACTAATATTATTAATAGAGAAACAAACCGAATTTCGGTACTTGTGTGGAGATCAAACCATACGTATCCCTAATATATGTGCACATTGTTTTGTCGGGTACAATACATTGGGCCTACTCGAAATGAAACGTTTTAACAGATGGAAAACCACCGCAAAGTGAGTGTTGAACATATAGTGGAATTACCATAACGTAATGTGAATAAAACACATAATTGTTATATTTATTTATTTAGGTGTTGATTTACATATACGCGTAACTTATTGGGAGTTTAACCCTTAGCCCATTGGGCATATCATAATCTTATAACACTATATGATAGAGTAAAGCTGAATATTAAAACCACCATATAACTATTTGCTTCAATGGTAGTCCCTATCCTCGTATATGGTTCAGAAGTATGGGGTTTCTACAGTTATAAAGAAGAAGATAAGATACACTTTAATAATGCAGTCTACGGTGAGTCCGGAAGATTAAAGAATAATTAAACTAAGAAAGATGTCCACTATCTGTCATTGCAAACGAGAGATCTATTATATGTCGGTTGAAGATAAAACATTCAATTTAATCACCATAGGTAACAAGCGTAAACGTTTCAAGTTTATATATATATATTTATATATATTGTCCTCGCTATATCCGAATGTTCGGCTTAAAAGCCCTTTCCACGGGAAGCATACATGAGCCAGCTAATACATAAGGTATAAACTTATAGATACATTTCTAATATATATAAACACATTTCGTATGATTCGACATGACTACTAATTAGCTAAATTATATTTATTGATGTAAAAAAGGGAATGTATTAGCTGGGTGATTTATGTTTTCCGTGAACAAGGCTTTTAGGTTGAAAATTCGGATATATATATATATATACATGTATATTACTAGTTTCCTGCTAGGAACAATCGACATATAGTGGACTAGATAGAGATACTCGTTTATGCAAGTTAGTTCTGCAATGTAAATGTTGTGGAGCCCGAATACCATATTTTGTTATGTTGCACAAGATATTGTAACAGTCGTAATAATTATTCACACAACAGATCAGAGTAGGAGGTTATAACACTAACTCAAATCTCAAGCGATATAATTGGTTGAGTCTGATATTTACACTTAACTGAACCAATCAGAAGCTTGAGACTGAGTCTGAGATTGGAGAATAGTTTTATAACACCCAGGCCTGATGTCTTCTAGCAAGAAAACATATATCAACATTGTTATGAAGTTTTTAAAATCTGTAAAGATAACCTTGAACATTTGACTGTTTTATAATAGTTTCATATAATGTAGTTGTGATGTTGGATGTAATTTAATTATATTTCTTGTATTTGCCATGCTTGATATTGTAATTGTTGAAATTGTTGCTCTCTCCCCCCTCCCTACCTCCCTCCCTCATATACGTTGTTAGAACTTGCTTCGCAGTCGTTGTAAAATAAATAAATATTTTTTAAACACAATTTATAAGCAAAGTGTATTGCTAGACTACAACTATTTACATATCACATGATTATTGTAACTCATTGTGAGTTTTCAATGGATAGTTATTTAAAATACACACGGTGTTCTAAATTTGAAACTATGTTTGACCATGTGTTAAAACATGGCCATATATGATCAAGCTGATGTAAACATTCTACGTAAAACCATTTTGAAATTTGAGTTGGTCATTATAATTAAATTATAAGCACTTATTATATATTCTGTTCGGAGTAATATGTGGTATATTGTGGCGAATTATCCCTGGAACTTGCCATACAGGAATAGCCATATATACGTACGCGTTTGCTACAACCGACGAATGAGAGCATTACCTCATTATATCTACAGTGTTGTCGAGTGTTGTTTATAACAATTAAGTTTATTTGTGATTACGTTTTCCGTTTGTCAGTATGCAATGACGGCAAGGCAGGTGTTGCCGACCGGAAATTTGAAGTAGCGTTCCTTGAACTCAGCGGACGAGTAGATGATACATCCGTCAGAATAACAGTATCCTCTCGTGAAGTACGACTGCCTGTTGAAACTCGCGAGAAACGATTTGTTCTAGATGGACGTGATAACATATGTTTGCCAGTTGAACCACTGCCATCCTCCTCGTGCATGGAGTCCTTTGATGTATCAGCGTCCTTAGGTTTATGTGCGGTAACTATTCGACGCTGAATACCGGAATGTTTTCTGTACTGAAACAAGTGATTGTTCCCGGTTTTTTGCGTCGGCGAAACAACACCTTCCTTCTGGAACGGGCTACCAAACCTGCTTATTGGGGAAGTTGGCGTAATAGCGTCGTGGTCTCTTTTCGAATTGCTTAAGGGGTCTGTTTTTGTTCTATAAACTCGTGTCTTGACCACTACCTCTGATTTATCATTGTGTTCCTTTGCGTTCGTATCTTTTAACAGATTATTTATTGTAACAACAGGTCTCCGAACCTTACCGGGGAATGTTGATGCACGTTCCCGAAATGGTTCCTCGATGTCATTTGTCGCTTCATCGACAGATAGTTTTCCTGTCGTGTTTTGCACACTTTGATCGATGTTAGTATTAACGGATTGTGGAATGACGTCAGGTTCTGTAATTCTCCGACTACCTAACACGTACTTGTTGGCTACACGCGGCAGGTGAGTACTTGGAGAGATTTCAATTGATTGGTCCTTTTTATGTTTGACTGGAGAGCTGACCCTCGGGATTTGCAGGTAGCCATTGGTCCCTTTGGTTTGTAGGATGTCGGTAAAAACCTCGTTATCTATAATAATAATAATAAATAAAAATGTTTGTTCAGATATTTTGTTCCAAATGACTTTGAATTTCATGGAATGGTAACTTTAGTTATTTCAGAGTTCAGACAGCTGCACAGTCAAACCTGTCTTAAGCAGCCAGCAAAGGAAGCACAGAAAGTGGCTGCTTAGCACAGATGGCTGCTTAGCACAGGTGACTGCTTAGCACAGGTGGCTGCTTAATAGAGGGCAAATGTATTTGGGAATCTGGAAATTGGTTGGTTGCGTACACGACACAATTCCGTGCTGCCTACAACACATAGTTTAATAATATTTCATTGCATTATATACACATATACAACAATACAAAGATTGACACACACACATGAAAGCAAATGGGTTGGGTCACACGTTCTATCAACATTAGTAATTGTCCCTCCTCCTCCCTCCCAAGTGAAATTAATCATAAAAATGCGAAACTGAATTGGCGTAATTATATTGCATGTACATAATAACAAGCTTAGTTTGAATAATAAAGAATAGTTCGTAGTAATTGCGTAGCACTTCGTTTAGATGTGTACCCTTCCCCTCCCACCGGGCAATTTCTGCCGAATGTACAACAACAAGGTATGGACAGAACATGTTGGTACACCTGCATAAATGTTACAAATCGTGACTCATAATCAAAGAGCATCATTGAGCCTGTAGTAATAGGATGTGGCACGTCGGTCAATACAACCTGATCACAGCTAAGTAGGTTTTATGAGCATTATGTAAAACGAGATCTCTGTCTGTACAAGAATAATTAAGACGAAACCAAATCTGGGTTTGACGTGACAAAATTCATATACGCATAGGATTGGAAACCTATAATTAGATTGCCAACGTCTGTACTCGTGTCATCTTAACGATTATATTAAACAGGTCATAGTATCTAATGAAGCACATTACAGTTGTCATAATTGATACCTGCCCTGGGGGGGGGGGTAATAATATTGCATTGCAAATCAATAGTAAAGGGAAAGCGGTAACCATACAATCAGGTTGCTTTCTCCCCAATCCTACATGCATGTATGTACAAAGGAAAGAGGTAACCATAGAATCAGGTTGCTTTCTCCTCAATCATACATGCATGTATGTACAAAGGAAAGAGGTAACCATAGAATCAGGTTGCTTTCTCCTCAATCATACATGCATGTATGTACATGTTATAAATACTTGACTTATGTTTATTCAAAGAAATACATATTGTTTAAACTAAATCAATTGTAACAAGTCCTACAGAAAAATATACAATACATAGTATTCCATAACATATTATATATAGTTTCTCTACTATTCAGCTTTAACATTACTATATAATTCCAATGTGCAGTTTTCACTTATAGTTCTATCTTTTGATTGCATTTGGTTTGTATATTATGTTGAGGGCCTCATGGTAGATTAACTTTTGTTAAACACTATCGTGACGTCATACCGTTGTACTTGCAGTCCATTATTATTATTAATAATACATTAATCTGTTTAAATCTGTAGTCCAGTGGGAACACGTTGGACTGGTAATCCAGGGATCGCAGGTTCGACTCCCCCCCGTCTGACCCTAATAAAATTAACAGTCTTTCAGATGGGACTTTAAACCGATGTCTCGTGTCGGTGCTGTAACACCGTGCACGTAAAAGAACCAGGGGAGACTCTGGAATGGGTCTCTGTCTGTATCATTGCACTATCCTCCAAACATCTAAAATGACTTATCTCTCCAGGAGGCATCGCTCATATGGGCAACCGGTAGCGACGATAAATAAACGTAAAACACACACACCAGTGCATTAGTTGATTACTTTCAATATATTGGTTTTGGGTTAATATCTGGCACAAAGTAATAGAAAATTAATGTTAAATGGAATATTTGTGTTGACTAAATAAATATAATTTGATTTTTTAAAATAAAATGCATGTTGTATGGTTAATCCAAAATAGCCTCCTCGTATCTCTCTTGTATATTACGACTTGTTGAACTGTTACTTGCGGGTTTCGAAACATATTGCAATGTGTGTGTTTTAATTGTATATATCAATTAGTGTTCATGTGTTGCGGGAGTTGGTGGCGAGTTGCCTATTACTTGCATGTGGCCTTCCTGGAATAACCGTAACCTATTCCAGAGTCTCTTCTGGTTCCTTTGCGAGCACGGTGCACTTGTAAAGCACCGGCACGAGACCTCGGTTTAAAGTCCCATCTGAAAGATTGCGTTAGTTGTTTAATCTTCAAGGCATTTATTTTGTGTCAATATTTATCACATCCTAGTAGTCATTGGCTCTTAACTGCTACGTATGTAGATTATAGTTTATATAATGTCAATGTTCTTACAAACTCCATTAAACCGCATATTCGAGTTTTCAGTTAGACGGATGTATTGTGCTTGTTAATAGCACATGATCATGGCCCACGTGTTTTACAAACTTTAATGAAATGATGGTGAAAAAGAAGGGTCCTAGGTTCAATACTGGGTCAGCCCACCTATGCTCCTTGAGCAAGGCACCTCACGTGTACACATTGCTTAGTATTGGTTAACCGCTTAGGTTGGCTAAGCCTGTCGTAAGGGGGTTGACATCAATGGAACATACACATACATGTAGGTTAGCTAGTGTAATGCTGTATAACCAGCTGCTAATCTCGACACATATGGTATGTATCTGTCTTTACAGTAACACTGAAGCTTGTGGAATCCCTCATTAACCTTTAGCACGCTGTAGGCGAAATGAACAATTAACAAATGTGTAATATATTTCCTAGAAATTAGTGCTTGATATTTCCTGATGTTTTAATAAGAAATATATTACACATTTGTTATCGGCTCATTTCGCCTACAGCGTGATAAAGGGTAAGTTTTTGAATATAGTCCCTGAACAGTACTATCAAGGATCTCTTATGATCTTTCAGAACCCCTATATGTTGGACTACGCCGTGATCCGTGTCTGTGTGCCCTTTCATTGATGTTTGGAATTCCTGTGGGTGGGGGTGGGGTCTGTGGGGGTGTCAAGTCCAATTTCATATTTGATAACGTTAATGATGAGGTGTGTGGGAGTACGGTCGGTGCTTTCAGTTACTCCCCAGAAAACAAGGTTATATCGCGACAACTTCGCCTCACTATCAATTGAACGGTACGACAATAGCTTGCTTCTTAATCTGTCGTCTAAGCCCAGGTCACTCTGTCATGTATACTCGATCAATTGCCATTGACCTTTGCAATATATTCTAAATAGTGCGATATTGTTTCTCAACATTTCATTCCATATTTCAAAAGAGTAGATTGTCCATTGTTCATCTGTTGAAAATCTTAAAAAGTCAGTTTTTTAACAATGTTATTTTTCTCTTTTTCTCTTGAGTCGTCCATGTACTATAACGATCGCCCATGTTGGTTGTCAAACCGCCCACACCGGTTCTGTGATGCAACCATACTTTCTACATATACACATGCTTTCTCCACTCAATTTGCCCATGATCAGTGTTCAGCTACTCTACCAATGTTGGTGATTTAGTAGGTCTCTGTATATAATATATATTTACAATACGTTTATTGCATAAAACAGTTAAAGCGATACTACATCGGTGAAAACGCAAATGTCTGCAGGATGTAATTTAATATTATATGGTATAATCCCCCCCCCAATATTTGCCTCAAAAAAGGAGTATTTCAACAAATAAACAAGCGTGGTATACGCGGCTTGTTGACATAACAAAATAATGTAAATAGGGTCGACATGCATGCGTAATACAATGCGTGTATCCTGAATAACACGATTTACCATACATATTTACCGTTATATCTCAGACTAATCTTAAATTATCGCTAAACGAAAGTATCGCGCGCTCAGTATTGACTGCAATAACAAACAAACGTCATTCCAGGAGCGTGGATGACCGCTATATGAACTCCTACTTTCACTTTTGAAAGTTTGTAGACCACAAACGCACTGTTTAATGATTCAATGTTAGTGTCCGAATGTATTCAGAAGAATTTGTAGTAGCAATGCATTTATACGTGAAAACATGCATCTTATTTACCATTTGCGATGTAATGTCCCTTTAAACATGTATTCAACTATATGATATAAAAACGTGTTAGTTTCGTTGTTTATTTGCAAAATATATAAATTTGGAAAGATCGATGTTGATTTTTTTGGGATTTGCATGACAAAAGATGAATACATGTCTGTATTGTCGTCCATGTACGGTAATATCTTTTAATGAATTTTGATCTAAGAGAGTTGATTAATGTGGTCAGATTAGTATGAATTGATACTCATTTTCCAAAATTATAGAGTTACAATAAATACATAGTCTTTCGTTTCGTGGTATATGTAGGTATATACGATATCAGCCTATAAAAACATATTTTAATTGTCTTCTTTGATTACGTGACCACAATTAACTATTGACCGGGGGTATATCGAAATCAATTCGGAATGCAATTGTTACGCCTTCAAATCTAATAAAAAGAAACACGCTTTTCAATACATCGTTCCAGTACATATATATCAAAGCAAAGACGTGAATTAATTGCGCATGTTGTGTTCTAATTGACATATACCATGCTGTTTGATCGGAAGGTCAGAAGTTACTGTAACCCACCATGTACATAATCATAACGCATACAATTCCTACACCGCACATTAGAAATCCTCGTGTACTTATAACGCATCTAGCAAAGAAGACTATCCCTTTCTCATCTACGCGGATTGAGTTGCGATGTAGCGCGGTCTGAGAACTGCAGCAAACCGTGCAGACACCGCAGACTGGCCAGCGTCACCCCGTAGCACCCCGTAGCATCACACCATGATCTTCCGCATATATGACATGTGTTCGTGATATGTAAACAAAACTCGCGGTGTCACAGTCCGCCAAATTTCACACCGCCAAAAGGTACCAAATCCGCGTAGATGAGAAAGGGGTATAAATAACAAGCAATGCAATTAAGCAATCTATCATGCACATTCCAAATATTTTAGGCAGCTAAAAGGCAATAGTTGGCATGCTTTAATACACAGTTTAAACTATTCAATAATCACCATGCGTATTACTACATGCGCATGCAGTTTCAAGCAGTAAATACACAAAACAACCTAATTTACAATACCCCACCCACCTACCAATTGTGACGAAGTAGCAAGGTAAGTCATTGTCTCAAAAATAGTTGACCCATTAACAATTTTCCAACGCCAACATTCGGAAAATAAACAGCAGCACAATGACTTGTTATGTGGTATATTCACAAATCAATAGTCTACATACCCAAGCTATGCCCTTTACTGACCGTAAAGCTTATTGTACGTGTATTGTAAGTTTAAAATATGATACATGTTAAAGCTTCGTCCGTAGCCTATATGACCTGTAATATATATTACTAATATCACGAGGAGCACCAATAGTTCTGAAAGGAGTTACATTATATTAATTCTGTATTCCTTGACCATGCGTACGTTCGAAAAACATGATTTTGTTATATTACTATTAATTATGTATTCCTTGACCATGAGTAAGTTCGAAAAACATGATTCTCTTATGTAACTATTAATTCTGTATTCCTTGACCTTGCGTAACTTCGAAAACATGATTCTATTATGTAAGTATTAATTCTGTATTCCTTGACCTTGCGTACGTTCGAAAAACATGATTCTGTTATGTAACTATTGATTCTGTATTCCTTGGCCTTGCGTACGTTCGAAACACATGATACTGTTATGTAGCTATTAATTATGTATTCCTTGACCTTGCGTAAGTTCGAAATACATGATTCTTTTATGTAACTATTAATTCTGTATTCCTTGACCTTGTGTAAGTTCGAAAAACATGATTCTGTTATGTAACTATTCACTGCACGCAGATTTACATGCATATTTGCATATTAAAACTAATTTACTATGCCACGCTATTCATAGCGTCATTTTGCCAGAAGTAAATTAGTGAAAAATCGACAGACTGGAACCCAGACTAGCAAATGTACTCCATCGATACCGCATGATACCCCATTATGAAGAAAAATCGACAGACTGGAACCCAGACTAGCAAATGTACTCCATCGAAGCCGCATGATACCCCATCGATACCGCATGACACCCCATTATGAAAATGAGTAGATCTCTTGAAATGTGAACGAAGACTGATTAAACAGATGGTTGGTGGCTTAACGTATCTGCTTCATGCCCAGTAGTAGGATGCATGCTAATTAAGCATCGTTAGTTCTTGCAGCTTATATTTTATATCGTACTTCCTATGAAAGTTTTACTGGTTACTGTGTACATGTTTCATTGTGCTATTTCATGTTTTAATTTGTTGAGAGCCTCGTGGTATATTGACTTAGTTGTTCAAATGAGTTGTCTCGTTAAATAAAGTATTTAATTTTATTATTATTATCATTATTATTATTATTATTAAAATGTTTATACATGTACTAATTCATTTCTATAAATTACAAACATATATATTGAACACACTGTAGTTAAGGAAATGTTACGTATTATTTGAGCACTTTCTAAATTTAATTATATCTTGTTTAAACTTGATACTGAATGTTAGCGTACAAGCTGTGTGACTCTTTCATCGCCAATGTCGCATAAAAGCGAATTTGCAAAAAGCAGAGAACCTGATCAGACAGAATCTGATTTCTCTTCATACAGTGGAGCTGAAGTACATGTCCGAATAGCAAACAACATAGATCATGATCTGGACCTATGTTGTTTGCACATGCTCTGAATTTATTCGGCGCTGAAATAGTTAATTAATGCTAATTTATAACATTTGTAGAACACAATAGATCTTACACACTGCGTAGATAGGGGGTCGGATATTTGCCGGTAAATGATTAGATCTCGAAACGCTGAGTTGGCTCGCTGCTATGAAGCTCTTGACACGACTAGAGTTTAACTCTTTCACCGCCAATGTTGCATAAAAGCACCTTTGCAAAAAGCCGATATCCCGATTAGACTGAACAGAAAGTGCTGTCTGATCAGGCTATATGCTGATTGCTCTTCAGACAGTGGATCTGAAGTACAAGTCCGAATATCAAACAGCATCGATCCTGATTTGGATCTGTGTTTTTTGCACATTGCTTTGAATCTATTCGGCGCTGAAAGAGTTAAGAAAAGCAATACAGCTGTGGTGGCATGGTGGTCAAACACGTATCTGTTTCTGGCGAATAAATTAGAGTCTCGAGACAATTAGTTTTATCTTGTTATAACAAAACTTATAATAAATTAATACCACATGAATATGTGACCAAATTAGCCAATTATATATATATATAGATACTGATTGTTACATATAAACAGTATATATATAGAACACTGTTGTCATCATTTGCTATAATTTTACATTTTCTCAAACATCCTCACAAAAATATGACTTTGAAATTTGACACACTCATTATGTAATGTATTAAATTAGATGTCGTCTGTGGATTATTTCCAATGCCAAGGACACAGCACGGACGTGCTGGAGAAACTTCAAGAATGAGTAGAACATGTCGAATCGTGAAGCCAGCAACAGATACACATGCACAGTTTTGTATTAGGCCTTGCATGCTCAACCCAAATCAACTGGTTTATTACATAACACATATACATGCTAAGAGCAAAGCAAAACTATACATAAATATTTACGTACATGCTAAATATACGATATGTTATAGAGAGGTTATTCACGTGTAAAAGAAAACTAAATGTCTAACTGCTTATGTTTGTTTTGTTCGCATTCTGTCTATTGGATAAATAAATGTTTGCCAAGTTGACCAACGAGTTTTCCGATGTTTGATTCACTAATGCTGTATTTTATTTAATGTGTGAGAATTGCAAACTGAAGGATTGATTCGGATCCTCGGAACGGGTAGTATGTGAGATGGTACGGTGGTCGCCAGATCCTCGACCGGAAGTATGTGAGATGTACGGTGGTCGCCAGATCCTCGGACCTGGTAGTATGTGAGATGTACGGTGGTCGCCAGATCCTCGGACCGGGAAGTATGTGAGATGGTACGGTGGTCGCCAGATCCTCGGACCTGGTAGTATGTGAGATGGTACGGTGGTCGCCAGATCCTCGGACCTAGTAGTATGTGAGATGGTACTGTGGTCGCCAGATCCTCGGACCGGGACGAAGCATGTGAGATGGTACGGTGGTCGCCAGATCCTCGGACCGGGAAGTATGCGAGATGGTACGGTGGTCGCCAGATCCTCGGACCGGGTAGTATGTGAGATGGTACAGTGGTCGCCAGACCCTCGGATCGGGAAGCATGTGAGATGGTACGGTGGTCGCCAGATCGGACAGGTGGGTTTTCTCCGGGTAATCCGGTTTCCCCCCTCACGAATGACCACATTTACGATTGCATCCGCTCCAACGAGAGTGATTAATAAACGTTGTTGAAAGTGGAACACATTGATAGTTGACTGATAGAAGTAAAGTCACACACGCATGTAACAGCAATCGTGTTAGTAACTGATATTGAAAAGATGTTTGTATTCTGGATCGCAATTTTTCTTCTCTTCTGCTGTCTTACTTTCAACCTTAATTCCGTCTCTCTATATAAAAATTAATAAATGCTTTGTATATATACTATATTAGTATGTAGTATATATAAATTATTGTAAAATAACTGTAATTTATATATTTATATTATATGTTTACATATGTAATTGGTAATTATATTATGAAAAAATAAACGGGTTACTCCTGGTAGCTCAAAAAAGTTGTTAAAATTTGCTTCGCAATCGTTGTAAAATAAATAAAGTTTAGAATGAAGGAGTGCTATATTATGCTAGTACTCAAATATACACGTTTACTATATGGCAAGGTAATAGCTCAAGCTAATGTCTAGCTAATGCATACACGCAATGTATGGGGTAAAGAATAAATCAGTACTTTTCACAAGGATTTTTCTCCGCTTTCTCCATGTTTTCAAATAACCTAACGACAATAAAAATAGGGTTAACTCATGTACAATGTATATAGAATAGGGTTAACTCATGTACAATGTATATAGAAGAACAACGAGGCGTTGGATTGTCATCAAACATTAGAATTCTCTTTCGTGTCCTACATTCCGTCTGTCCACATGTCTGTTCACAAAATTACCATTGAAGCGTTGGACTCGTAATCCAGGGATCGTACGTTCGATCCCCCGTCTGACACTAATACAATTAACAGTCTTTCAGATAGGACTTGAAACTGAGGTCTCGTTTCGGTGCTTCACACCGTGCACGTACAAGAACCAGAGGAGACTCTGGAATGGGTCTCTGTCTGTATTATTGCACTATCCTCTAAACATCTAAAATGACTAATCTCTTCAGGAGGCGTCGCTCATATGGGCAACCGGTAGCGAAGACAAATAAACGTAAAACACACATCATTGAAGCGTTGCTAACACAATAACAAATACACATTTTAAATGGCAGTAGAACGGTCACTATGAATCAAGATTAGAGTAGTGTTTAATCTTTCATCCGAACAATAATGCTGCGTTCACCGACACAGATAGTCCACATTTCCAACACTTCTGAAATATTGATGACCTTTCTTGGCAATACAGAAGCCTGTCAGTTAGACGTAACAACAAACGTTTAATTATACATAGCCTTCTGTAAGTTTGTCTCTGTTAGTTTGCTGGGGGATTTAATGTCGCACACACAGCTTAGATCATCTGGCGACTCTACGGTTGTTATTGACGTAGGAAGACACCGGGTATCCCAACGAGCAGTATTTCATGTATAGAGGGGCAGACGCGTTGGACCACAGAGGTTCCGCAAGCCGGCTGAATAGCTCCATACAGGAACAAATTCAACACCACCAGTGGGATCGAACCTACAATGGTTTCATATGACTGATTTCTAGTCAACGACGGTAACCACTTGACCACGGAAGGCCCTACGTGCGTCTGTAATCTGTGTGTTTGTCAACTGATGTTGTTATAGTGTGGGTGGTCCACGGCAAACACGTGTGTTACAAGTAATGACGCACGCACAGCGAACATGTTATATATTGTTTAAATTGTCGTACTCTGTTCTATATCAGACCATTGAATCTGGCTTCTTTTATCCTACATAGTAATAGACGATGTACTAAATTTAGGACTCGTATAATCTACGGGGCCAAAGTAGACATTTGATTCTGGAAAATAAAATATTTCGAATTACGTTCGTCTATAAAGTGCATTACTGTCTGGTGTATGTCCACAGTTTGGAAGAGAACGTGTGAATATTGTTTTGCCGTAAACAAGTATGCATGTATCGCTGCCATAAAACACTTAAAACAGAATAAGAAACTAGTATTCTAGACGCTCGCCCACATGGCTCGTCGATGGAGAGGGTAAATAAGCTCAATCATCATTGTATTCTAGATTCCTCCCAGGGTTGTTAGAGAGGTTCACTGTATATGTTTGTTCTAGGGGTGTGTCGCTGAGTGAGGTTCGCTGTATATGTTTGTTCTAGGGGTGTGTCGCTGAGAGAGGTTTGCTGTATATGTTTGTTTTAGGGATGTGTCGCTGAGAGACGTTCTCTGTATATGTTTGTTTTAGGGATATGTCGCTGAGTGAGGTTCACTGTATATGTTTGTTTTAGGGATGTGTCGCTGAGAGAGGTTCGCTGTATATGTTTGTTCTAGGGGTGTGTCGCTGAGTGAGGTCCATTGTATATACTTGCTCTAGGGACAGTAGTGACGAACTATATACTTTTAAACTATGAATGAAATATTTACCAGATTTTTCATCTTCAGTATCTTTGGCGTTTTCTTCGGCACTTTCGTTTCCATAGTCATTGTCTTTATTGGTATCTATTGGGTCTTGTTCTCGAGTTTTATTATGTTGATGCCCAATGGTTCTCGCTGAATGTATATGATGGTTCACTAGATGTCGCGTGACCTGCTGAGTCGTATACGGCTTTGGTGTTACCTTTACCTTCAAGTTAAAGACAGCACAACTAAGTAAAAACTAGCAACAACTATCAGTGATTTCCTTCATTTGTACACTAAACTGAAACTATTCTACAGTTCGATTAATCAGGTCAGTCACTTGTATACAAACATGCTAATGTATATAAACATTGGCGAGTTAAAACACTGATTGAATAATATAAACTATATCAAATTATCACACATGGCAGGATTGCCGAGTGGTCAAAGCTGTAGGCTTACAGACAAATAGTTTTAGGTTTGATGGTTCAACAATGATTGTTTTGGTTTTCGAATGTTATGTATACACGTGACTGCCCTAAATAATCAGACTGTACAACAGTTGTACTAATGTCAATAATGTGTAGCTATGGTCGCTTATTTCACGTGGTATGACGTCACTTTTTCCTGAAGTCGATTTCGATTGGGCCTCTCACGGCTTTATTATATGACGCCATGTTGCTTTGGCTACTAGAGGAATATCTCTATATACATGTATAGGTAGTAGGTGTCACCTCTAAGACATTCATTATGGATGATTACTTTTTACACTGATGTTGATGACGTTTATATTGAACTCACCGGGTCATTTGAATACTGCGTTCTCTGTAAGATCCTGTGATCTGCTGCTATCTTTCCAGAAGCTCTTAGGTTTGCATAATGCTTCGTCAACTTCCGGTTTATGAGGTAGTACATTGCAGTAGCGCTGCTTGGTACGTTTCCGGTGACATATCGAATGACTTCACTCACACGGAAACCCTGATTTTCGCTCATATGTTTGAGCACACTATTGTCCAAAGTCTCAGTTTTCATTTTGTGTGGACAAGGAGCCCGAGCGAGAGGAATTCCAGGCCCTGAATAAAAGTAAGGAGTTATCAGCTGCGCTCTGAATGTGCTAGATCGGTGCAATTACGGTATCGTTCGTGTAACCGAGATGTCTCGAGAGGTTGTGAGTTCGAACCCCGTCAGAACCACGGTGGTGGCGTCCTAAGGAAAGACACTTTCATCCACACTGGATCCTCTATTTCCCCCACGGCTATGGATTCCATTAGATATGACGGTTCGAGAGCGATTAATCTAATGTTGTAAAAAGTTGTCGAGCTAAGATAAATTGGTATATTTTTTATCTGTGCAATTCAAGCACCGTTAACAGCACAAAGGAATGTGGTCAACTGTTCAGCATCAACAATGACATAAACAATGAGCCACCACACGACAAAACCAACATAGTACAGATAAACAATGAGCCACCACACGACAAAACCAACATAGTACAGATAAACAATGAGCCACCACACGACAAAACCAACATAGTACAGATAAACAATGAGCCACCACACGACAAAACCAACATAGTACAAAACAAACCACCACACACAAAACCAACAAACAAAACAAACCACCACACACAAAACCAACAAAAAACAAACCACCACACACAAAACCAACAAACAATAAACAATGAGCCACCACACGACAAAACCAACATAGTACAGATAAACAATGAGCCACCACACGACAAAACCAACATAGTACAGATAAACAATGAGCCACCACACGACAAAACCAACATAGTACAGATAAACAATGAGCCACCACACGACAAAACCAACATAGTACAGATAAACAATGAGCCACCACACGACAAAACCAACATAGTACAGATAAACAATGAGCCACCACACGACAAAACCAACATAGTACAGGTAAACAATGAACCGTCACACGACAAAACCAACATAGTACAGGTAAACAATGAGCCGTCACACGACAAAACCAACATAGTACAGGTAAACAATGAGCCGCCACACGACAAAACCAACATAGTACAGATAAACAATGAGCCGTCACACGACAAAACCACCATAGTACAGGTAAACAATGAGCCGTCACACGACAAAACCAACATAGTACAGGTAAACAATGAGCCGTCACACGACAACACCAACATAGTACAGATAAACAATGAGCCACCACACGACAAAACCAACATAGTACAGATAAACAATGAGCCACCACACGACAAAACCAACATAGTACAGATAAACAATGAGCCACCACACGACAAAACCAACATAGTACAGGTAAACAATGAGCCACCACACGACAAAACCAACATAGTACAGGTAAACAATGAGCCACCACACGACAAAACCAACATAGTACAGGTAAACAATGAGCCACCACACGACAAAACCAACATAGTACAGATAAACAAACAGAACTCAAGAACTATTAATGATAGAAAGATACACATGGTACCATGAAGTTTCTAATGAAGTTAATTTGCATAAATTGCACGTGTACACGTTCGTACGAATTTGCTTTAATGAAAGTGAATTTACGACATATTCATGAAGCTTTCATTTGCGGACAGTTCTGTCATTGTGGTATTGTGGTATTCAGTTTATACAAATTTATTTTAGATCGATTGCGAAAGAAATTCTTACAACTTATATTAATCACTCTCGTGACCTCATTTCTGATGGAATACATCGCCACGAGAGAGAGAAGAGGCAACGTGGAATTTAAATGCCTTGCCCAAGGGCACAATCGTTAACGGCTCCAGCGGGGCTCGAACCCGAGCATTTAGCACCTGAAACGAACGGGCTACCACTGCGCTATCACGACGGTATTTCAGAACAGTTTGGTGCCACGTTCATCTTTCTATCTATTAGTATGTAGTTCTTGACTTATGTGTTTCAACAACACTATGTTGGTTTTGTTGTGGTGCGGCTCAAAAGATATTTTCACATTTATACAGAAATGTATTTTTGATAGTCAATATCTGCTTATAAGTGTGTGTGTTTCTAAAGATCCGGGATTCAGATAAAACCAAGAAACAAAACTGTCCATCAACACTGTAATTAACATCTATTCTGAGAGAGTTCCATTTAATGATGAGCATCCGGGCATTTATTATTAATGTAATCCGCAAGGAAATGCGTAAACAACTGCCGTATCAAAGATACCACGTGGTCCACTGACTGAAACATAAAAGACTCACGGACGTGCATTACTCTGTGATGACCTTGAGGACTTGAGTAAACACTATTGATAATTATTTTAATTAATCTTATACAAAGACGTATAACAGTATGTGAAGTGTGACATTGCATGCACTTTGTGAGATTTGAAAGCAGGTCGGATGTGTCTTTTAACACGTGTTGTGTTTTTACGTTTATTTATCGTCGCTACCGGTTGCCCACAGACGGATCTGTAGCCCAGTGGTAACACGCTGGACTGGTAATCCAGGGATCGCAGGTTCGATCCCCCGTCTGACCATAATAAAATTAACAGTCTTTCAGATGGGACGTTAACCCGAGGTCTCGTGTCAGTGCTTTACACCGTGCACGTAAAAGAACCAGAGGAGACTCTGGAATGGGTCTCTCTCTCTGTATCATTGCACTATCCTCCAAAATCTAAAATGACTAATATCTTCAGGAGGCGTCGCTCATATGGGCAACCCGGTAGCGACGATAAACATACGTAAAACACAATGCCCACATGAGCGACGCCTCTTGAAGAGATTAGTCATTTTAGATTTTAGGGGGGTTGGTGCAATGATACAGATACCCATTCCAGAATCTCCTCTGATTCGTTTACGTGCACAGTGTACAGCACCGACACGAAACGCCCTATCTGAAAGACTGTTAATGTTATTACGGTCAGACGAGGGATCGAACCAGCACTCCCTGGATTATCAGTCCAGCGTGTTAACCACTGGACTACAGATCCGTCTTTAACACGAATGAGCGGCCTCCTTACATATTTTCGAGACTTTTGTAAATATTATGTTGTGCATTGATCATGCATCGCTTCTGTTAATATTGTTTTGTGCATTGTACATAGCTTCTGTTAATATTGTTTTGTGCATTGATCATGCATAGCTTCTGTTAATATTGTTTTGTACATTGATCATGCATAGCTTCTGTTAATATTGTTTTGTGCATTGATCATGCATCGCTTCTGTTAATATTGTTTTGTGCATTGTACATAGCTTCTGTTAATATTGTTTTGTGCATTGTACATAGCTTCTGTTAATATTGTTTTGTGCATTGTACATAGCTTCTGTTAATATTGTTTTGTGCATTGTACATAGCTTCTGTTAATATTGTTTTGTACATTGATCATGCATAGCTTCTGTTAATATTGTTTTGTACATTGATCATGCATAGCTTCTGTTAATATTGTTTTGTGCATTGTACATAGCTTCTGTTAATATTGTTTTGTACATTGATCATGCATAGCTTCTGTTAATATTGTTTTGTGCATTGTACATAGCTTCTGTTAATATTGTTTTGTACATTGATCATGCATAGCTTCTGTTAATATTGTGTTGTGCATTGATCATGCATCGCTTCTGTTAATATTGTTTTGTGCATTGATCATGCATAGCTTCTGTTAATATTGTTGTGTGCATTGATCATGCATCGCTTCTGTTAATATTGTTTTGTGCATTGATCATGCATCGGCTCTGTTAATATTGTTTTGTGCATTGATCATGCATCGGCTCTGTTGTGTTATGTATGTTATAGCGTAAACATTGGAGTATACAGAACACGAACCATTTGGTTTTCTGGACAATCCGGAGATGCACACTGATTAAAACACTGTCGTGACGTCATACCTTTGTACTTGCAGTCCATTATCATTAATACTGGACTGGTATCAAAAGTTCAGAGTATTATTTTCAATCCTACTAATACATGAACGAAATTAACAATTTTAATTAGTAGGATCGTATTATATAAGTGTGTGTTTTAAGTAAGATATAAGCTTCAAACGGATCCAATATGTAAAATATTGGTACTGTCTTCGGCGCGACGCGCCTCACACAATCCAATATTTTACATATTGGATCGTTTTCGGCTTATACCCTATACTTAGCTCAAACTTTATTAATCCATATGTTATTACAGAAGTATGCAATCCATTAGACAGTATTACAAATTTACATACAGTACATGCATGGATCAGATGAGGGAATAGATAACACATTATAAGACACATATATACATTTGTGTAGCATAGCAAAAGGGTCGGCCCACAAGTTATAACCAACATTAGAAAACTGCCCTTCCCAATAATCAAACTTTATTAAGCAAACAGAAACAATATGAACTCAGTACCGTAATTCTATTTTATCTATGTTGATATTGATTAACGGAAAATAGAAATAATAAATGTAATATTAATGTAAAGGCGAAAATGCGAAACAGAAAAACGAAGAATTTTAAAGGAAAACTATATTTTCACTAATCCATAAATAATTTGCTAAAACTGAAATCATGTTTAGATTTCTAACTTATGAAAGAAACTCAAAGACGTGTTTTGGGTTTCGTACGCATGTTTCGTACGCATGTTTCGTACGTACGCATGTTTCGTACGCATGTTTCGTACGTACGCATGTTTCGTACGCATGTTTCGTACGTACGCATGTTTCGTACGCATGTTTCGTACGCATGTTTCGCCCATTAGTAATCAGCAAAGGAATAAAATGTTAAATAAAACAGGTTTCAGAGAATCTCCCGTTCTAGTAAATGAGAACATTTAGTGTTCTCTATGGGATATGTCTCTCTACCATTAAGAGATGGATGGCCTCCGTGGCGAGGTAGCGTAGGCTGTTTACTTTACATCACTTGCCCCTCACCCATCAATATTCTATTCCAACTGAACACATTCTACAATTAATTTATTCTCATCAGAAAATCAGAATTTTAAAACCATAAATTGTCGTGGTTCCATGAAATTGTGTCTAAAGTGAACTGAATCTTGGCAGTAAACAGTAATATAGATATTTTCACCTAAATGATCACTATATATCTTCATCAGGAACCAATATCCATAATTCTTAACCATTAACCTGCCAAGCACGACTAAAGTCGCTTTTACAAACAGCATAGAGCCAGATAATTTCACCTAAATGATCACTATATAATATATATCCTCACCAGGAACCCATCTCCAGAATTCGTAACCCCTAACCTGCCAAGCACGACTAAATTCGCGTTTGCAAACAGCATTGAGCACAGAAAGTTATTCGGATAGTGGAGCTAAAACACTTGTCTGAACAGCAAACATCATATATCTGATCTGGAACTATGTTGTTTGCACATTCCGCCCAATTTATTCAGCAGGTTAAGAGTTAATCACTATATCACAAATAATGCCATGCCATATGTAACCATATAGAATATGTATTGCGTATTCACTCACAAGTAATGCCAATGTGGTCGAGGTTATAACACTTTTCTAAGATTTCAAACTCAAGCTCAAATGATTTAATTGGTTGATTCTGAGTTGTACTGCCAGCTGAACCAATCAGAAGCTTGAGATTGAGTTTGAGATAGGAGAAAAGCTTTATAACCTCGAGGCATATGTAGCAATACTTACAATATAGAATATGTATTGCATATACATTCACACGCTTCTCATCTTGCGATGTGACAATAATTTACAACTGATAGTGTCAGCTTCGTTTTACTCAGTAAATAACGTTTGCCAAACACAAATCGTTTCGTTTAATTGTTTAATTAGTGGGTTTTGTTTCGAATTACCTACTGCATGGTTGCAGGCAGTTTGTGTATAAGGAAATAGGATACCTTCAGCAATCCATGGGTGTTTCATGATCTCCTCCACCGTACTTCTCCTGTCTGGGTCTGGGTTGAGCAACTTCTTTATAATGTCTCGACAATCTGAGGCAGTGATAGAAAACATATACATCGGTCATACATGTACGTGATTACTGAGAATGGACACGTACAGTATATATGTTCTGCGCATTGTTGCAATACAGACCATTCCAGAATCGCGCTGCGATACTGTAGCGCAGTTTAAGAATTCTTAAAACGCACAGTGGGATTCTGCGCGATTCTGGAAACGTCCGTGCGCATTTTAGGAATTGGGACAAAGTTGGAATATTGGATTTTCATTAAAATATGATGCTATAAATAATAGTCAAATAAATAAAATTAAAACAGAACATTAAATCAATTAGTTTATTGCATGCAAATAAGATAAATAGTTTTTTCTTGCCGATAATAAAATTGAAATTTATGTGATTTTTTCCACAAATGACATTGAAAGTAAACACACATTTTAGAGCAAATGCGGAATTGAAACTGATTAATTTCATTTAATTTAATTCCTCATTCGCACTGAAATGTTTGTCCATTTTCGACTCACTATGGAACTCACTATTCCAACATTGCGCAAGACATTCCTAAATGTTTTATCTGATGAAAATAACGCATTGCGTGATTCCAGAATGGCGCAGGGCAATTCTAGAATAGCGCAACAGTATTGGAATTCCTAAAATGCGCAGCGCGATTCCGAAATCGTCCGTACTCCCAAAATGCGCAGAACACATATATATATATAAGTAGTACCATATCGCTGTTACTCAAGCACAGTATATATATGAACTAGTCCCGTATCGCTGTTACTCAAGTACAGTATATATAGGAACTAGTCCCGTATCGCTGTTACTCAAGTACAGTATATATAGGAACTAGTCCCGTATCGCTGTTACTCAAGTACAGTATATATAGGAACTAGTCCCGTATCGCTGTTACTCAAGTACAGTATATATAGGAACTAGTCCCGTATCGCTGTTACTCAAGTACAGTGTATATGAACTAGTCCCGTATCGCTGTTACTCAAGTACAGTATATATATGAACTAGTCCCGTATCGCTGTTACTCAAGTACAGTCTATATAGGAACTAGTCCCGTATCGCTGTTCCTCAAGTACAGTATATATATATGAACTAGTCCCGTATCGCTGTTACTCAAGTACAGTCTATATAGGAACTAGTCCCGTATCGCTGTTACTCAAGTACAGTATATATATGAACTAGTCCCGTATCGCTGTTACTCAAGTACAGTATATATATATGAACTAGTCCCGTATCGCTGTTACTCAAGTACAGTATATATATATGAACTAGTCCCGTATCGCTGTTACTCAAGTACAGTATATATATGAACTAGTCCCGTATCGCTGTTACTCAAGTACAGTATATATAGGAACTAGTCCCGTATCGCTGTTACTCAAGTACAGTATATATGAACTAGTCCCGTATCGCTGTTACTCAAGTACAGTATATATATGAACTAGTCCCGTATCGCTGTTACTCAAGTACAGTATATATATATATATATGAACTAGTCCCGTATCGCTGTTACTCAAGTACCGTATATATATATGAACTAGTCCCGTATCGCTGTTACTCAAGTACAGTATATATGAACTAGTCCCGTATCGCTGTTGCTCAAGTACAGTATATATATATGAACTAGTCCCGTATCACTGTTACTCAAGTACAGTATATATGAACTAGTCCCGTATCGCTGTTGCTCAAGTACAGTATATATGAACTAGTCCCGTATCGCTGTTACTCAAGTACAGTATATATATGAACCTGTCCCGTATTGCTGTTACTCAAGTACAGTATATATATGAACTAGTCCCGTATCGCTGTTGCTCAATGCTATATTCATGTTCATAACTTATATTCATTACATGCGAGTGTCCCTTTTTATACCAGCAGTTTTAAATTCACAACGGCCAACTTGCACTGTATTGCGAGTGTTCCATTTAACTCTTTCACCGCCAATGTCGCATAAAAGCGACACTTCAACACTCAGAGAACCCACTCTGACAGAACAGAACGTGCCGTCTGATCAGACTGTATGCTGATTGCTCTTCACACAGTGGAGGTGAAGCACCTGCCCGAATAGCAAACAATATAGATCCTGATCAGACTGTATGCTGATTGCTCTTCACACAGTGGAGGTGAAGCACCTTCCCGAATAGCAAACAACATAGATCCTGATCAGACACGGCGTTACGCCCGGCTGATCTGGATCTATGTTGTTTGCACATACTCTGAATGTATTCAGTACAATTATATGACAACAGTTTTAGAAATTTTGATAGTGATTTTGAACAGGAATATATCCTTAATGCAACATGCTAAAAGACATTTACTCACATACTTTCTTTAATAATAATAATATAATAATAATAATAATGTATTATAATGTATAATAATAATAATAATAATAATAATGTATAATAATAATAATGTATAATAGTAATAATAATAAAGACTTTATTTTACGAGAGAACTCAATTAACAAAAGTTAACCTACTATGAGGCCCTCAACATATATAGGACTATAAGTGAAAACTGCACATTGGAAGTATATAGTAACGTTAAAGCTGAAAAGTAGAGAAACTACATATAATATGTTATGGTATATGATGATATATGGAATTGTCTAGTAGAGTAGAAAAGGGGAATGAGACACTTAATGACAACAACTCTCTGCTATTATGATATGTTATGTATGTATGTACCATTAATATCAAACCCCTTGCGGGGACCTAGATGTGTTTTCCTGGGCAGGCTTATGTGTGTGAGGTGCCTTGCTCAATGACACTACATACGTGGCTTGACCGAGTATCGAACCCGGGACCGTTCGATTCCAAATCCGACGCTTTACCAATGGACCACGGACGCCACACTGTTTTACGGAGAAATGGAACTACATGTACAAAGAGAGCCGACTGAACAGACTATCGTACTTTAAAATAAGATAATATAATTAGTTTTCAACAATGTCCATGCATATCAACAATGTCAGTTTATTTAATACACATTTATTTTAGTTCGATTGCGAAATAAGTTCCTACAACTTATACTAATCACTCTCGAGATCTCATTCCTGATGGAATCAATCGCCATGAGAGGAGAGAAGAGGTAATGTGGAATTTAAATGCCTTGTCTAAAGAGTGATTTTACGTTTATTTATCGTCACTACCGGTTGCCCATATGAGCGACGCCTCCTGAAGAGATTAGTCATTATAGATGTTGGAGGATATTGCAATGAT
Organism: Archivesica marissinica; assembly: GCA_014843695.1. Taxonomy (NCBI): domain Eukaryota; kingdom Metazoa; phylum Mollusca; class Bivalvia; order Venerida; family Vesicomyidae; genus Archivesica; species Archivesica marissinica. The sequence goes on along the minus strand of CM026387.1, from coordinate 65,557,389 downwards.
ACAGACAGAGACCCATTCCAGAATCTCATCTGGTTCTTTTACGTGCACGGTGTAAAGCACCGACACGAGACCTCGGTTTAACGTCCCATCTGAAAGACTGTTAATTTTAATAGGGTCAGACGGGGGATCGAAAGACACAATCGTAACAGCTATAGATGAGCGCGAACTCCGGACTCACACATGAAGCGAACACTCTACGACTGCGCTAATGTCGAATCGTTGGATTTCTCTTCTGAACACCCCAGTATCAAACTGCTGTCTTAACGAATACAATCGATATCAACTTTTGCAGAAAGTATGACAGTCAAATGGAATATGGCGGCGCCTTGGTAGAGTGGTCAGCGTTTTATCTGCTAGGCGGTGTTGCCGTACCGGCGTGGGTTCCAGGCGTATGTCGAAATAATACGAACATAGAATATTCTTGCAGAACAATTAATAATGAAGGTTATATAGTTACATAGTACGATATTCACCTCTAGAACACATACTAATGAAGGTTACAATATAATGCTAGTTAGATAGTACGATGTTCGCACCTAGAACACATACTAATGAAGGTTACCATATAATGATAGTTAGATAGTACGATGTTCGCCTCTAGAACACATACTAATGAAGGTTACAATATAATGCTAGTTAGATAGTACGATATTCGCCCCTAGAACACATACTAATGAACGTTACAATATAATGTTAATTAGATAGTACGATATTCGCCCCTAGAACACATACTAATGAAGGTTACAATATAATGCTGGTTAGATAGTACGATATTCGCCTCAAGAACACATACTAATATTGGTTACAATATAATGCTAGTTAGATTGTACGATATTCGCCTCTAGAACACATACTAATGAAGGTAATATAATGCTAGTTAGATAGTACGATATTCGCCCCTAGAACACATACTAATGAAGGTTAAAATATAATGCTAGTTAGATAGTACGATATTCGCCCCTATAACACATACTAATGAACGTTACAATATAATGTTAGTTAGATAGTACGATATTAGTTTATACAAATTTATGTTAGCTCGATTGCGAAACAAGTTATTTCAACTTATAAAAAATCACTCTCGAGACCTCATTCCTGATAGAATCCATCGCCACGAGGGAGAGAGAAGAGGCAACGTGGATAGTACAATATTCGCCTCTAGAACACATACTAATGAAAGTTACAATATAATGCTAGTTAGATAGTACGATATTCGCCTCTAGAACACATACTAATGAAGGTTACAATATAATGCTAGTTAGATAGTACGATATTCTATTCTAGAACACATACTAATGATGGTTACAATATAATGCTAGTTAGATAGTACGATATTCGCCTCTAGAACACATACTAATGAAGGTTACAATATAATGCTGGTTAGATAGTACGATATTCGCCTCAAGAACACATACTAATGAACGTTACAATATAATGCTAGTTAGATAGTACGATATTCGCCTCTAGAACACATACTGATGAAGGTTACAATATAATGCTGCTTAGATAGTACGATATTCGCCTCTAAAACACATACTAATGAAGCTTACAATATAATGCTGCTTAGATAGTACGATATTCGCCCCTAGAACACATACTAATGATGGTTACAATATAATGCTAGTTAGATAGTACGATTTTCGCCTCTAGAACACATACTAATGAAGGTTACAATATAATGCTAGTTAGATATTATGATATTCGCCTCTAGAACACATACTAATGAAGGCTACAATATAATGCTAGTTAGATAGTACGATATTCGCCTCTAGAACACATACTAATGAAGGTTACAATATAATGCTAGTTAGATAGTACGATGTTCGCACCTAGAACACATACTAATGAAGGTTTCCATATAATGCTAGTTAGATAGTACGATGTTCGCCTCTAGAACACATACTAATGAAGGTTACAATATAATGCTAGTTAGATAGTACGATATCCGCCCCTAGAACACATACTAATGAAGGTTACAATATAATGCTAGTTAGATAGTAGGATAGTCGCCTCTAGAACACATACTAATGAAGGTTACAATATAATGCTAGTTAGATAGTACGATATTCGCCCCTAGAACACATACTAATGATGGTTACAATATAATGCTAGTTAGATAGTACGATATTCGCCTCTAGAACACATACTGATGAAGGTTACAATATAATGCTGCTTAGATAGTACGATATTCGCCCCTAGAACACATACTAATGATGGCTACAATATAATGCTAGTTAGATAGTACGATATTCGCCTCTAGAACACATACTAATGAACGTTGCAATATAATGCTAGTTAGATAGTACGATATTCGCCTCTAGATCACATACTAATGATGGTTACAATATAATGCTAGTTAGATAGTAAGATATTCGCCTCTAGAACACATACTAATGAAGGTTACAATATAATGCTAGTTAGATAGTACGATATACGCATCTAGAACACATACTAATGAAGGTTACACTATAATGCTTGTTAGATAGTACGATATTCGCCCCTAGAACACATACTAATGATGGTTACAATATAATGCTAGTTAGATAGTACGATATTCGCCTCTAGAACACATACTAATGAAGGTTACAACACAATGCTAGTTAGATAGTATGATATTCGCCCCTAGAACACGTACTAATGATGGTTACCATATAATGCTAGTTAGATAGTACCTCTAGACAGTCCATCTGGAAGAGGGTTCATTTGGCCATTGATCATTTTGGTATGTAACGCCTTGATGTTGAATGGTTCAACAGTAAACGGCAAGTTCCCAGTCAACATTGCATACATGTTCACTCCGCTTAACAAAAGAACGAATAATTTGTATAAGTTAATAGTTAGCAAGGCACAAGGGTTTTCGTTGTTGATCCATATATACACGGTCATCCGCCATTACCACTCGTGTGGTAAAGGTTGTACATTATGTAGAATCATGGTTTAAACATATTTATTCCACTATATTCATTCACAAAACAATACATGTACACAACATCAAAGACGTAAGTATATAGGAAAGGATTAAAACGGAAGCAGAGCTTATATAGTTTCTCTCCTTGCAGTTCAAAATACACAGTAATATATTGGACGGTGTGGAAATAATACAAGTATACCAAGTGTGAATATTGCTTAGAAAATGACAGAAATGTAATACAGGCAAGAATGCAGAAGATATTTGAGAGTGTAGCGCAGACAGACATGGGTAAAGTCCTCAAGTGCACGTCTTATATACATGGGGTTTCACAGAAAGAATCGTTTTGTATCACGAATGAAATTATGGACATATTCAAATATTATTTTGTTAATGTCATCTGTAAGAATCTTGAAGGCACATGGACGTAATAAGAACCAGAATGTAATTAGGTCAACGCATAAGGTGATTGCAGAAAAACAGAAGACGTATTTGAACAATTAGTGAGGTCATAGACCATATTTGAAGATTAACTTGTGCGACCGAATGCGTTTCCCCATACAGTCCAATGCGTCTAATTATCTAAGTGTTCCAATTTGCGCCGTGTCACCAAGCCTTCCAATATGCGCCGTGTCACACGAATGCCATTCATATATGTGCACTAATTCTTGCTATCGGTGCTGAAAGGTTATGTAATAAAACTAAACTTAACGATGATGGTTTAGCAGGAATGTGGTAAAAGGTAATTTATTCTATGCGATCAACTTGTCACGAAGCTATACATGTTTTTTCCGATATTCGGATAAACACATGAGATATATAAAGCATGAGTTTTCACTCACAGATAAAAATAATCCTGTTATAAGTAAATGCGTCAATTATTTTGCGCCGCCGGTGTAGCCTGGGTCCAGTTGTCGATTTTTCACTGTTTAGCTTCTGGCAAAATGACGTTGATATGATCAGAAACTCAATACGGCCCAATTAATAGTATCGGTGTTAAAATATATTTATTTGACTGACCAGGCAAAATATATCGACGCTTGTTCCCAGGCTACCGCCGGTGACGCTTGTTCCCAGGCTATCGCCGGCGACGCTTGGAAATAAATGCTATCACAAAGTGCAATCGCATGTGTCGTTTACAAGTTGGCTGTTTCTCCTTGGCTGTTTCTCCATAACATTATAAAAGGCAAGCAAAACAGACTGCACACAGTCTTGAATCAAGAACAATATCCCTTCATGGTAACTAAAACGTGTTTATCATAAGGCATTGCTAATGTTTATATTGATGTATAGGTTTTATGCTGGTACTAAAAAGAAAATCAGAATAAAATATGTATACATATTGATTGTTCTTCACTTAGTTTTACATCAAATAGCGTGAAAATCTGCTGAAACCACGTGCGCTCAACTACGTCAACAGAATAATACAACATACGTTATGACGTGATTGTGTTAAAAATAAAAAATACATTTGGCGACAGAAATAAATGTTACATATCCGGAAATCAGTAATTGGCGACCTTTTGGCACTTCCGGTTAACATAAACAATCTTCTGAAATCTAATTTAGTGGCTGTATACAAACGCAAGACACAGACAAACTATGCCTGCATCACTGAACAAATAAACGATATGCCGTTGAACCACGCAAATAGCACAATCCATGCATGAGTACAGCATTGTGTATGGTTGGAAGTTCTCTTCTGTATCCATAAATAATTTCTGTTTTCTCCCGCCCCCCCCCCCCTAGTTCGTTACATGCGCCTAGAATATTCTAAATCACAGTCTGTACATTGTAGGCCTTCAGTCGTGTTCGGCTGATTGTACGTGTGCGTTTATCGCTTAGACTTACATGCTCCAGACGTCGACTTGAGGGCCGTATTTCTTGCGTCCAAGAAGTTCTGGTGCCGCGTAAGCAGGACTTCCACACTGAGTGACGCAGTATTCTTGCACCTTCGGTCCATCTTTGGTCTGAACTATTTGTACACTATTGCTTAGCCCAAAATCTGTAAACATTAATAATACAATAACCGTACAAACATTTAGGTCACTTTAGGTCTCGTCACTAATTGTGGGTGGGTGGGGTACGGTAAAACATTAGTATTTTGGTTAGCTCTCTGTTGAGGTTTGAAACATATGATGTGGTTAAGCTAGATCAATTGTTTTCATATTCTTGAAATGAGTAAAACATGTGCAGCATGTAATGTAGATCAATCTATATTCTGGCTAGCAAATATAACTTGCTTTATTGTATGTCGCCAGTTATATAATTCTGTATATTTGCATTACTGGGAAGGGCTTAATGTAATGTTGTTAGAACTTGTTGCCCAACCCATTTGCTTTTGGTATGTTGTATTATCAGTGTGTAACTACATTTGTATATGCATGTATATATAGGCAATACAATATGGTTAAATTAAATATGGCTAGCATTGTTTCGGGACTTTCTCGTGTCCATTTTATTTCGCGATAAACAGCTCACGTGAGTAAAACGTAAGTGATAGTACTTTGGTAATTATACCTAACGTTAGAGTTGTGTACACCATCGAACGTATCCTTCAAATGTATTTCAGTTATCTTTATGTGACAAATACATTTAACCCTTTCCTTCATAGAGATTTAGGTTAATATATTATTATATCTCCATACAAACGACAACCATTTAACCCTTTCCCTCATAGAGATTTAGGTTAATATACTATTATATCTCCATGCAAACGACAACCATTTAACCCTTTCCTTCATAGAGATTTAGGTTAATATACTATTATATCTCCATGCAAACGACAACCATTTAACCCTTTCCTTCATAGAGATTTAGGTTAATATACTATTATATCTCCATGCAAACGACAACCATTTAACCCTTTCCTTCATAGAGATTTAGGTTAATATACTATTATATCTCCATGCAAACGACAACCATTTAACCCTTTCCTTCATAGAGATGTAGGTTAATATACTATTATATATCCATACAAACGACAGCCATTTAGCTATCATACAGTGGATAAGTAGTCGCCATATCTATCCCACATCCATAGATAGTACTGGGACTACATTGGCCATAATTATGAACATTGATTTCGCTACTACATTGTCAATGTATGTCGTATTGATAATGGCGGCAAGAGGTGCTTGTATGAAGGAAAGGGTTAAAATACCCCCAGCTTTTCCCGCGAATATATATCCGTCTACATGTATGTCCCTTTCGTAACATATAACACTTACCTATTATCTTCATATCTTTATATTCGTCTAAAAGTAGGTTTTCTATTTTTAAGTCCCTGAAAAAATAAGACAGCAATGACGACTAATTTTCAGCATTAAAACCGCAGAACACGTTTTTTAACAACACTATGATACAGCTTGATAGGTACATTGTTTAGGCAATTCCAAGCAAGTTTAACAAGGACACATATAGCCTTGATAGTGACGGGTACCATTTTAAAACTAGCTTGGAATTGCCTAACAGAATGTATGTATAGTGTCAAGCCTATAGTGTATCATAGTGTTCTTAAAAACATGTGTTTTTAGTTTTGTGGTTTTGTATGTAGCAGAATGTAGCAGAATTGCCACTGGAGCAACTAAGCTCGTTTCTTTGCTAAACTTACACCTAGAAACCAGATGGGAAAGTTTAACGGACAGAAGAAACAAACACAAGCTTATTATGTTCTATAAAATGAACACCAACCAAACACCTGACTATCTCTCCTCATTGATTCCCCGACAAGCAGAAACCCGGTACAATTTAAGAAATTCAGAACATTTCCACGGAGTGCATTCCAGAACGTCACAATACTATAATTCTTTCTTGCCTTCAACAATTCGGAATTGGAACTCTCTGCCTTCAACGGTTCGTAACTCTCCCTCAGTACAAACATTCAAGGCCAATCTCAATAGAAACAAGAGCAAAGTCCCTCCATACTTTTATGTGGGTACACGAAAACTTCAAGTCCTCCATACACGCCTTCGTACGAAATGTAGTGGTCTTAACTATCACCTTTTCCTAAAAAATATTACTCCTACAGCTTTATGTAATTGTGGTCAAATGGAGACAAACTTCCACTATTTCTTTGAGTGTAGAATGTACAATGATTGCCGTACAACTCTACAGAACAATCTTCACAATTTCAACATAGATCTCGAAACCCTCCTATCAGGAAATCCGGCCCTATCCGACCAGGAAAACACTCTCATATTCACACATGTTCATACCTACATATCTGATAGTAAGCGATTTGAATAATAGTATTAATAACGATTATTGATACATGAGACATACATTCTCTCCTCTCTAATATTCTTATCACCTTCTTCTCACTACATTCTTTTTTCTCTCGCTCTCTCACTCACAATCCACTATATTATGATCTTTATTAATGTTTAACATGTAGTTATTTTCGCATGTTTTCATGTTAAACCTTTCCTAACTCTATAACACAATTGCAAAAGCCAACCGAAATACATACAATCTTTGAAGAGGAGAAGAATTAAATAAGACTCTGTCTTCCATTCTAATCCTGTTTCTGTATTATGATTATGCGTGGTGTATGCATTGTTCAATATGTATTATATTGGGAAATAAAATATGTTTAAACTAACCGGAAAATATTTGTCCAGACCCTAAATAAATGTAAGTGATTTAAACTAGCAAATAGTGTATGCTATTGATCGGCAGCCAGCTCTGAATATTTATTGATATACACTGATGTGTGGGTTTTTACTTTTATTTATCGTCGCTACCGGTTGCCCATATGAGCGACGCATCCTGAAGAGATTAGTCATTTTAGATTTTTGGAGGATAGTGCAATGATACAGAGAAAGACCCATTACAGAGTCTCCTCTGGTTCTTTTACGTGCACGATGTAAAGCACCGACACGAGACCTCGGTTTAACGTCCCATCTGAAAGACTTTTAATTGTATTAGGGTCAGACGGGGGATGGAACCTACGATCCCTTGATTACCAGTCCAGCGTGTTACCACTGGACTACAGATCCGTCTGTGATACAGCTTGATACGTACATTGTTTAGGCCATTCCAAGCAAGTTTAACAATGACACATATAGCCTTGATAGTGACGATGTGCCATTTTAAAACTAGCTTGGAATTGCCTACAAGAATGTATGTATAGTGTCAATCCTATGGTGTATTATAGTGTTCTTAAAAACCATGTTTTTTTAGTTTTGTGGTTTTGAACCGGAAAACATTTGTCCAGACCCCAAATAAATGTAAGTGATTTAAACTAGCAAATAGTGCATGCTATTGATCGGCAGCCAGCTCTGAATATGTATTGATATACACTGATGTGTGTTTTTACTTTTATTTATCGTCGCTACCGGTTGCCCATATGACCGACGCCTCCTGATGAGATTAGTCATTTTAGATTTTGGAGGATAGTGCATGATACAGACAGAGACCCATTCCAGAGTCTCCTCTGGTTCTTTTACGTGCACGGTGTAAAGCACCGACACGAGACCTCGATTTTACGTCCCATCTGAAAGACTGTTAATTTTATTAGGGTCAGACGGGGGATCGAACCTACGATCCCTGTATTACCAGTCCAGCGTGTTACCACTGGACTACAGATCCGTCTGTACGATGCGCGCGCAGCATAGTTCAAGGTAGATATATCGCAGAATAACCCGAGGTAGATATTTACTCTACAAGTATGTATGTTATTAGCTGGTTCGTGTCAGAATTATTGATATACACTGTTTAATAGTCGTTGTCTTTATATATGTTTTTCCCTTAAAATATAACAAAATACAACTGTCATTCATATGATAATTTATCACTTTGTTGAAGCAACCGTTACAAAGTTAGGATTTTGTAAATAAATCATCATAAAGGGAGGTAATTTGCATATTTTACAAAAACAGTTCATTCGTTTGTTTGATGTTCAATAGTTTATATAATACCTAAATCCGTCTCATCAGGATCTGCACTTTTTGCCAGTAATATTACTATTTTACTTATTAATGTATTGGTCTAAAAATATCATGTACCAGTCCATGTCAGTTACTTGGTGTTGAATGGGTTAAACGACTTTATGTGCATTGAGTACCGACTGTCACGAACGATTTGAACGATCCAGTAAAATATATTTTGTGTTTAAAAGTAAAATTCCATCTAACACGAACGATCAGTTTGATGAACAAAATGTATTATGACGTGCTAAATATCTACAAAAAATAATGTTTGACATGACCTTGATTTGACCTTGAAATGTTAACCTCAAGGTCACGAGGTATGGCTTATTTGAAAGGGCATATGATGTTTCGTAGGTGTTCCATCGGAACTACATGTCTGTCTTGCTTCGTTTTCGAGCTACACGCATGCGTAATTTACAATAGACGTCAATAGGCGCGTACACTTCACTGACCACCCGTACCGCAGGCCGTGAACGATTTCGTACAAAACCAGATCGCTTCATCCAAGACCGACCCTCTATAGTTTATCCACATGTAGACCGGGGAGTTTATAGATATAACAAACTCTGGTTGTTTTCGTATTTTCGTATATATGGATATAAAGAGCCTGTAAAATACAATATATACATAATATTATTATGTACAAATCATTCTACTTAATTTCACAATACAAAATAGTAAATACACAATTCCAATCCAAGCATTTCAAATAAATATTTTACAATGTAAAATATCAAAGATAAAACATTACATTACCAGAGTCCGGCTATCAGCTGATACATATATTATATATATGTATAAAGTTACTAGTATAGTATATATTAACGTAAACAGGATAGCTTTGCAACGTATCCGTTTGACTAGTAGAGATAGAGTGTGGGATAAGGGTCTTGAACAAGTTAGTTGGAAAGTGCACCTAATTAGTTGAGTTAGTTCACTCATTCACACATCTGACCTGATTGTCACTCACAATCACTCACCCATAATACTTTATACACAATAGTAGTGAAGACTAGTATATATTATACAAAGACATAGTATGGGACCAGGCTATATAATTATGATATGATTCAGACCAGTGATTTTATTAGGCCATATAGGGGAAACTATTGGGTGGTATGCTTGCAGCAGGGTTTGGAAATATTATGATGTACATGTACTAAATATCAATAATTATTACTCTTTTAGATAAATATGACATGGGTTACACACATATTCATCAACAACCACTAATATCTATTTTACTTATACTGTCTACATACAGACACACGTACAGACAGACGCAGCCGGATACAATAACACCTGTTCCTATCGGCCGAGCCTCTAAACGTACAGTTTTTAAATATATCTGACATAATAATATGTAAGTTAATGAGCAATTTCTAATACCTGTGTAGAATTCCCATACGGTGTAAGTAGTCCACAGCCGAAACTATTTGGCGGATGTATTTCTTCACCTCATTCTCCGACAATTTTCTCTTTTGGGAAATATAGTCCATTAGATCGCCTCCTCTACAAAGTTCGGTAACTAGATAATAACTGTTCTGTGTTTCCATTATTTCTAGTAATTGTAAAATGTTCGTGTGCCTAATCATCTGAAGTATTTTCCCCTCTCTCCGTAGGTTCTTACGCACGTATGAATCTTCTCGGCTTTTTTTCTTGTCGATGATTTTAACTGCGACCTGAAGTGGGTACATGAGATATGTTGTTGACTATTATGACAAGCCTGTAATGCTGTACTCTCATATACATCCATTTGTATGGTGAATTGTATACCAACTACTACATGGTACAAGTGGAAGTCCAATGTTGAACTGTGCCGACTACTGCGAGGTATCACATACGCTTAAGATCTGGACAAATGATCCCCATAGTTAGGTGGGCGTTCTTGCCGGAACATAATATTCTTGTATTATTTTTTAAGGACATTATGATAAACCATAGGTCTGACACCACGCACGCACGCACGCACGCACGCACGCACGCACGCACGCACGCACGCACGCACGCACGCACGCACGCACGCACGCACGCACGCACGCACGCACGCACGCAACGCACGCACGCACGCACGCACGCACGCACGCACGCACGCACGCACGCACGCACGCACGCACGCACGCACGCACGCACGCACGCACGCACGCACGCACGCACGACGCACGCACGCACGCACGCACGCACGCACGCACGCAAGCACGCACGCACGCACGCACGCACGCACGCACGCACGCACGCACGCACGCACGCACGCACGCACGCACGCACGCACGCACGCACGCACGCACGCACGCACGCACGCACGCACGCACGCACGCACGCACGCACGCACGCACGCACGCACGCACGCACGCACGCACGCACGCACGCACGCACCGCACGCACGCACGCACGCACGCACGCACGCACGCACGCACGCACGCACGCACGCACGCACGCACGCACGCACGCACGCACGCACGCACGCACGCACGCACGCACGCACGCACGCACGCACGCACGCAAGCACACACGCACGCACGCACGCACGCACGCACGCACGCACGCACGCACGCACGCACGCACGCACGCACGCACGCACGCACGCACGCACGCACGCACGCACGCACGCACGCACGCACGCACGCACGCACGCACGCACGCACGCCCGCACGCACGCACGCACGCACGCACGCACGCACGCACGCACGCACGCACGCACGCACGCACGCACGCACGCAC
>CM026387.1:65504147-65544827 GCA_014843695.1 Archivesica marissinica | reverse complement strand
CACGCACGCACGCACGCACGCACGCACGCACGCACGCACGCACGCACGCACGCACGCACGCACGCACGCACGCACGCACGCACGCACGCACGCACGCACGCACGCACGCACGCACGCACGCACGCACGCACGCACGCACGCACATTGCGGGTGTCATTTTAAAACTTGCTTGGATCTCGCCTACATTAGTTGAGTACCGTATGGCTATGCTAGTGCGGGTTGTCATTTTTAAACTTGCTTGGATCTCCCCTACATTAGTTGATTAGTGACTATGATAGTTCAGGGTCTCATTTTTAAACTTGCTTGGGTCTCGCCTACATTAGTTGATTAGTGACTATGATAGTTCAGGGTCTCATTTTTAAACTTGCTTGGGTCTCGCCTACATTAGTTGAGTAGTGTATGGCTATGATAGTTCAGGGTCTCATTTTTAAACTTGCTTGGGTCTCGCCTACTTTGTTGAGTAGTATATGGCTATGCTAGTTCAGGATGTCATTTTTAAACTTGCCTGGGTCTCGCCTAAATTAGTTGAGCATTGTATAATAATAATAATAATAATAAAGACTTTATTTAACGAGAGTACTCATTTAACAAAAGTTAATCTACCATGAAGCCCTCAACATATATACAATCAAATGCAATCAAAAGATAGCACTATAAGTGAGAACTGCACATTGGAATAATATAGCAATGTAAAAGCTGAAAAATAGAGAAACTATATTTAATATGTAATGGAATATGATGATAATTATATGGAATTGGCTAGCAGAGTAGAAAATGGGAATGAGACAATTAATGATACTAGATCTATCTAACAATGTGCAGATTTGACTTGTAGTGGTATCTTCAAAATATGTATGAAATCAACTTAAGGACAGCAATTTTCCGATTCTAATAAATATAGCAATGGCAATACACGTTTATAATAACAGTAGAAGTACGCGATTAGTTTGAATTGTTATAGTTCCACCTTAAGCAAAGAATTTTGAACTGTTGGATAGTTGGAGCATTTTGAACTGAGTGAGGCAATGAATTCCAAATAGATGATCCTGAAAATTCAAATGTATTACGAAATCATTCACAATTTGGTCTTGGTGTGTATAATTGATATTCTGAGATTGATCTAAGAATTCTAGGATGTATATCAGAAGTAAAAGTGAAGGACGATTTTAAATAGTCTGGAGCAGCTCCATGTAATGTTTTATACATTTGTATAGCCTTCTGATATATGACTCGTTCTGGAAAGGTCATCCATTTTAGTTGGGAGAATAATAATTGCGATGGAGTGTCAAAGTCCTGATCTAGAATTAGTCTAGCTGCTCTCTTTTGTAACCGAACTATTTTATCTTCTAAAGATGAGTTGCAGTTACCCCAAATCACACAACAAAAGTCTAAGTGAGGCAATATGTAAGCATTGTAGAAGAGGTTGCGATTGGGAATAGAGAGATACCTTTTTATACGCGACAATAAATATAAATAAGAGTTACATTTTTTGAGAACATTGTCAGTATGCTTATCCCAGGATAGTGTATTGTCAATCATAACTCCGAGTAGTCGTTCAGCAGAACTCGGATGTATGACGGTGTTGTTCACTTTCACTTCAAGAGCAGACTCAATATATGATAGTTCGGGGTGTCATTTTTAAACTTGCTTGGATCTCGCCTAAATGTTCTTGTATGTAGTGTCAAGCATATTGTGTATCACCTAACGCTGGGGATATTTTGTCCAGACCCCAGACGTCTGGTGTGCGGTATGAGCGGACGCCGTAGAGTCAATCCTTATATTACGTTCATCATTGTACATACATATCGATACAAAGTCTAATACAAATAAAAGTACACTGCCATTCATTTTGAACTATAAGAGACATATTATCTCAGTAAATAGTAATTTGGGGAATACAGTCAATAGAGTATTTTGAATAAAATACAATCAATATTATCATGTATTCTCTCAAAACAACCATACATCATTTATATGAATATGAGAGATGTCTACTAATCATGACTAATATTGTATTAAAACGAAATATACTAGAGGACATAGAAAACGCACACCTACATTATATACTAGAGGACATAGAAAACGCACACATACTTTATATACTAGAGGACATAGAAAACGCACACCTACATTATATACTAGCGGACAGAAAACGCACACATACTTTATATACTAGAGGACATAGAAAACGCACACCTACATTATATACTAGCGGACATAGAAAACGCACACCTACATTATATACTAGAAGACATAGAAAACGCACACCTACATTATATACTAGAGGACATAGAAAACGCACACCTACATTATATACTAGAGGACATAGAAAACGCACACCTACATTATATACTAGATGACATAGAAAACGCACACCTACATTATATACTAGAACACATAGAAAACGCACACATACTTTATATGATTATTATTACCTGAAAACGAACTACGAAGGATTCCATCAAAGATATATCACATCTTTACTACAAAACACAAACTGAACAACTAAAACTATTCCAAAATGTTTAAAACTATTTATTTTTATAGTTATTGTTTTTCATGTAAAAACACACTTATCCGAAGTGTGCGTTTTCTATGTCCTCTAGTATACCACGAGTAAAAAACGAGTTTGAATATAAGCCCTAAAGCGCATTAACCCATTCAACACCAAGTAACTGACATGGACTGGTGCATGATATTTTTAGACCAATAAATTAATAAGAAAATTACCTTTGGACCAGTTCATTTATCAAAATGGGTAATGTTATCTAAAAATAGTAATAAGTATTACTTGCAAAAAGTGCAGATCCTGATGAGACGGCTCGTCACGAGCCGGCTCATCTGGATATACACTTTTTGTAAGTCTATTTAGAGACATGTAGTGTTGAAAGGGTTAACTAAGAAATGTATTAAAACAACAGTATAATCTCTAGACAGGCTAGAAAGAAAGAGATTAGCATCCACCACTTAGCATATTACCGAGAATCAATGGTACCAAAACAACGAAACATAAATAACGTAAACGATATATGTATATGTAGCGTCAGTAAAGTAGTGCATACATTATATAATAAAGAAAACAGTTCATTCTCATTAAACAATTATAACAGGTTTTCGCACGCTGCCGTACAACATTAATATTGGATAGTAAAACAATGTTGTTCTCAGGTGACATTAAAGCAGCATTACATCGTAATAAAGGATGTTTTGGGTAAAATATAAATACTAATGTGTGTGTGTGTGTTTACAAAAATCGAAATAGTCGCTCAGAAACGATAAAATTCCAATAAATTTAAACCGTCGTATACGCGAATTTGTTATCAAACACACGAAATGTCAACACGCATGCGTGAAACAACAGAGGATGTAGAAAACAATGTATATATTTTGAACATGAAAGACTATCTATCTATCTTCCTCTAATGTCGAACCCCTCGCGGTGATGTAGAAATGTCCCTAAAAGACTTAGCTAACAGAGGTATGAATCAACATATCAAGTAATTTAATTAAAAAAGACAACGTGGGACAAATGGGGACGATGCATTCCGAATGTAAACAAGTGCGGACAATGCGTTCCCGTTGTAAACAAGTGCATTACCGATCGACTCGGAAAGTCCTACTTTCGGTTTCGAGTTTGTTTTATCGCAAAAAAACACGGTTTACCAAATGAACATAAGCATACAAAGTATAATGTTAGAATATGTAGCAGCATTGCTACCCATACGTAAAAATTGAATTTTTCAAATATCTTTTATTTCATACGATGTAATGCTGCTTTAACATAATATTGGGATCAATAACAACTGCCTTATTAAACAGCTCTTGTCCCAGGTCATTATACATGTGACATTCCATTTCCTCGAACGAACTTTACAAAATTAATTTAATTATGATTAATAGATCTATATTATCACTGGACTTTCTTTCAGAGATCTACAGACGGATTTGTAGTCCAGTGGTAACACGCTGGACTGGTAAACCAGGGATCGCAGGTTCGATCCCCCGTCTGACCCTAATAAAGTTAACAGTCTTTCAGATGGGATGTGTCGTGTCGATGCTGTACACCCTGCGTGTAAAAGAACCAGAGGAGACTCTGGAATGGGTCTCTCTGTGTATCATTGCACTATCCTCCAAAAATCTAAAACGACTAATCTCTTCAGGAGGCGTCGCTCATATGGGCAACCGGTAGCGACGATAAATAAGCGTAAAACACACACTTGCTCTACACGTGAGAGTGGGGAGAATTTGTAGCAGTCTTTTCAGCTTTAACATTACTACATACATACAGTGGTAGAGCGTCGGATTTGGAATCGAACGGTCCCGGGTTCGATACTCAGTCAAGCCACGTATGTAGTGTCATTGAGCAAGGCACCTCACATACATACGCCTGCCCAGGAAAACATATCTAGGTCCCCGCAAGGGGTTTGATATTAATGGAACATACATACATAACATATCAGAATAGCAGAGAGTTGTTGTCATTAAATGTCTCATTCCCCTTTTCTACTCTACTAGGCAATTCCATATATCATCATATTCCATAGTTTCTCTACTGTTCAGCTTTAACATCACTATATAATTCCAACGTGCAGTTATATCTTAGTTTGCTCTCTTGTGAAGCTATGACATATGTCTCAGTCGTAGCTTAGTTTAATCATAGTGTATTGCATTGAGATAATATACAAACATAAGTACACAAATATACAAACATAAGTACACACATATACAAACATAAGTACACAAATATACAAACATAAGTACACAAATATACAAACATAAGTACACAAATATACAAACATAAGTACACAAATATACAAACATAAGTACACAAATATACAAACATAAGTACACAAATATACAATCATAAGTACACAAATATACAAACATAAGTACACAAATATACAAACATAAGTACACAAATATAGCATGATACTAGAAATGATATGGCCATAAGTTTAAACAACATTAGAAAACTGCCGCACCACCGACAGGAAGCAATTGTAGTCGTGATATGCTAAACCGACAGGAAGTAATTGTAGTCGTGATATGCTAAACCGACAGGAAGTAATTGTAGTCGTGATATGCTAAACCGACAGGAAATAATTGTAGTCGTGATATGCTAAACCGAAAGGAATTAATTGTAGCCATGATATGACTAAACCGAGAGGAAGCAATTGTAGCCATGATATGACTAAACCGACAGGAAGCAATTGTAGCCATGATATGACTAAACCGACAGGAAGTAATTGTAGCCATGATATGACTAAATCGACAGGAAGCAATTGTAGCCATGATATGACTAAACCGACAGGAAGTAATTGTAGCCATGATATGACTAAATTGACAGGAAGCAATTGTAGCCATGATATGCTAAACCGACAGGAAGCAATTGTAGCCATGATATGACTAAACCGACAGGAAGTAATTGTAGCCATGATATGACTAAATCGACAGGAAGCAATTGTAGCCATGATATGCTAAACCGACAGGAAGCAATTGTAGTCATGATATGACTAAACCGACAGGAAGCAATTGTAGCCATGATATGCTAAACCGACAGGAAGCAATTGTAGTCATGATATGTATATGTACTATATGATTTGACATTAGTGTATTGACCTACTAGGATTGCGTTCTAGACCTGGGTTTTTGGGTGCTCGTTTCATATAACCGTACCTACACGGTGTGGGTGCGTGTGCGTGTACAGATCGTGTGTATTTATCTACATATTGAGCACGTACACGAACAACGCCTCTAGATTAGTCATACCAGAGGCATAGCTGGGGTTTTTTCGTGTCCTGTGTAGAGCAGCGTCACACAGAACCTCATCTCATCCCAAGGACTATACACCCTGGTATACGAGACTATCGTGTTATCACTGGTCCGCTGATTAGTTCCTCGGATGATCAAACCCACACCCCTGGTATACGAGACCATCGTGTTATCACTGGTCCGCAGATCAGTTCCTCGGATGATCAAACCCGCACCCCTGGTATACGAGACCATCGTGTTATCACTGGTCCGCAGATCAGTTCCTCGGATGATCAAACCCGCACCCCTGGTATACGAGACCATTGTGTTATCACTGGTCCGCAGATCAGTTCCTCGGATGATCAAACCCACACCCCTGGTATACGAGACCATCGTGTTATCACTGGTCCGCAGATCACCAGGGCTTTCCTCCACAACGTGCATGTCGTGACCTAGACACAGCTTACAGCAGGAAAATGGGCCAAGGACTTCGCTGACGGAAGCCGCGCTATCGGATATACTAGAAGCCGCGCTACCGGATATACTAGAAGCCGCGATATCGGATCTACTAGAAGCCGCGCTATCGGATATACTAGAAGCCGCGCCATCGGATCTACTAGAATCCGCGCTATCGGATATACTAGAAGCCGCGCTATCGGATATACTAGAAGCCGCGATATCGGATCTACTAGAAGCCGCGCTATCGGATATACTAGAATCCGCGCTATCGGATATACTAGAATCCGCGCTATCGGATCTACTAGAAGCCGCGCTATCGGATATACTAGAAGCCGCGCCATCGGATCTACTAGAAGCCGCGCTATCGGATATACTAGAATCCGCGCTATCGGATCTACTAGAAGCCGCGCTATCGGATATACTAGAAGCCGCGCCATCGGATCTACTAGAAGCCGCGCCATCGGATCTACTAGAAGCCGCGCTATCGGATATACTAGAAGCCGCGTGGCTCTATACGAGTATCATCATTAACTTACCAACTTGGCGAAACATCAATACTCGGTGCTGGCGACGGTGGATAGCTGGTGATGTTTTTGCCAGCTCCTTTAAGGAGACGGTGGGACGCGACTTCTTAGATAGCGCAGAGGACCACAGCGAAGTAACTGGAACCATTATTGCTGCTGTGAGCTGACAAATGGTGGAGGATGTGGTCCTAAAAGGGACCGCCTTCGAAAGAAAGGATAGAGGATTTGTCACACTGGGAAGAACGAAGATGCCTCTCAAGTTGTCAACATAAGCAACTTAGCAGTCAACATAATCACCTTAGAGAAACCAGTCGCCCAAATGCCTCGGCGGAGGCGACTTTAAAGAAAACTACAACGACGGTGCGCTGATCAACTCCGAGACCGCTGCGTATCCCATTGACATATATGTATGTGATCCTACATAACACGTGACCTACCATCACAATACTGAACGTATTTCCCGTGTGTTTCTGCATGTGGTATTTACGTTGTCTTTCGCCATTGCCCTGCTATCTATGGAAACACCACGGTAATAAAGTTATTTAACTTATATGCATTGCCAAGTACTAGTGAAGCACTTGCATAAACCCTTTGTATATTACATACAATTGTTATTAATTCCATTGCGAAAGAAGTTCTCACAACATTTATTTAATAGCTTCGAGACCTCATTCCTGACGGAATCCATCGCCATGAGGGAGAGAGAAGAGGACACAATGTGGATTTAAATGTCTTGCGTTAGAACGCAACCATCGTGGTTCTGACATGGCTCTTACCCACAACCTCTCGGTTACTAGTCGGGCACTATAGCCACTGTACTACAGAGGCTCCGCTAATAGTTGTTATTGCATAGCCTTGCACCCAATGCTATAATATCATCAGCAGATATAAATACGAAACTGCCGCTTGTAATTAGTGATATAATTATGATGTCATAGCCACTAATTTATTTCCAAGAATAACATGAAATAAGAAGCTGATCAGAACGCGTGGCTAAAACAGCCGATACATGCTATTGAGTTCATATAATGACGATATTATTTTCAATTTGTCCATTAAACCGATTCCTGTGTCTAAATCTAACAATCATTATCTCAACCTATGATTTCATCAACGTCACAATATTCGAATTAATTATAGCTTTGCGCATATGTGAACTATCTGTGGAATTATTAGGACATTTGATCGCCGTTCTTCGTTACTTCAGCTTATTGTGCAATCAGTTATGTTCATGTATTATAGCGATTCGTTAAGGTTTGTAATTTACTGGCAACCAGTACAACATTTAGCTGAATGTTTATGAATGTACTAAATTACCCCCCCCCCCCTATTTAGTATTATGTATTTCTCACTCGTTGGAGCCTGCCTAGGAAATGTGTTGTTATGCAAAGCTGTCCATTGCTTATATGGGCAACCGGTAGCGACGATAAATTTAAAAAAGAAACCACTCCGTGATCATTTTTAATAGTTCGTTCGGGTATTTTGGTTTCGTTCGAGTATTTCTGCTCGTTTCGGTAAGTCTGGGCACACATAAGCAGCCAACTTCCAGAAGTGACGATGTATTACACATTTGAACTCTACTAAGCAGCCATGCATCTGTGCTAAGCAAACATGTTCTGTAATTGCTATATCACGTAGTTCCTAATTAGGATGTATTTTACTATATAGATCCTAATCACGTATCTCGTCTGTTGTTAGCCTGTGAACAGGCGTTGATATACTTTCCTTTGTCCGTCATATCAATATATTTATTTGACACCCAACTCATACTTGCAAAAAGTGCAGATCCTGATGAGACGGCTCGTCACGAGCCGGCTCATCTGGATCTACACTTTTTGTAAGTCTATTTAGAGGCCTGTAGTGTTGAAAGGGTTAACTAAGAAATGTATTAAAACAACAGTATAATCTCTAGACAGGCTAGAAAGAAAGAGATTAGCATCCACTTGAGAAGTATTTAATTCCTGATAATGTCGTTTTTCCAGAAGTATAAAAAGTGCAACCTCTGGACCCAGTAGCCTGTTGTACGTCTTATGTTGGTTCGCTATATGTTCTATGTTGGTTCGGTGTATGTTCTACGTTGGTTCGGTATATGTTCTACGTTGGTTCGGTATATATGTTCTACGTTGGTTCGCTATATGTTCTACGTTGGTTCGCTATATGTTCTACGTTTGGTTCGCTATATGTTCTACGTTGGTTGGGTATATGTTCTACGTTGGTTCGGTACGTTGGTTGGGTATATGTTCTACGTTGGTTCGGTATATGTTCTACGTTGGTTCGGTACGTTGGTTGGGTATATGTTCTACGTTGGTTCGGTATATGTTCTACGTTGGTTCGGTATATGTTCTACGTTGGTTGGCTATATGTTCTACGTTAGTTCGGTATATGTTCTACGTCGGTTCGGTATATGTTCTACGCTGGTTCGGTATATGTTCTACGCTGGTTCGGTATATGTTCTACGCTGGTTCGGTATATGTTCTACGTTGGTTCGGTATATGTTCTACGTTGGTTCGGTATATGTTCTACGTTGGTTCGGTATATGTTCTACGTTGGTTCGGTATATACGTTCTACGTTGGTTCGGTATATGTTCTACGTTGGTTCGGTATATGTTCTACGTTGGTTCGGTATATATGTTCTACGTTGGTTCGGTATATGTTCTACGTTGGTTCGGTATATATGTTCTACGTTGGTTCGGTATATGTTCTACGTTGGTTCGGTATATGTTCTACGTTGGTTCGGTATATGTTCTACGTTGGTTCGGTACGTTGGTTCGGTATATGTTCTACGTTGGTTCGGTATATGTTCTACGTTGGTTCGGTATATGTTCTACGTTGGTTCGGTATATGTTCTACGTTGGTTCGGTATTGTTATCATTCTTTGCATGATTTACAATTTAAACAATGTTCAAGACTCTTGAGTATTTATTATAATGTCATTATAACTGTATTAACACCGCTCCATTGAGAAGTCGTATCGTTAAGTACATTAGCCTTATTTGAGATGCAATGTGCTTACTATTTACAGAGGTGTCTGAGTGTCATAAAGCGTAAACAACATGTTTGTTTGCCCATTTAAGCTGCTTTGTTCCCAAAAAGTCAACATTGCTCTCGATAATTGTGTGCCCAGTATTGACATTGCAATAACTGGAATACATTGACGTAGATTACAAAACAAACTATCCAGGAAAATGCTAACAAACATGAAGTAAACTCATTGTAGTATATCACAGAGCATTGTAGTATATCACAGAGCATTGTAGTATATCACAGAGCATTGTAGTATACACACATATATCACAGAGCATTGTAGTATATCACAGAGCATTGTAATATATCACAGGACCTATATCACAGAGCATTGTAGTATATCACAGAGCATTGTAGTATATCACAGAGCATTGTAATATATCACAGGACCTATATCACAGAGCATTGTAGTATATCACAGAGCATTGTAGTATATCACAGAGCATTGTAATATATCACAGGACCTATATCACAGAGCATTGTAGTATATCACAGAGCATTGTAGTATATCACAGAGCATTGTAATATATCACAGGACCTATATCACAGAGCATTGTAGTATATCACAGAGCGTATATCACAGAGCATTGTAATATATCACAGGACCTATATCACAGAGCATTGTAGTATATCACAGAGCATTGTAGTATATCACAGGACCTATATCACAGAGCATTGTAGTATATCACAGAGCATTGTAGTATATCACAGGGCCTATATCACAGAGCATTGTAGTATATCACAGGACCTATATCACAGAGCATTGTAGTATATCACAGAGCATTGTAGTATATCACATGACCTATATCACAGAGCATTGTAGACACACCTATATCACAGAGCATTGTAGTATATCACATGACCTATATCACAGAGCATTGTAGTATATCACAGGACCTATATCACAGAGCATTGTAGTATATCACAGAGCATTGTAGTATATCACAGAGCATTGTAGTATATCACAGACCTATATCACAGAGCATTGTAGTATATCACAGGCCTATATCCAGAGCATTGTAGTATATCAC
This sequence comes from Archivesica marissinica, assembly GCA_014843695.1. Lineage (NCBI taxonomy): Eukaryota > Metazoa > Mollusca > Bivalvia > Venerida > Vesicomyidae > Archivesica > Archivesica marissinica. Next base: position 65,534,038 of record CM026387.1, on the reverse strand, counting down.
AGAGCATTGTAGTATATCACAGGACCTATATCACAGAGCATTGTAGTATATCACAGGGCCTATATCACAGAGATTGTAGTATATCACAGAGCATTGTAGTATATCACAGGGCCTATATCACAGAGCATTGTAGTATATCACAGAGCATTATAGTATATCACAGAGCATTGTAATATATCACAGGACCTATATCACAGAGCATTGTAGTATATCACAGAGCATTGTAGTATATCACAGAGCATTGTAATATATCACAGGACCTATATCACAGAGCATTGTAGTATATCACAGAGCATTGTAGTATATCACAGGGCCTATATCACAGAGCATTGTAGTATATCACAGAGCATTGTAATATATCACAGGACCTATATCACAGAGCATTGTAGTATATCACAGGACCTATATCACAGAGCATTGTAGTATATCACAGAGCATTGTAGTATATCACAGGACCTATATCACAGAGCATTGTAGTATATCACAGAGCATTGTAGTATATCACAGGGCCTATATCACAGAGCATTGTAGTATATCACAGGACCTATATCACAGAGCATTGTAGTATATCACAGAGCATTGTAGTATTTCACAGGGCCTATATCACAGAGGATTGTAGTATATCACAGAGCATTGTAGTATATCACAGGGCCTATATCACAGAGCATTGTAGTATATCACAGGGCCTATATCACAGAGCATTGTAGTATATCACAGACCATTGTAGTATATCACAGGGCCTATATCACAGAGCATTGTAGTATATCACAGAGCATTATAGTATATCACAGAGCATTGTAGTATATCACAGGACCTATATCACAGAGCATTGTAGTATATCACAGGGCCTATATCACAGAGCATTGTAGTATATCACATGACCTATATCACAGAGCATTGTAGTATATCACAGAGCATCGTAGTATATCACATGACCTATATCACAGAGCATTGTAGTATATCACAGAGCATTGTAGTATATCACAGGGCCTATATCACAGAGCATTGTAGTATATCACAGAGCATTGTAGTATATCACAGAGCATTGTAGTATATCACATGACCTATATCACAGAGCATTGTAGTATATCACAGGACCTATATCGCAGAGCATTGTAGTATATCACAGAGCATTGTAGTATATCACAGAGCATTGTAGTATATCACAGGACCTATATCGCAGAGCATTGTAGTATATCGCAGAGCATTGTAGTATATCACAGAGCATTGTAGTATATCACAGAGCATTGTAGTATATCACAGAGCATTGTAGTACATCACAGGACCTATATCACAGAGCATTGTAGTATATTACAGGGCCTATATCACAGAGCATTGTAGTATATCACAGAGCATTGTAGTATATCACAGGACCTATATCACAGAGCATTGTAGTATATTACAGGGCCTATATCACAGAGCATTGTAGTATATCACAGGACCTATATCACAGAGCATTGTAGTATATTACAGGGCCTATATCACAGAGCATTGTAGTATATCATTAAGACTATATCACGGAGCATAAACGAGGAATATATACGCTATTCTTGTATTTTCAAAAGGTTGCTATTTCCGTAAAGTCGAGGAATTTGAGACGTGTTATATTTTGCGAGCTATTGTTATTAATAGTAAAGTCGGTGCACAATTAGTTTAAACTTCATTTATTTTACAACGATTGCGAAGCAAGTTTTAACAACTTATATTAATCACACTCATTGGCGCGGGTGAAAGCGTAATTGTGGTCATTCGTGGGGAGGGGAAACCGGAGTACCCGGAGAAAACCCACCTGTCCAATATGGCGACCACCGTACCATATCACATACTTCCATGTCCGAGGATCGAATCCGGGTTGCATTGGTGAGAAGCGAGCGCGCTAACCACTGTGCTAATCGGACAGCCTGAAATTTTATTTCGAAAGACTTGATACATCGTTTAAACAAAACTAGTAATAACATATATACTAGAGGACATAGAAAATGTACACTTCGGAAAAGTGTGTTTTTACATGAAAAACAATAACTATATAAATACATATAGTAATAAACATTTTGGAATATTTTTAGTTGTTCAGTTTGTGTTTTGTAATAAAGATGTGATATATCTTTGATGGAATCCTTCGTATTTCGTTTTCATGTAATAATAATCATATAATGTAGGTGTGCGTTTTCTATGTCCTCTAGTATACTATATAGTATACTATATATTTCAAGACTTACGTGTGTTTTACGTTTATTTATCGTCGCTACCGGTTGCCTATATGAGCGACGCCCCCTGACGAGATTAGTTATTTTAGATTTTTGAAGGATAGTGCAATGATACAGTCAGAGATACATTCCAGAGTCTCCTCTGGTTCCTTTTACGTGCACGGTGTACAGCACCGACACGAGACCTCGGTTTAAAGTCCCATCTGAAAGACTGTTAATTGTATTAGGGTCAGACGGGGGATCGGACCTGCGATCCCTGGATTACCAGTCCAGCGTGTTAACCACTGGGTAGCATATCCGACTCTTCCGAAATAATGTCTCCTATATTCATATGTACTTGTATCATTGTTAGATTTGCCAGGTTACTGTTCTAGATCTTCTTTGTAATTTTGTTTATAGTCGCCACCGCATAAATGCATTTATAGATCTAGATCAAGGTATTAGTAAGTATTTATAGCAACACGTGATCGATATAATTAATATAAATTATTGATTCCAGCTTATGTGACATCTTTCAAACAATAATTTATTACTCAGAATATTTATGTTTCTCTTGTCGTTTTAGAGTCTTGTTTCGTTTCATAATTATTGTTGTGGCCTTTGTAAGGCTACACAATCGATCTTAGCTCGGTTATGGTCATATGACGCTAGTTAATTTATTTATAATGTCGTGTATCAAGCCTGTTTTGTTTTGTTTTAATTTTTGTTTCGTTTTGCCTTGTAGTGATGCATCAACGAATCTCAAGAAATCTTGGTAAGCTTGTAGTTTCATGCGGTACAGGTGTGTAAGTGCCACAGGCTGAGAAAAAGTGTGCAGCAAATTTGGGATCGAACCCGCAACCTTCTGCTTACAGGGCCAACGATCAACCGACTGAGCTAGCCCCCAGCAGCTTGCTTATGTTTAATGCCTCAAACTTCCGTTACCCGTGTATTGCCTCATACTCCCGTTACACGTGTATTTCCTCATACTTCCGTTACCCGTGTATTTCCTCATACTCCCGTTACCCGTGTATTGCCTCATACTTCCGTTACCCGTGTATTGCCTCATTCTCCCGTTACACGTGTATTGCCTCATACTTCCGTTACCCGTGTATTTCCTCATACTCCCGTTACCCGTGTATTGCCTCATACTTCCGTTACCCGTGTATTGCCTCATCTCCCGTTACACGTGTATTGCCTCATACTTCCGTTACACGTGTATTTCCTCATACTTCCGTTACCCGTGTATTTCCTCATACTTCCGTTACACGTGTATTGCCTCATACTTCCGTTACACGTGTATTTCCTCATACTTCCGTTACACGTGTATTTCCTCATACTTCCGTTACACGTGTATTTCCTCATACTCCCGTTACACGTGTATTTCCTCATACTTCCGTTACCCGTGTATTTCCTCATACTTCCGATACACGTGTATTTCCTCATACTTCCTTAACCCGTGTATTGCCTCATACTTCCGTTACACGTGTATTCCTCATACTTCCGTTACACGTGTATTGCCTCATACTTCCGTTACACGTGTATTTCCTCATACTTCCGTTACCCGTGTATTCCTCATACTTCCGTTACCCGTGTATTGCCTCATACTTCCGTTACACGTGTATTCCTCATACTTCCGTTACACGTGTATTGCCTCATACTTCCGTTACCCGTGTATTTCCTCATACTTCCGTTACACGTGTATTTCCTCATACTTCCGTTACCCGTGTATTTCCTCATACTTCCGTTACCCGTGTATTTCCTCATACTTCCGTTACCCGTGTATTGCCTCATACTTCCGTTACCCGTGTATTGCCTCATACTTCCGTTACTCGTGTATTTCCTCATACTTCCGTTACACGTGTATTGCCTCATACTTCCGTTACCCGTGTATTGCCTCATACTTCCGTTACCCGTGTATTGCCTCATACTTCCGTTACACGTGTATTTCCTCATACTTCCGTTACCCGTGTATTACCTCATACTTCCGTTACACGTGTATTACCTCATACTTCCGTTACCCGTGTATTGCCTCATACTTCCGTTACCCGTGTATTTCCTCATACTTCCGTTACCCGTGTATTTCCTCATACTTCCGTTACACGTGTATTACCTCATACTTCCGTTACACGTGTATTACCTCATACTTCCGTTACACGTGTATTACCTCATACTCCCTTACCCGTGTATTGCCTCATACTTCCGTTACACGTGTATTGCCTCATACTTCCGTTACACGTGTATTGCCTCATACTTCCGTTACACGTGTATTTCCTCATACTTCCGTTACACGTGTATTTCCTCATACTTCCGTTACCCGTGTATTTCCTCATACTTCCGTTACCCGTGTATTTCCTCATACTTCCCTTACCCGTGTATTGCCTCATACTTCCGTTACACGTGTATTTCCTCATACTTCCGTTACATGTGTATTTCCTCATACTTCCGTTACACGTGTATTGCCTCATACTTCCGTTACCCGTGTATTGCCTCATACTTCCGTTACTCGTGTATTTCCTCATACTTCCGTTACACGTGTATTGCCTCATACTTCCGTTACCCGTGTATTGCCTCATACTTCCGTTACACGTGTATTACCTCATACTTCCGTTACACGTGTATTTCCTCATACTTCCGTTACCCGTGTATTTCCTCATACTTCCGTTACTCGTGTATTTCCTCATACTTCCGTTACTCGTGTATTTCCTCATACTTCCGTTACACGTGTATTGCCTCATACTTCCGTTACCCGTGTATTGCCTCATACTTCCGTTACCCGTGTATTGCCTCATACTTCCGTTACTCGTGTATTTCCTCATACTTCCGTTACACGTGTATTGCCTCATACTTCCGTTACCCGTGTATTGCCTCATACTTCCGTTACCCGTGTATTGCCTATACTTCCGTTACACGTGTATTTCCTCATACTTCCGTTATCCGTGTATTACCTCATACTTCCGTTACACGTGTATTACCTCATACTTCCGTTACCCGTGTATTGCCTCATACTTCCTTAACCCGTGTATTTCCTCATACTTCCGTTACCCGTGTATTTCCTCATACTTCCGTTACACGTGTATTACCTCATACTTCCGTTACACGTGTATTACCTCATACTTCCGTTACACGTGTATTACCTCATACTCCCGTTACACGTGTATTGCCTCATACTTCCGTTACACGTGTATTGCCTCATACTTCCGTTACACGTATATTTCCTCATACTTCCGTTACCCGTGTATTGCCTCATACTTCCGTTACACGTGTATTTCCTCATACTTCCGTTACCCGTGTATTTCCTCATACTTCCGTTACCCGTGTATTTCCGCATACTTCCCTTACCCGTGTATTGCCTCATACTTCCGTTACCCGTGTATTCCCTCATACTTCCGTTACATGTGTATTTCCACATACTTCCGTTACACGTGTGTTGCCTCATACTTCCGTTACTCGTGTATTGCCTCATACTTCCGTTACCCGTGTATTTCTTCATACTTCCGTTACACGTATATTTCCTCATACTTCCGTTGCACGTGTATTTCCTCATACTTCCGTTACCCGTGTATTTCCTCATACTTCCGTTACATGTGTATTGCCTCATACTCCCGTTACACGTGTATTTCCGCATACTTCCGTTATCCGTGTATTACCTCATACTTCCGTTACACGTGTATTTCCTCATACTTCCGTTACACGTGTATTGCCTCATACTTCCGTTACTCGTGTATTACCTCATACTTCCGTTACACGTGTATTTCCTCATACTTCCGTTACCCGTGTATTGCCTCATACTTCCGTTACCGTGTATTGCCTCATACTTCCGTTACACGTGTATTTCCTCATACTTCCGTTATCCGTGTATTACCTCATACTTCCGTTACACGTGTATTCCTCATACTTCCGTTACCCGTGTATTCCTCATACTTCCGTTACACGTGTATTTCCTCATACTTCCGTTACCCGTGTATTGCCTCATACTTCCGTTACTCGTGTATTTCCTCATACTTCCGTTACCCGTGTATTGCCTCATACTTCCGTTACCCGTGTATTGCCTCATACTTCCGTTACCCGTGTATTTCCTCATACTTCCGTTACACGTGTATTTCCTCATACTTCCGTTACCCGTGTATTGCCTCATACTTCCGTTACACGTGTATTGCCTCATACTTCCGTTACCCGTGTATTGCCTCATACTTCCGTTACTCGTGTATTGCCTCATACTTCCGTTACCCGTGTATTTCCTCATACTTCCGTTACACGTGTATTTCCTCATACTTCCGTTACCCGTGTATTTCCTCATACTTCCGTTACCCGTGTATTGCCTCATACTTCCGTTACCCGTGTATTTCCTCATACTTCCGTTACCCGTGTATTCCTCATACTTCCGCCGTGTATTTCCTCATACTTCCGTTACCCGTGTATTGCCTCATACTTCCGTTACCCATGTATTTCCTCATACTTCCGTTACACGTGTATTTCCTCATACTTCCGTTACACGTGTATTTCCTCATACTTCCGTTACCCGTGTATTGCCTCATACTTCCGTTACACGTGTATTGCCTCATACTTCCGTTACACGTGTATTGCCTCATACTTCCGTTAGCGTGTATTGCCTCATACTTCCGTTATCCGTGTATTACCTCATACTTCCGTTACACGTGTATTTCTTCATACTTCCGTTACCCGTGTATTTCCTCATACTTCCGTTACCAGTGTATTTCCTCATACTTCCGTTACCCGTGTATTTCCTCATACTCCGTTACCGTGTATTGCCTCATACTCCTTACCCGTTACACGTGTATTGCCTCATACTTCCGTTACCCGTGTATTTCCTCATACTTCCGTTACCCGTGTATTTCCTCATACTTCCGTTACCCGTGTATTTCCTCATACTTCCGTTACCCGTGTATTTCCTCATACTTCCGTTACCGTGTATTTCCTCATACTTCCGTTACACGTGTATTTCCTCATACTTCCGTTACCCGTGTATTTCCTCATACTTCCGTTACCCGTGTATTTCCTCATACTTCCGTTACCCGTGTATTTCCTCATACTTCCGTTACCCGTGTATTTCCTCATACTTCCGTTACCGTGTATTGCCTCATACTTCCGTTACCCGTGTATTTCCTCATACTTCCGTTACACGTGTATTTCCTCATACTTCCGTTACACGTGTATTTCCTCATACTTCCGTTACCCGTGTATTTCCTCATACTTCCGTTACACGTGTATTTCCTCATACTTCCGTTACCCGTGTATTTCCTCATACTTCCGTTACACGTGCATTACCTCATACTTCCGTTACACGTGCATTACCTCATACTTCCGTTACCCGTGTATTTCCTCATACTTCCGTTATCCGTGTATTTCTCATACTTCCGTTACCCGTGTATTTCCTCATACTTCCGTTACCCGTGTATTTCCTCATACTTCCGTTACACGTGTATTTCCTCATACTTCCGTTACCCGTGTATTTCCTCATACTTCCGTTACCCATGTATTTCCTCATACTTCCGTTACACGTGTATTTCCTCATACTTCCGTTACCGTGTATTGCCTCATACTTCCGTTACACGTGTATTGCCTCATACTTCCGTTAGCGTGTATTGCATCATACTTCCGTTACCTGTGTATATACCTCATTGCCACGTTACCAATTTGCAATATATGTTATTTGGCATAAACATATAACATGTGCATCGCCATAAATCAAATAACATGGCGGTTATAATAAAACTAACTTACCCATGCATGATTACTTTGCAAAATTGAATTGTTCACGGGTTATTACAGAGTGCCATTTTGTCGTCATAGAGATACTGTTCTGTTCTGTTCAAAATCAGCAATTACAAATAAACTAACTATAAAGCCAGTAACTATAGCAACAATTATATACGACAATCACCACCGATATCATTACATTTAATCCCGGAAGAGCATTCACAATAAGCAATACTTGTAAAGTATAATAATATATACACTGACACCAAAAAGAAACTGTGCACTTGCCTTAGAGGTAAAATTGATATCCTTTTAGAAAACTAAATATAGGCATATTTGGTATCAAAATGTGCGAAATATTGGGTAAATTAGTGCAATGTGTGAAGACTTGTTTTCTTAAGCTTCTTCATGATTGTAAAATCCATAATTCTAAAATTTGTAACGAAAAAGTAAGGTTCAATATAAAAGTGCACAGTTTTTATGGTGTCAGTAGTCCAGTGGTAACATGCTGGAATGGTAATCCAGGGATCGCAGGTTCGATCCCCCGTCTGACCCTAATAAAATTAACAGTCTTTCAGATGGGACGTTAAACCGAGGTCTCGTGTCGGTGCTGTACACCGTGCACGTACAAGAACCAGAGGAAACTCTGGAATGGGTCTCTCTCTGTATCATGCACTATCCTCCAAAATCTAAAATGACTAATCTCTTCAGGAGGCGTCGCTCATATGGGCAATCGGTAGCGACGATAAATAAACGTAAAACACACACACAGGTGTCAGTATACGATTACATGTTATTGCAATCGATAACATATTAAGTATTATTTAATGTAGGAAGACAAAACAAATGTAGGAATAGTTTGCGTATGAATTATGCATGTTCGATGATACGTATGTTTATATAAGCTATGCTTATACGTATTAATTGTATCAACATTAATTAAAGCGACATTACATTGCAAAAAGCAAATAAAATGCATTTTTTCTCGTATAAATGCATAGCTACTACACACTCTTCTGAATACATTCGAACACTAACATTGAATCAATAAACAGTGTTTTTGTGTTATACAAACTTTCAAAAGTGAAAGTAGGATTTCATATAACGATAATCCGCGCTCCTGAATTGACGCTTGTTTGTCATTGGAGTCAATACTAAACACGCGGTACTTTCGTTTAGAGATAATTTAACTAAGATTAGTCTACAAATAAATATGTATAGGCACACATGTGAGATATCATGTATATGCACACATATGTACCATACCTCGTGTTATTCAGGATGAACGCGTTGTATATATCATGAATATCGACCCTATTTACATTACTTTGTTATGTCAACAAACCGCGTATACGACGTTTGTTTATTTGTTTATACTCAGTTTTTGAGGCTAATATTTGAAAACAAAGCAAATTACATTTTGCAGACATTTGCGTTTTCATCGATGTAGTGTCGCGTTAAGACCATCACTAAAACACAATATAGTAATGAACAATGACACTGAAGAAAAAAGTAAAACATATAATGTTTATTTAAAGAAACACATTTATTTTAAAACTAAAAACAAGAAATATACCAAGAAACATAATGCACACGTATTTAACAGTACCTAGAAACGACATATTTAAATGTGCCCTTATAAGTTAGACACAAGTTTCCATTTAAACCCATTTCTGTGCAATTTATTAATTTCAGTGTTGATGCCTTGTCCTAGGGATCAGCTATTATTAGGTTTTCATAATATAACATTTTATCTTCTTTTTTTCCCACGTACATCACACAGTTTTGTTTTAAGCAGCCAATGGCATTGGCTTTAAAAGTATTCTTTCTACACAATTGTAATGTAAATGCTTCGTTTACATTTTCAAAACTTGTTTTTTTAATGATTTAAACAATTTTAATGATGCTCCTACCATAAAACACATACAGCCTATTGAATATAATCGCCGGGCTTTCTGGCGGGGCGACTAATAACCCCATTCTGATCCCGACCCTGGGGAAATAATAACGTTGTGTCATCAGTCATCCAAAACACAATCGTGAACGACGTTTTGAGAGACTAACCGATGCTGAACTATGAGAGAGGTGTGGGTGACTAACCGATGCTGAACTATGAGAGAGGTCTGGGTGACTAGCCGATGCTGAACTATGGGAGAGGTATGGGTGACTAGCCGATGCTGAACTATGAGAGAGGTCTGGGTGACTAACCGATGCTGAACTATGAGAGAGGTATGGGTGACTAACCGATGCTGAACTATGAGAGAGGTATGGGTGACTAACCGATGCTGAACTATGAGAGAGGTCTGGGTGACTAACCGATGCTGGACTATGGGAGAGGTATGGGTGACTAATCGATGCTGAACTATGAAAGAGGTATGGGTGACTAGCCGATGCTGAACTATGAGAGAGGTCTGGGTGACTAGCCGATGCTGAATTATGAGAGAGGTCTGGGTGACTAACCGATGCTGAACTATGAAAGAGGTCTGGGTGACTAACCGATGCTGAACTATGAAAGAGGTCTGGGTGACTAGCCGATGCTGAACTATGAAAGAGGTGTGGGTGACTAACCGATGCTGAACTATGAGAGAGGTATGGGTGACTAGCCGATGCTGAACTATGAGAGAGGTGTGGGTGACTAACCGATGCTGGACTATGAGAGAGGTATGGGTGACTAGCCGATGCTGAACTATGGGAGAGGTATGGGTGACTAACCGATGCTGAACTATGAGTCTATGAGAGAGGTCTGGGTGACTAGCCGATGCTGAACTATGAGAGAGGTCTGGGTGACTAACCGATGCTGAACTATGAGATAGGTCTGGGTGACTAACCGATGCTGAACTATGAGAGAGGTCTGGGTGACTAGCCGATGCTGAACTATGAGAGAGGTATGGGTGACTAACCGATGCTGAACTATGAGAGAGGTCTGGGTGACTAGCCGATGCTGAACTATGAGAGAGGTCTGGGTGACTAACCGATGCTGAACTATGAGAGAGGTCTGGGTGACTAACCGATGCTGAACTATGAGATAGGTCTGGGTGACTAACCGATGCTGAACTATGAGAGAGGTCTGGGTGACTAACCGATGCTGAACTATGAAAGAGGTATGGGTGACTAGCCGATGCTGAACTATGAGAGAGGTCTGGGTGACTAACCGATGCTGAACTATGAGATAGGTATGGGTGACTAGCCGATGCTGAACTATGAGAGAGGTCTGGGTGACTAGCCGATGCTGAACTATGAGAGAGGTCTGGGTGACTAACCGATGCTGAACTATGAGAGAGGTCTGGGTGACTAGCCGATGCTGAACTATGAGAGAGGTCTGGGTGACTAGCCGATGCTGAACTATGAGAGACGTCTGGGTGACTAACCGATGCTGAACTATGAGAGAGGTCTGGGTGACTAACCGATGCTGAACTATGAGAGAGGTATGGGTGACTAACCGATGCTGAACTATGAGAGAGGTGTGGGTGACTAACCGATGCTGGACTATGAGAGAGGTATGGGTGACTAATCGATGCTGAACTATGAGAGAGGTGTGGGTGACTAACCGATGCTGGACTATGAGAGAGGTATGGGTGACTAACCGATGCTGAACTATGAGAGAGGTGTGGGTGACTAATCGATGCTGAACTATGAGCGAGGTGTGGGTGACTAACCGATGCTGAACTATGAGAGAGGTATGGGTGACTAACCGATGCTGAACTATGAGAGGTCTGGGTGACTAACCGATGCTGAACTATGAGAGAGGTATGGGTGACTAACCGATGCTGAACTATGAGAGGTCTGGGTGACTAACCGATGCTGAACTATGAGAGCGGTCTGGGTGACTAGCCGATGCTGGACTATGAGAGAGGTATGGGTGACTAACCGATGCTGGACTATGAGAGAGGTCTGGGTGACTAACCGATGCTGAACTATGAGAGAGGTCTGGGTGACTAGCCGATGCTGAACTATGAGAGAGGTCTGGGTGACTACCCGATGCTGAACTATGAGAGAGGTATGGGTGACTAACCGATGCTGAACTATGAGAGGTCTGGGTGACTAACCGATGCTGAACTATGAGAGAGGTATGGGTGACTAACCGATGCTGAACTATGAGAGGTCTGGGTGACTAACCGATGCTGAACTATGAGAGCGGTCTGGGTGACTAGCCGATGCTGGACTATGAGAGAGGTATGGGTGACTAACCGATGCTGGACTATGAGAGAGGTCTGGGTGACTAACCGATGCTGAACTATGAGAGAGGTCTGGGTGACTAGCCGATGCTGAACTATGAGAGAGGTCTGGGTGACTAGCCGATGCTGAACTATGAGAGACGTCTGGGTGACTAACCGATGCTGAACTATGAGAGAGGTCTGGGTGACTAACCGATGCTGAACTATGAGAGAGGTATGGGTGACTAACCGATGCTGAACTATGAGAGAGGTGTGGGTGACTAACCGATGCTGGACTATGAGAGAGGTATGGGTGACTAACCGATGCTGGACTATGAGAGAGGTCTGGGTGACTAACCGATGCTGAACTTCTGGTACTGACGTGTATAGTATTTCTCGTCTTGCAGATTGTGTGTACTGAGGATGTTGCACGTTCCAATTAGACCCGATGCAATAAAACATGTTATCACCTTGCTTGTATTCAGTGTAATACAGTCATGATATAAATTCGTATATGTCAACACTTTTAATAACACCTGGAACCATTCTGATTGGTCGTGGCATGACATTGACAGCTTGCAATACACATGCGAAATATACATGTTGTTTGTGTTCATGCATTATTTGTTGCCACTCAACTGCTTAGATCAATGCACACTATGCTCTAGCAAGATGTTGTGATTAAGAATATTGTACCGATTATTCGCGTAAAGTAGTTCGATTCCTCAGGCACTATTTAGTACGGTGTACGGATACAGCCTAATGTGTTATATGTCATTGTATATATGTCCAGGGCCTTATTTGTATTACAAAGTTTAAACTTTATTTATTTTACAACGATTGCGAAGCAAGTTATAACAACTTATATTAATCACTCTCGTTGGCGCGGATGAAAGCGTATATGTGGTCATTCGTGTGGGAGGAACCCGGAGTACCCGGATAATACCCACCTGTCCGATCTGGCGACCACCGTACCATCTCACATACATCCCGGTCCGAGGATCGGATCCGGGTTGCATTGGTGAGAAGCGAGCGCGCTAACCACTGTGCTAATCGGACAGCCAGGTTTGTATTAGTCATGTGTTATGTATAAGCTATCTCGTAAAATAAAGTCTTTATCATTATTATTATTGTTATTATTATTATTATTAATGCAATAAGGCTCAACAATATACTGGCAAACAGAAACGTATATTTTCTTAAAATGCATGGTTATTGTTAGTATGGTAATGTGATGAAAAGACCTTACACTTGTGGTGATCTCATACGATATTATATTAAACCCGTTTCATGAAATGTGGTATGAAAGCACCACTCATGTAAGATCCTATATGTATAGGTGTTATGCAGAACGATGACATTTACTCCAAAGCATCATATGTGGACAATGTGCACCTGTGCAACTACCAACATAAGAGTTGTCGGTATGTCCATGTAATCCTAATAATATTAATAATAATATAATAATATTAATAATAATAATAATAAATACTTAATTTTACGAGGGAGTTTACATAACACATGGCTAATACAAATAAGGCCCTCAACATATATACAATGATAGAGAAAACATATTAATTAAAGAAACACTATATGTTAAGTACAGTATTCAGCAGTACGTGGAAGCTCATCCATGCGTGCTCCATGGTAAGCGCTGATTTGCAAGACTTGTATAAAGTTAAATGTAGTTGTTTCGCGAATATTCACAAAAAGAATAACTGAAAACTTTCAAAACTATGCCAACAATAATGAGCATGGTAAACATCGGAGCACCGTTTTCATTACACAAACCTTTATACGTGTATGGATGATGTCATAATCTACCCGTGTATATTAACCCTAAACCTACCAATAACGACTAAAGTCGCGTTTGCAAACAGTATAGAGCCCGATCAGACGGTCATCAGACGGCACATAGTGTGTTGTTTGATCAGGTTCTATGCTGTTTGCTATTCGGATAGTGGAGGTATAAACCATTTGTCTGAATAGCAAACAACATAGATCCTGATCTGGATTTATGGTGTTTTGCACATTCCGTCCAATTTATTCGGCATGTTAAGAGTTTAGCACACAGGTTAAGCACCGACGTACTCATTAGGCAATAACATGCCAATTATTGGTCATTCATTCACAAATTCCCCTCTAGGGACCGCTAGGGATCGCTGCATTCAGACAGTTATATATGAATAGATAGCTACAAGAGAAATAGTAATTCAGCACAGATGGATCTGTAGTCCAGGGATCGCAGGTTCGATCCCCGTCTGACCATAATAAAATTAACATTCTTTCAGATGGGACGTTAAACCGAGGTCTCGTGTCGGTGCTTTACACCGTGCACGTAAAAGAACCAGGCGAGACTCTAGAATGGGTCTCTGTCTGTATCATTGCACTATCCTCCAAAAATCTAAAATGACTAATCTCTTCAGGAGGCGTCGCTCATATGGGCAACCGGTAGCGACGATAAATAAACGTGAAACCACCAGTAATTCAGCATTATTATGGAAATAATCAGAGCGAAGGCTTATTTATCCATAGTAACGTTATCCATAGTAACGTATTTTTAATCAAAACCTGATACGAGCCACTTCTCTTGACGTTAAGTATAATTATGTTGCTCGATTAAGCACAAATCCCGAGTAGCCCTTGCAGTAGTGTTGGTGCACATGGTGATGGTTTCGGCTGTGATACCGCCTGTCAGCAACAATGTTACTATGGTTACAGGTTTTATTCAACATGCCATAATTGGTATTGTTATAAATGTCCAAGATCCAGGCTTATTAATTTAATGTTATTGTTATTAATGTCAATTTTGCGAACAAAAATAATTTCAAAATGTCAGCGGTACTAGCTTTAGGCCCACTGGCACTTTGTGAACAACTTTTTATATAGGATGTCATTAGCTAATTGGCAAAGGTGCACTCGCATCGTCGTGGTCATGCAGAGTACTGCCCGAGGCAGACTCGTGCTATGTCGCGATCGTTGAGGATTCTACTTGCTAGTCGGGGTCAAACTCATTGTGCGAGGAGAGGGATTTACAGAAGTATTTTATACTGTCTTCTCAATCGTGTTGACACGCTGTGTATTATGAATGACAATATATGTACATAAATATAAATAATATAGTGTTTAAGCTAAAACTGGTTCTATCTATTGTGATGAACATGGTGACGTACTGTGTGTCTCCATGCATGCATCCGGCTATATAATTTATGAGTCGACAAACCAGAGCATGGACTGGTAATCCAGGGATCACAGGTTCGATCCTCCGTCTGACCCTAATAAAATTAACAGTCTTTCAGATGGGACGTTAAACCGAGGTCTCGTGTCGGTGCTTTACACCGTGCACGTAAAAGAACCAGAGGAGACTCTGGAATGGGTATCTGTCTGTATCATTGCACCATCCTCCAAAATCTAAAATTACTAATCTCTTTAGGAGGCGTCGCTCATATGGGCAACCGGTAGCGACGATAAATAAACGTAGAGCACACACACCAGAGAATGATCAGGTAGCATACCCGACAGAGGAAGGTAGCATACCCGACAGAGGAAGGTAGCATACCCGACAGAGGAAGGTAGCATACCCGACAGAGGAAGGGGCCATTTTATATGATCCATATCATATAATGAAATCAATTGCTTATACATGTTACCATAAATTTAACTCAATTTACAACATGTAGCCATATATCTAATATATTAGATAGATACAATCTTACCCGTTCTCCAGTTGGGATGTGCAGAGCTTCTTTGACCTTAGCGAATGACCCTTCTCCCAACGTGTTACCAAGGAGATAGTTTCCAACCTTCTTGGAATGAGGGAAATTTCGTAATATATCTTTCGGTACATCAGTAACTTTTGGCGGCAAGTACGGCGTATCATTTGGAATCATTGAGATAACCGTCATTGTGTAGAGAAATTACAGAAACAGGGTTCACTTCCGGTTACGACATGTATGGACCTGCAACATACAATAGTGAAAATACAGAAACGCGGTTTACTGAATGACATACATAGCATTGAAAGTGCGACAAATTTGTTTGGTTTAATCCTTTTATTCCCACTTGCTGTTGTCCAGTAGTACTCTTATTCCCACTTCATAGGTAAATGACCATTCCAAATTTTTGGCGAATGCACAAGTTCAAATTGAGTTTGTCCGCAACAAACGCGGTGGACAAAGTCTTGTTGTTGGTGGTTACAGGTTCGTGGTATGTATATATATATATAGTTGCTGTCTGTCTGCGTGTATGTCCGTCCGTTTGATTGTATTTGATCTTAAACACTCTTAAACACACTACAACACAAATCCTCTTATCCCCACACCCGTTTTTACCTAATTTTATATAAGTGGGAACAATAGGACTACACCATTTGTTTTACTTTGAATAACATGAGTCAAATGACAGCCGATCGTATGTATTGTCAATTTACTGTTTTATACCACTAGTACATGCATATTGAATGGCACTAAAATTGGGTGTAACAGTGTCACATGGACCATTAACAGGATAAAAAAGTATAGTACTTCTCGTGTTAGGGGGAAAGTCTATATGCATATGATGGAGTCTTTGTATATATGTTGAGGACCTCATGGGAGATTAACTTTTGTTAAATGAGTTCTCTCGTAAAATAACGTATTTATTATTACTAATCATTATTATTATGCGTTAGGAGGGACATAGCGTCATTGACACGCTCCGAAGAGGTCTTGTCAATAATTGTCTACAATTACGTCTCTCGAAAATAATAAATAAATACATTGAAGATTATTAATAATAATCAAAGTCAACTTTTGGTATTTTTCCTATTACTAGTATTTCATGCGAAGTTAAATATGATCACGATTGAGAAGTGCAGTGCTGTTTTATGGACAATGATGCAAGTTTATTGGACCACGCAATATATGACATCACATTTGCACACGATATTGTTTTGCCCTAACGTTCTTTCTGATCACGAGACCAGGGACGTCACGTTGCAACCAGGTGGACTATATTACAGTTTCTTTGACTTTGTAATGGACGTATGATCTTTATTCCTTCAGGTTTCCATGGATTTTGATCAAGTTTTCAGAAATGTATTTTCACATGAAAAAGAAAGTGTGCACTTGGTTAGAGGGACAAATTTATACTTATATATAGAAGCAATAAATAGGCAAATTAATATCAAAATGTGCAAAAAAAGTATTGGTACACGATGTTTGACTTTTTATTGAAATTTGATAATTATCAGAACACTGTTTTACGTGTGAATATACGTATATAAGTTCCCCTCTAACCAAGTGCACACTTTCTCTTTCGTGTGAGTATATGTCATATGTATATGAGTATATTCGTGATGTCCAGATATGAAACGCCCATGGCTATCAATGCAGCTATTAGTTTGCTACAACTCCAGCAATATATGCAGACATAATTATGAGGGTGATACCCCCCCCCTTTGGTACGCGGGATTCGGGGCCTATTTAGTCCGTATTCGGGACGCAAGAGCAATAAAAACATATTTTGGTATTTAGTACGCAAGATTTCCAATATAAACTGTTTTCTTTGACAATAATCTACGTTCTATTACCAATTTAACGACAACAGTACCACGAAACATGCTTCAGAAGCGATTATATGTGTATAAAACGTAAATTGTTGATGTACGGACCTATACGATCTATTCGGACTTTAGATAATGTCCAGGGTTACTTCCCTTATAAACAATTTTACCATTTGCACTACTGTAAATATACAAAATGTTCTTGGAGGCGTGCTGCCGATTAAACTTTCGGGACACCACACGAAGGTTTGAAACGCGCAGTTTGGATTGAACATAGATGATGATGATACGTTCGCAGATCTGTATGTTCTCTGCTGTGTCTGTTGAGTGCTACTTTCCCTGTCCGATTTGTTATCTTTTTTTATTATAAACAAGGTGTTTTCAATATGTTAAACTGGTTAAAAAGTATTCGGGATTCAGTGAAAAAATAAGGTGGTATTCGGGACTCCCTCGGGGTGTCGCCCTCAATTATAGGTCTACAATTAGAAATTGCAGCAAACTATTTCATGTATATTAACCAAGCGTGTCTAATAGTAATCACCCTATTCAATACTACATGAACTATATTGATAAATCTGTGGGGGTCTATTTGTAGACTGGTTTTGTATATTGATAAATCTGTTGGGGTCTATTTGTAGACTGGTTTTGTATATTGATAAATCTGTGGGGGTCTATTTGTAGACTGGTTTTGTATATTGATAAATCTGTGGGGGTCTATTTGTAGACTGGTTTTGTATATTGATAAATCTGTGGGGGTCTATTTGTAGACTGGTTTTGTATATTGATAAATCTGTGGGGGTCTATTTGTAGACTGGTTTTGTATATTGATAAATCTGTGGGGGTCTATTTGTAGACTGGTTTTGTATATTGATAAATCTGTGGGGGTCTATTTGTAGACTGGTTTTGTATATTGATAAATCTGTGGGGGTCTATTTGTAGACTGGTTTTGTATATTGATAAATCTGTGGGGTTCTATTTGTAGACTGGTTTTGTATATTGATAAACTGTACAATCTGTGGAGGTTCTATTTGTAGACTGGTTTTGTATATTGATAAACTGTACAATCTGTGGAGGTTCTATTCGTAGACTGGTTTTGTATATTGATACACAGTACAATCTGTGGCGGTTCTATTCGTAGACTGGTTTTGTATATTGTCTATTTTGTATATTCGTAGACTGGTTTTGTATATTGATACACAGTACACTCTGTGGCGGTTCTATTCGTAGACTGGTTTTGTATATTGTCTATTTTGTATATTCGTAGACTGGTTTTGTATATTGACACACGGTACAATATGTGGAGATTCTATTCGTAGACTGGTTTTGTGATGCACATGGGTGACTTATTTTATACAATATACACATTTTTCATTTATGATTTCCAATGAATGATTCAATGAATGAAAACACCATCTTACAACGCTTTGAAATAGTGAAATATGGCATTTTCTATGGCGCCGGTTGCGTTTCATATTCCTGCGCGGTTAGATGTACTTTTGAATTTTAGTTATTTTCTGACTATCATGAACAGTTAATTATTAAGTAATATATTCTAATGAATTTGTTTTGTCTGTAGTTTTTAATTTTGACAGCAAACAGAAACTAACTTGAAAATTATACTATTTCTTATTACGGACGTTCACACTAACAGAAATGTTTGTGCGGTTGTGTCACGTAGTGTAATGGGGCTCCAGATAGGGCAGTTAAACTGAATAGAATTTGAAAACAAATATTATATTATCCAAAGTCATTGGAAATCATAAAAAAGAAGATTTGTGTTTATTAGTGTAAGATAGGATTTTATTTCATCGAGTGCTCATTATAAATTTGTATTTCCACGACATGACCGTTGAAGAATTCAGCGATAGAGCAGGATGTGTAGTGTTAATAGCCTCTCGTTCAGGATTTATATAGGGTGGTGGAACCTATGCTCGCAGTATTTTGCATGTATATACATGTATTATCAACCGATAAAAGAACAGTAAACACTTACCGTTCAGGTTTTTTCTCCTAAAACGTAATGCTAACTTTGTTAACTTGAATACATCATAAAGCTGTTTTTTGCGCCATCACGTGACTTATGTCACCATGCTGGCTATCGACATGTCATACGTAAACAGCAGTAAATTCAGTCCGAAGTGAACCTATCCTCGTGGTATAACCATATTTCATTACTTAATCATACGAATACATTTTTATGAGCTAAATGTGAACAAATATCCATTTATAGGTTTGACAATTTATTTAGTAGAAGAAGAATTTACCGCTACAGGTACTGTTTACGGTATACGGTATATTTCTGTAATATTATGGTTGGAATTTATAGAAGTCAATTATAACAGACGGATGTGTCATGTGATCCGCACGAGCAGCTATTGATATGGATAACCTGAAAGCATATTATTATTGGGCGGCATGTCCGTTGCAGGCAAGGACACGTGTGTGTCTGCACAAGTACTGTTCTATAAGGCGTTTTTTCGGAAAATACCGCGAACATAGGGGGGGGGTACCGCGAGCATAGGGATACCACGAGCATAGGGATGATACCGCGAGCATAGGGATACCGCGAGCATAGGGATGATACGGCGAGCATAGGGATACCACGAGCATAGGGATGATACGGCGAGCATAGGGATGATACGGCGAGCATAGGGATACCGCGAGCATAGGGATGATACCGCGAGCATAGGGATGATACCGCGAGCATAGGGATACCGCGAGCATAGGAATATGGCGAGCATATGTATACCGCGAACATAGGGATCGACATAGGATACCGCGAGCATAGGGATGATACCGCGAGCATAGGATATACCGCGAGCATAGGGATACCGCGAGCATAGGAATACCGCGAACATAGGGATACCGCGAGCATAGGGATATAGGGATACCGCGAGCATATGGATACCGCGAGCATAGGGATACCGCTAGCATAGGGATATAGGATACCGCGAGCATAGGGATACCGCGAGCATAGGGATACCGCGAGCATAGGTTCCACCACTCTAGTGTTTATAGCTCGATGATGGTATTCAGTGGAACCAGAATTACGACGCCATGTTGGTTGCTTATTTTGTTTACAGAGCGTATGAATACATACCGGGTTCATTTGCATAATTAGTACACTAGTGTCATACGAACATCATAATAATAATAATACCTTATGGGGACATTACCCGTCTGCAGCGCACATAATGTTATAAATATAAGTATGTCTCTTACAGATTGTATAATGATCCAGTACTGTATACATCAACGAGAAGTGTGTTGACAACCATTGTTTAAAAATTCCGAGAAATAGTCCGAGCTCCTCTTCCATATCATTTGAAATCCATATTGACAATGCCTTAAATGAAACTATATATATTGAATATAATTTCAGTACACTATAGAATCCTGCCAATTGCTAACGGCTATAGACAATTCCAACTTAGTAATACCTGTCAATAGTGACAATGCTTATAGTTGCATAGTAGAGTTACTGATAAATACTTGATATAACCATAATTTGAACTGGATTTGGACCAAACTTACAGACAAGTATCATTGTGAAGAAGTGTGACGATGTTACGACTGGTGATGTTCTAACCACACGGCAACGTGTTTTCTATATTACTAAGAAAAATAATTACTATAACCTAATGTGTGCATAACCTTCACAGAGACACTAAGTCTCAGGCCTTCTCCCTTCATTTAAGAGAGGATCCCGCGTTTTATCCCTAATATTGCGGGTATAACATGCATCCCCTAATGGTTATCCAATCCATCCAATCATGTCAGTCAGAATACGACCACGTGATGTATAGAGGATATACGTGTTAATTAGTGTAAGATATAACGCCACTCGTGGAAATACATATTTCGTTGACCATTCGAGGAAATAAAATCCTATCTTATAATAATAATAAACACAGACCTACTTTTTCTTTTATGATTTCCAATGATTTTGGTTATGACAGATATTAGTCATATTCTGAATAGCTATCAGAATTCACTAGGCCAATTCCTGAAGTATAATATTCCAATCACGATGTCACACGATGGACGACTTGTGGGCTTACTATATTGGTCCCAACTTCAAATGTCTGAGATACACAATCGTGGAAGTCGTGATATCGCAGTGGATGCGCGTTCGCTCCAGGTGCGAAAGGTCCAGAGTTCGAGCCCCGCTGGAGCCGTTACGATTGTGCCCTTAGGCAAGACATTTAAATAAAGCTAAAATAAATGTGTATAAACTGTCTGATATGATGATCTTGCATTATAACCGGGCATTGTCCAGCCTTCTGCTTATCATAATGGCGCATATAGACAATTCCAACTTAGTAATAGTGTGACCTTAGGCAAGGCATTTAATTCCACGTTACCTCTTCTCTGTCCCTCGTGGCGATGAATTCCATCAGCAATAAGATATCGAGAGTGATTAACATAAGTTGTAAGAACTTGTTTCGCAATCGAACTAAGATTTTGTATGCAACTTAGTATTGTTTGGCAACATTAAACTGAGACTAATTAATCTCCGCCAAAGCCTTCGTGAGTTTCCGTGAACTACGACCAGGACATACGTTAGGGTTTTACCGTTAATATTTTAATCAAGTAAGTGTACAATAATCTAAAGCTCATATTTTACTTCGGAAATCGATTATTAACGAAGTAAGTTCACGGAATATGCAAATGTCTCAGTTTAATGTTGCCAAACAATAATACCGGCCAATATTGACAATGCGTATCGTTAGCTTAAACAATATTTTATTCAAGAATAAGACATAACACAGGAATTGTAACAATATAGTTAGGACATGGAGTTTATAGTTGCATAGTAGAGTCACTGATAAATATCTCATAAAAGAAATATAATTTTAATATCATTTGAACCAAGCCTCCAGGTACCACTATGAAGACTTGCTGTGATGACGTTGCGATTATTGTGGTTCTAATTTTGTTTTAAATTATCATGCAGTAATGACGAGAGCTAGGGAATTAAATTTTTTAGTTTAATCATATTTTATTGCAAATCATTATTATATAATTACGTCATGCATAAACAGATATAATACATAATATGAACATGCAAATGGTTTGGGCCACAAGTTTTAACAACATTAGACAACGGCCCGCACCAGGGAATTAAATGTTGTCAATCTGGAACTATACTGACACAAAAAAGAAACTGTCACTGATAAATATCTAATAGAACTATAATTTTAACTTCATTTGAACAAAGCCTGCAGCCAGCCACTATGAAGACTTGCTATAATGACACAACAAAGAAACTGTGCACTTGCCGTATAGGTAAAAATTATATCCTTTTAGAAAACTAAATATAGGCATATTTGATATCAAAATGTGCGAAATATTGGGTAAATTAGGGCAATGTGTGACGGGTTATTGTCTTCACTCATGATAGTAAAATCCATAATTCTAAAATTTGTAACGAGAAAGTAACGCTCAATATAAAAGTGCACATATTTTTATTGTGCCAGTATATATATTGTCTACTGTATCGAGCAAAGAAACCAACGCAATTGAGAGTTGTGTTCAGGGTATATTACTATTATATGGTTATGTAATGGAATTGCCAGTGTTATTGACTCGGGTATTATTTGCCTGCACTGACCCTGGCCGCGTATTTGGAGCGGCTCGGAATTCATGTCAGCTGCAACAATCGTGACCGTTCGTTTTATAACTGATTTATGTGCCGTATTAATTATTCAGTATACGTGATTGCCTCAACGCATTGAACCTAACGAACAAGCACTTGTTGCGACGAAATGTATAAATAGTGCATAGCAGTGTGCGCATGTACTGTACGCATTGAACCTAACGAACAAGCACTTGTTGCGACGAAATGTATAAATAATGCATAGCAGTGTGCGCATGTACTGTACGCATTGAACCTAACGAACAAGCACTTGTTGCGACGAAATGTATAAATAATGCATAGCAGTGTGCGCATGTACTGTACGCATTGAACCTAACGAACAAGCACTTGTTGCGACGAAATGTATAAATAATGCATAGCAGTGTGCGCATGTACTGTACGCATTGAACCTAATGAACAAGCACTTGTTGCGACGAAATGTATAAATAATGCATAGCAGTGTGCGCATGTACTGTACGCATTGAACCTAACGAACAAGCACTTGTTGCGACGAAATGTATAAATAATGCATAGCAGTGTGCGCATGTACTGTACGCATTGAACCTAACGAACAAGCACTTGTTGCGACGAATGTATAAATAATGCATAGCAGTGTGCGCATGTACTGTACGCATTGAACCTAACGAACAAGCACTTGTTGCGACGAAATGTATAAATAATGCATAGCAGTGTGCGCATGTACTGTACGCATTGAACCTAACGAACAAGCACTTGTTGCGACGAAATGTATAAATATGCTAGCAGTGTGCGCATGTACTGTACGCATTGAACTAACGAACAAGCACTTGTGCGACGAAATGTATAAATAATGCATAGCAGTGTGCGCATGTACTGTACGCATTGAACCTAACGAACAAGCACTTGTTGCGACGAAATGTATAATAATGCATAGCAGTGTGCGCATGTACTGTACGCATTGAACCTAACGAACAAGCACTTGTTGCGACGAAATGTATAAATAATGCATAGCAGTGTGCGCATGTACTGTACGCATTGAACCTAACGAACAAGCACTTGTTGCGACGAAATGTATAAATAATGCATAGCAGTGTGCGCATGTACTGTACGCATTTACTTTGTTTCCATAATATATTCCGTTACAGCGTTAAGATATAATGTGTTATTGTACAAGAACGTTGACCTGTCAAGTCTTACGATTTACAAGTTAGAGTTGTCTTGTTCCGATTTCAACAGACGGATATGTAGAACGCAGGTTCGATCCCCCGTCTGACCCTAATAAAATTAACAGTCTTTCAGATGGGACGCTAAACCGAGGTCTCGTGTCGGTGCTTTACACCGTGTAAAAGAACCAGAGGAGATTCTGGAATTGGTCTCTGTCTGTATCATGCACTATCCTCCAAAATCTAAAATAACTAATCTCTTCAGGAGGCGTCGCTCATATGGGCAACCGGTAGCGACGATAAATAAACGTAAACAAACAAAATTCCGATTTCAGCATACTATGAGCCATGCAATGGGAAAACCAACGTAATGGCGTTTAGTCGGTTATAAAAGCTCAACAGAGCGTATGTTATTTGTGATATGTCTTGCCGACTCAAAATAAAATTGATCTTATCTTATGGCCAAGAAAAACGAACCGGAAATAATAAACACTAATAATTCAATTTTCAAACTACAAATAAATGCACATTCGAATTTGGTTGTGCTACAGTATTGTTATGTCAGATTTCCTTTAAATGATTGAATGCACAAATATTGTCTAAGCTGTATAATATCTTACCTTGTTAAATGGAATATAGCACTACAGCGTGTATGCAGCCACAGCCATTATCATTATAAATTATCAAGATTCAACTTTTAATTAACAACTTAGGTTCATACAATGTCATATAATGAACTGCAAAAACATCATATAATATCACATATATTACACAATATCAATGGGGACACAGACCATTGTTTTAAAATCACATCGTTTCCAGGAAATTGCAATACCAGTGTCACGTGATTGTACGTTTCGTATATGAATTGACTACGGTAAAAGAAGAATCGTACATGTATGTGTGTTATGTTTTCTGAATTAGATGTACCTTTTAATGTTGAAGAAATTATAAAAGCATGTAAACACTTAAACATTGGAAAGTCAGCAGGGTCAGACTATTTGTTAAATGAATTTTTTAAATATGGATCATGTTGTGATAATTTTGTATATGTATTACTTACTCTGTTTAATAAATTGTTTGATATGCGATATTTCCCCTCTGAGTGGACTGAAGGTTTTATAGTGCCATTACATAAAAAAGGTGATATTGATGATGTTGGTAATTATAGAGGTATTACTTTATTAAGTACATTCGGTAAATTATTCTCAAAAGTTTTAAAGATTTTATTCTTTATTTACGTCTCATCAATGTACAACAAACAACATTCAATATAATAAAAACATATCGATGTACATTGCCACTCAATAATGAATTATAAGAGACAGTAACAATTCACAATAGAACACGATTCAACATATAAGTTTCTTAAAACTAGAGTTTATATAGGTTGATCCAGACCGATACTCTCACAAACTGAAGACAATCGTCAAAATGGTGACGGGCACATTGCCACCATTACACCACAGCCGCAAAACGTCACCATGGGTAACCGCTATCAGTGAGATTCTCGGTCCAAAACAAGACCTACTCTTAGATATAAATGTTTTAAACGAGAGATTAAATAAATGGGCAGAAAAATACCATGTTTACATTGAAGCACAAGCTGGTTTTAGACAACATATGGGAACTGTAGATAATATATTTGTTTTACATGGGGTTATAACACATTTGTTAAATAATAATAAAAGATTATATGCGGCCTTTGTTGATTATACTAAAGCGTTCGATTTTCTAACCAGGGATGTGATTTGGTACAAGCTTATAAAGTATGGAATTAGGGGGAAGATGTTGGATATTATTAAATCTATGTATGAAAATGTGCGTTCACGGGTTAAGTATAAAAACATGCTAAGTGAGGAATTTGAATGTCTATTGGGGGTACGACAAGGGGAATCTTTATCACCTTTTTTATTTTCGATGTATATTAATGATATAGAGGAGTATTTTATGTTAAATGGATTTAATGGACTAGATTTAGGCATGTTGAAATTATTCTTGTTGCTATATGCAGATGATATTGTAATTATGTCAGAAACAGAGGAGGGTTTGCAGAAAGGTTTAATTTTATTAGAAGAATATTGTGATAAATGGAAATTGACTGTGAATACGATTAAAACTAAAGTAATGATTTTTAAAAATGGTGGGAGAATTAGAAGAAATGTTAATTTCTTATATAAGGGCGAAATTATTAATATAGTTAATACATTTACATACCTGGGTATTCTTTTTACTACGGATGGCTCTTTTAATACATTTTTGACACTTTATCTGGACAGGCTTCTAAAGCACTATATAGACTTCAGTCTGAACTAGTAAAATATCCTGGTATTACTGTTAAACACAAATTAGATCTTTTTGATAAATTAATTTTACCTATTCTTAATTATGGTTCAGAGGTTTGGGGGTTAAATGAAAGTAAAAAAAATAGAAACAGTCCATTTGAAGTTTTGTAAGAATTTATTAGGGGTTAGGCATCAAACCCAAAACAATTTTATTTTTGGAGAACTAGGTAGAACAACCTTAAGAAATAGAAGAGCTCTAAATGTTTTAAAATACTGGATAAAAAGTGTTCAATTAGATAGTGTTAAGTATGTTAAAATTGTATATGATATGATGTATAGTGAAATAGAAATTAGACCAGATTATAGTAATTGGGCTTCAGGTATTAGAAAGTTATTACAAACATTAGGATTTAATGATGTATGGTTAAACCAAGGAGTCGGAAATAAGAATGTGTTTATAAGTGTAGCAAAACAAAGACTAAATGATATTTTTATGCAAAATTGGTTTTCAGAATTGAGTAACTCCACAAGGGCTAGAACTTATATTTTATATGCAGACTTCAAGTTTCAGACATATATGAACGGTGTAAATATTGATAAATTTAGAATAGCATTGTCACGCTTCAGAGTATCATCTCATAGACTTGAAGTAGAAACTGGTCGATGGCATAGACCCTTAGCAATACCATATGAAGAAAGAAAATGTAGATATTGTTTAACTTTAGAAGATGAATTTCACTTTGTTTTAGAATGTCAGCTATATACCGATTTAAGAAAAACACATATTAAGAAATACTTTTGGAGAAACCCAAATGTTCCTAAATTTATTGAATTGATGACCTCAAAAAATGTTATAATAATTAAAGATTTGGCTATGTATATATACAAATCATTTCAAGTCAGAAACAACCTGTTCTATGACTAGTGTTCATATCTCATTATACGTTATACGCTAGCCAATCGTAAACGTTTTGTATTTGCACGTGTTTTTATTTGCACATTTGCTCTATATAATTATATTATATATTTACACAAGGCACGCAGTGCCAATGTTCACGTTTGAAAGTATGTAATGTGTATATAATGTGTACTCATGGGCATATTGCCCATTGTATTTCGAAATAAACTCTTTGAAAACTCTTGTATTCGTTTATAATTAGATAGAATATAGCTTATATATATACTTTACGACTTCTATTCTTTCGACAGAATATATCGGTATTGTTTAAACAATACATTTATGTCATTTAGCTCATATGAAAATAGTCATAACTTTAGTCTAACGAGTGTGTAAGGTATTGAGTACAATTGTAATAACTCTATCGTAAACTAAAGTTCATAGAGTCCCTCTTGCAATTTGTACAAATTAATTACATTGTATGTGATTCTGATTTCAAACTTGGTGGTATTCTAGAATATACTCGTTGTGTACTAGAGGACAAAGAAAACGCACACTTCCGATAACTGTGTTTTTACATGAAAAACAATAACTATATAAATACATAGTTTTAAACATTTTGGAATACTTGTAGTTGTTCGGTTTGTGTTTTGCAATAAAGATGTGATATATCTTTGATGGAATCCTTCGTATTTCGTTTTCATGTAATAATAATCATATAATGTAGGTGTGCGTTTTCTATGTCCTCTAGTATATAATGTAGGTGTGCGTTTTCTATGTGCTCTAGTATATAATGTAGGTGTGCGTTTTCTATGTCCTCTAGTATATAATGTAGGTGTGCGTTTTCTATGTCCTCTAGTATATAATGTAGGTGTGCGTTTTCTATGTCCTCTAGTATATAATGTAGGTGTGCGTTTTCTATGTCCTCTAGTATATAATGTAGGTGTGCGTTTTCTATGTCCTCTAGTATATAATGTAGGTGTGCGTTTTCTATGTCCTCTAGTATATAATGTAGGTGTGCGTTTTCTATGTCACCTAGTATATAATGTAGGTGTGCGTTTTCTATGTCCTCTAGTATATAATGTAGGTGTGCGTTTTCTATGTCCTCTGGTATATAATGTAGGTGTGCGTTTTCTATGTACTCTAGTATATTTGGTGTGCAGGTTAAAGTTGTAACATATTCACAAGTACCATGTTGCTTTCATGTGGCATGGTTCATTTTATCAGTGCATACCCATCGCATACCTTTTCACATTAAGCCCAAAATGTGTCCGGAATGAGTAACTTGGTAATGGTTCCACTGTCGTACCTTTGCCGATAACTCGACTATAGAGATCACAACATTTTATATTTTCTGCATTTCTCTATGCGAATAAATGTTTCCATCCGTGTATACTCTGGCCTTTTGACAGCAGTCCAATATTATTAATAATGGACTGCAAGTACAAAGGTATGACGTCACGACAGTGTTTTATAGATGGGCAGGCATGGATAGATGGACATACATGGATAAATGGGCAGGCAGGCCCGGGTAAAAATGGGCAGACACGGATCGATGGGCAGGCATGGGTAGGTGGGCAGACACGGATAGATGGGCAGGCATGGATAGATGGGCAGACACGGATAGATGGGCAGACACGGATGGATGGACATACACGGATAGATGTGCAGGCATGGATATATGGGCAGACACGGATATATGGGCAGACACGGATAGATGGGCAGTGACGGATAGATGGGCAGGCACGGATAGATGGGCAGGCACGGATAGATGGGCAGGCATGGATAGATGGGCAGACATGGATAGATGGGCAGGCACGGATAGATGGGCAGACACGAATAGATGGACAGACACGGATAGATGGGCAGCCACGGATAGATGGGCAGGCATGGATAGATGGACATACACGGATAGATGGACAGGCATGGATAGGGACATACACGGATAGATGGGCAGGCATGGATAGAGGAAGGCATGGATAGATGGACAGGCAGGAATAGATGGGCAGGCATGGATAGATGGACAGACACGGATAGATGGACAGGCATGGATAGATGGCATAGGCATGGATAGATGGGTAGGCACGGATAGATGGGCAGGCACGGATAGATGGGCAGGCATGGATAGATGTGCAGGCACGGATAGATGGGCATACACGGATATATGGACAGGCATGAATAGATGGGCAGGCATGGATAGATGTGCAGGCACGGATAGATGGGCAGGCATGGATAGATGGGCAGACACGGATAGATGGGCAGGCATGGATAGATGGGCAGGCATGAATAGATGGGCAGGCATGGATAGATGGTCAGACACGGATA
>CM026387.1:65447207-65503147 GCA_014843695.1 Archivesica marissinica | reverse complement strand
TGGACAGGCACGGATAGATGGACATACACGGATAGATGGGCAGGCATGGATAGATGTGCAGGCACGGATAGATGGGCATACACGGATATATGGACAGGCATGAATAGATGGGCAGGCATGGATAGATGTGCAGGCACGGATAGATGGGCAGGCATGGATAGATGGGCAGACACGGATAGATGGGCAGGCATGGATAGATGGGCAGGCATGAATAGATGGGCAGGCATGGATAGATGGTCAGACACGGATAGATGGGCAGGCATGGATAGAGGGCAGGCACGCATAGATGGGCAGGCACGCATAGATGGGCAGGCATGGATAGAGGCAAACACGGATATATGGGCAGACACGGATAGATGGGCAGGCACGGATAGATGGACATACACGGATAGATGGGCAGGCATGGATAGATGGACACACGGATAGATGGGCAGGCACGGATAGATGGACAGGCACGGATAGATGGACATACACGGATAGATGGGCAGGCACGGATAGATGGACATACACGGATAGATGGGCAGGCATGGATAGATGGACATACACGGATAGATGGGCAGGCACGGATAGATGGACATACACGGATAGATGGGCAGGCATGGATAGATGGACATACACGGATAGATGGGCAGGCACGGATAGATGGACAGGCACGGATAGATGGGCAGGCATGGATAGATGGACATACACGGATAGATGGGCAGGCACGGATAGATGGGCAGGCACGGATAGATGGGCAGGCACGGATAGATGGGCAGGCACGGATAGATGGGCAGGCACGGATAGATGGGCAGGCACGCTGTTACAAGTAATGAGTAACTATATCCATAATCACTGTAACAACAATTCTCTGGAAGATCACAAACGTTTTCATAAGCAATTCACGAAATTAGGTCATTGTCACACTTTTAGTAAAGATCAAAGTTGGTATGAATTTACCTCATTGAGTGAATATTAATAAAGGACATCGCGGAGAATTGACTCGTGGAATTATTATACACATTTGTTCACGACATGAAACAATGACAATAGTTTTGTATGTTTCATGACATTTTCTTGTACTTGCTATTCGTGTGTGTCGCACCAACAACGTAGGTCATATGGCGACCTTCCCGCTATTATGGTGGAGGAAGACCCCGGTTCCCCCATCCGAACAGTGACGGGTACCTGGGTAGAACCATAGACCGACCACAAGCCCGTTGGATCGCTTCTTCACTTGAAATAATTCGACTCCCCCAGTGGGATTCGGACTGAGGGACAAGTGCTTTAAAGTCAACGACCGTAACCATTCGGCCATACATTTTCACGTCATACCAACCGATATCCATGCATGCAGGTGTTTACCTCACATACCTTTGTATCGGAAATTTTGAGAAATAGCGAACGTACCCGATTTTATATGACCGGAAAATATCCCCATGGTTTCTTGAAAGTTGTGATATGTCACATTCTGTCATTGTTAAGAGTCGCGTTATTTCGACTGAAAAAGTTGGGTATCATCTGTGGACACATCAACTAACCTCCCCAATATCCCTCAAAGGTGCCTAGTTCTATGAGTTTAAACTTTATTTATTTTACAACGACTGCGAAGCAGCAAGTTTTAACATCTTATATTAATCACTCTCGTTGGCACGGGTGAAAACCTAAATGTGGCAATTCGTGTGGGAGGAAACCGGAGTACCCGGAGAAAACCCACCTGTCCGATTTGGCGACCACCGTACCATCTCACATACTTCCCGGTCAGACGATCGAGCCCGGGTTACATTGGTGAGAAGAGAGCGCGCTAACCACTGCGTTAATCGGACAGCCCTATGCGTAGTGGATGACAGAGCTCCGGCGGGATCGGGGTACAAGCTAGCGTAGCTTACGTACTACATAATATCCGTATAGCACTCGAACGTCACATATACGCAAGTAAAATGTTTCATTGACGTTTGTATTGTTATGTTTGATGTCCATATAATCATGAGGTCAAAGGTATACGTATTACTGGCATTGCTTTAACCCTTTCAACCCCAAGTAACTGACATGGACTAGTCCATGATATTTTTAGACCAATAAATTAATAACAAAATTACATTTGGATCAGTTCATTTATCAAAATGGGTAATTTTATCTAAAAATAGTAATAATTATTACTGGCAAAAAAGTGCAGATCTGGATCTACACTTTTCATAAGCCTATTTAGAGGCCTGTGGGGTTGAAAGGGTTAAGCTTACGATAACATTGTATGACTGGCTAATTATAGATTTACGAGCACATAATTATATCAGTTACTACTGTTTTCAGTACATGTTCTCCCCGTTGCTTCAGAACACATTTAAACTTTCAGATTCAAAAATTACCGCAAATTGAATCAATTGTCCTAAAGTGACCTTGTTTTGAAAGCAATAGTTATAAGTGACCATAGCAACGTTCTTGCAGCTATAATTAGAAATCTAGACAAATTAGAGTGCTCAGTGTCACTTAATCGTTTTGATCGATTCCGATAGAAGGATATCTCTAATGTAACATTAGAGTTATTAATGGTAATCATTGGTTATTCTGGAAGTAGAATCAGCTCAGATGGTTAGGCCGTTAAACTTGTGCAAGCTATCACGACGTTACTCCAGGGACGCGAGTTCCAGGTAACGCACATTATATATTCTGGTTCTGAACTTTCTATTTTAAATTTTTAATATAATTGATTGGGGTTAATTCTAAGTCCACACTTGTATCATACTGTTTTCGTGAAAATCTGGCAACTACTGTTTGTCAATTGTCCATGGCAACAGACGAATACCATCTGCGCTATGTCAAAGTCGGTTATGTCGAATTCTCCGGTTAGCTCGAAGTCAGATCAAAGTCCCGTTTCATGCATTAGCAGTGTACACATAACTGGCTCCGTTTATATCGAATTTCGTTACGTCAAACTTCGGTTATGTTGAAGTATTTTGTTCGGTCCGGTGGAATTCGACATAACGGATGTAGACTGTAGATAAAATGGATATCCATGCATGTACGTATTTGGACTTGTATTGATGCTAATGTACCGTTGCTGCTTACTAACTTTTGAATTTGTGGGTAACAGTTTGTTTGCTCGTATGTGTTGGTGGTTTAAAGTAGCATCGATAGCTTAGGTCATACAGCGACTCTCCAGCAAGGGTACCACTTGAGTAGTATTTCAGACACGGACGGACGACTCTCCAGCAAGGGTACCACTTGAGTAGTATTTCAGACACGGACGGGCACCCCGATAAAACCACAGATCTGCGCATGTAAGAATTCGACACCACCAGTGGGATTCGAACATACAGCGGTGAAGGGCAAGTGATTTGAAGTCATCGACCGTAACGACTCAGCCACCACGGAGGCCACCGGAACCTGTGGGTATACACTCTTTAAGCTTATATACTAGAGGACATAGAAAACGCACCCCTACATTATATAATAATTATTACATGAAAACGAAATACGAAGGATTCCATCAAAGATATATCATATCTTTATTACAAAACACAAACTGAACAACTTTAAGAAAATGCATATATGTATTTATATAGTTATTGTTTTTCATGTAAAAACACACGTATCCGAAGTGTGCGTTTTCTATGTCCTCTAGTATATACGAATACTGGTCATGGATGGAATACAACCCATATTTATTATCAGTTCACCAACGATCAGGGTCGCTCGAACTTTCCGAAGTGGTACCATTGGAACAATGCCCGTACAGTCTTCATGATACATTCACTACAGCTATTGCGTCTGTGCTTAATGTAGCAACATTCCAAATCACCCTTAATTTGACCCCCCCCCCCATAAAATACAAAACCAAATAACCGATTATCGACTGGAACTTGCCTTTCATCAAGATATAAATCAAGATCAAGATTGAACACAATTGGGTACCAAATGCATAGTATACTACAATGTTTGCAATGTGTTTTCTGAATCTGACAGTGACTTATATCCAAAGATGTCTCCGTTTTAAACGTATCTTGACACAAAGTTTGAATACAATTGGACAAAACATAGATTTGTCTTTAAATGACCAAATTACAGTGTTCTGATTGACATAGCCGATTATCGACATAAATAAAAGTTAAAAGGTACCAGCCCACCCTACCATAGCAATCCGGGTACCAGCCCATCCTACCACATTCACCCGGGTGCCAGCCCACCCTACCATAGCCACCCGGGTACCAGCCACCATACCACATTCACCTTGGTGACAGCCTACCCTACCATAGCCACCCGGGTACCAGCCACCCTACCACATTCACCTTGGTGCCATCCCACCCTACCATAGCAATCCGGGTACCAGCCCATCCTATCACATTCACCCGGGTGCCAACCCACCCTACCATAGCAACCCGGGTACCAGTCCACCCTACCACATTCACCAGAGTACCAGCCCACCCTGCCATAGCAACCCGGGTACCAGTCCACCCTACCACATTCACCCGAGTGCCAGCCCACCCTACCATAGCCACCCGGGTACCAGCCACCCTACCACATTCACCTTTGTGCCAGCCCACACTACCATATCCATCCGGTCAGCAGCCCACCCTAGCGCAGCAACCTGTGATCCAGCCCACCCTACTACAGCCACCCGGGTGCCAGCCCACCCTACCATGTC
The DNA here is from genome assembly GCA_014843695.1 of Archivesica marissinica. Lineage (NCBI taxonomy): Eukaryota > Metazoa > Mollusca > Bivalvia > Venerida > Vesicomyidae > Archivesica > Archivesica marissinica. The sequence goes on along the minus strand of CM026387.1, from coordinate 65,498,526 downwards.
CACCCGGATAGCAGTCCACCGCACCATGTCCACCCGGATAGCAGCCCACCGCACCATGTTCACCCGGATAGCAGCCCACCCTACCACCAGTTGAACGGTACTCGTCTATTAACGTTAGATTATAATATGTTGTAGTAGAGTTATTTTTCAAATATCATTACCAGAGGTAGATATCAGATCGTTAAATTACTAAATACTTGAAAACATACATATTTATATAGAATTCACAGAATTAACTTTATAGGCAGGTAGATCTGGACGAATTTGACTTTGATTAATAAATCAAAACAAATTACATATTATTATATGATTAACATTATTGACCATAGCAGAATATTCGTTACTTTATAAAACTTACCACCAGTTGAAAACTGATGTTGAAAACAGAAAATATCACAACTGTGCTTATCAACCAAAATAGTATCGATACATGCAGACTGATTTGTGGCAAAACCAGTCAATAATGCTTATTAATGACACATCTATAAAATGACGCATATTAGACAACTCTGGTATACTGCTGTCAAGACCTCTGGACGTCTAGAGACATACAGTTTGCTTAGGACTGAATTTATCTTTTGAAACTCACCTTGATTTTATTAAAGTAAAAATACAGAATTGCTCTTACACGATTTAAAACACCCTAACATGACTTAGCTAGTAAGCCTGGTCGTTACCTACACATACAACGAAACGAACTATTATGTATGTTTTGTAATTCTAGAATTCTGGAAAATGAATATCACGTCATACAAATCTGTCCACATTATTCAACTCTAAGATCAAAATGTGTTAAAAGATACATGTATATAACAATACTAGGCCGAATATACCGAAATGTATTAATCTTTTGTCGTGGAAATTAAAAACAAATCGCCATCGATCTTTCCAAATGTATGTATTGCAATGTTTGCACTTGTTAATTGCAAAACATGTGTCCTGTTTTATGCAATGAACGTATTATATTGTATTGTATCGTATCGTATCGCATCGTATAGTATCGCATCGCATCGAATCGTATCGCATCGCATCGCAGCGTATCGCATCGCATTTTATCGTATCGCATCGCAGCGTATCGTATCGTATCGCATCGCATCGCATCGCAGCGTATTGTATCGCATCGCATCATATCGCATCGCAGCGTATCGTATCGCATCGCATCGCAGCGTATCGCATCGCATCACATCGCATCGCAGCGTATCGTATCGTATCGTATCGTATCGTATCGTATCGCATCGAATGGAATCGTATCGTATTATATTGTATTGTATTGTATGGTCCGATCACAATGACTGGTCAGAAATACTGTGTACTTAGTAGCCATGCTGTGTTCCCCTTTACATATGTGAACTGTTTCGCACAAGTTAAATAGATACATAAACACATTGATGTCAAATTCTCATAGGACACACAAAATAAACCTTAACATTTCAAACATCCAACTGCAAAATAAAATAAAAAATAAGCGTGTATATATATAATACTCGTATATACCTAACACCTATGTACTCAACTGCCATGTTTGTCCACATTTTTATACATTCCATGAAATGTCACTGCGTTATCCATATGTTACATTAGAACAAGGTCGTATGGGAACTGTACAATTACTGATCGTGACACACGTATGTAAAATACCATCTGATAATGGACTATTTCAATCGATATTTCCCTTAATTAGACATCTTTAAGATGTTTAAAGATTGGGCAAGTCTCCATGGAGAAATATACATAAATAAACCCTTAATTATATTCAAAATCAGAGCTGTTAAACTATTGTAAACTTGCAGAATCACGCCCTGTAATGAGTTGTTGTTACTCTGTGAACGGCTAAACAAATTATAAGACTGTTCCAATTGTTTAAATATACAGTCAAACCTGTGTTAGTGGTCACCTCTATTGTACAGTCAAACCTGTGTTAGTGGTCACCTCTATTAAGCACCCAACCTGTATTAAGCAGCCAGTTTCCAGATTCTCAATTTGTTATATATGTTATTACATATTTGACATCTATAAAGCAGCCACCTGCGCTAACCAGCCACTCTCTGTGATTCCCTTGGCTGGCTGCTTAAGACAGGTTTGCCTGTACATTTCCTAACTAGTGCACACGGTATATATATATATTGAGCTAACTATCTAGTAATGAGTGTTGTGTCTTCAACAATAAATTTATATAAGTCGTTATTCAAGAGCGGCCATTTTGAAATACATAATGACGTCATTTTAACAATTCTGTAATCCTAGTATCATGACCATAAATGGTGGGTGGCTATGTACACAGTGGTTACTGATTAGAAGACGTTTGAACATTTTCACGGACAACGGACAGACACATTGCGGTAACAATAGCTCATATGAGCTTTGCTCGGGTGAACTAAAAAACAACAAAATATAATAAAATCACCTAAAGAGAACATTGATCTGTGAACGGTACATGGTCGCATATACCATGAAGCCAAACGGTGTTTATTGCTTGGTAGATAACGATATAGTTGAATACCGAACCACTTAGACGCATCGATCTATTCTTCCTTTAACACTGTTATAGTAGTGTGCCACATCATTTATGACAGGCTTCGTTTTTTCAATTCAGTGGTCACGCGTAACTGTAAGTATACTGTGAAACCATGGTTCGCAGGTTCAAAAGTCTAACACTATTAAAATTAACGATCTATCAGATTGGATAATAAATTATTGTATCGGCACTATGCACCATGTGTGGCGTCCGTGGTCCAATGGTAGAGCGTCGGATTTGGAATCGAACGGTCCGGGTTCGATACTCAGTCAGGCCACGTATGTAGTGTCATTGAGCAAGGCAACTCACACACATTGCTTAGTACTGGTTAACCGCTATGGTCGGCTAAGCATGCCCAGAAAAACATGTCTAGGTCCCCGCAAGGGGTTTCACATTAATGGAACATACATACATACCATGGATGCTTCTGAAATGGAACGCTTTCTGTATATTGTACTATCCTTAAAGCGACATTACATCGGTGAAAACACACATTTCTACAGAATGTATTTTCCTATTATATGGTGTAACGTTTTATTGAAATATTTGCCTCAACAACTGAGTAACTAATACACAAACGTCGTATACGGCATGTTGACATAACAAAGTAATGTAAATATGGTCTTCATCCAAGCGTAATACTACGCGTGTATCCTGATTAACACGATTTATTGTACATCTTTACCGTTATATCTCACATGTGTGCCTATAGATATCTATGTTCAGACTAATTTTAATTAAATATCCTCTAAGCGACAGTAGTAGGACAACGTGCATTCCAGTCATGGATTTCTGTCCACGGGAAGAAGAAGAAGACGACGACGAGCAGGCGTTTAGTATTGACTCCAACGACAGCCATACATCAATTCAGGAGCGTGGATGACCGTTATATGAAATAATATTTTCACTTTTGATTCAATGTTAGTGTTCACATTTTTTCCGGAAGAATTTGTAGTAGCGATGTATTTAAAGTTTTTAAACGGAAAACATGCATTTTGACTTTTTGCTTTTTGCGATGTATTGGCGCTTTAAAAAAGACTAACACACGTGTGGATACGTCGTCCCGATTAACCAGGGGGCCACAATAAGTCGATAACTAGACGTATCTAAAACACACAAATAAAACAAGACGTGTATTGTTGGGTCATATATGTACAGAAGAACCAATTATTATTGCGAGCTTCGTCCTTCAAGTGTTTGTTTACTCGTTTAATAATATCGTGTTTCAGATACAATTGAACTGATTGTATCAGTTTCACTTTTAAATAGCCACATCAAGATAAGCGCCAGCATTTACAACGAACAAAAATACTCCCATAACGACATAAAAATTTATTAATTCAAGCTGACATGGACAGATGTAAATCTTATGGCTAAACCTAATACACAATGGAAACATGAAATTATTTCAAAATATTATTTGAAAGCCGGGATAACTTATATATACACGTTATTATAAGGTTACCCGTTGTGGACACGGACATGCCCCAAGTTCAATAAATATTATTTTTATATAACTATGTCAATAACTATATCAATGATAGAGTTAATGCAAGGTCTTAGTTCGGACAAGAACTGAATCGAACTCTGGTGTTCCGACTTTATTATCGAAATACCTTATAATCAACAATTACATATTCTAATATGATGAATTCAAAAACATGAAACATGAAACCACACAATGAAACAGGTGTAACCAATAACCAATCATACAGACTGGCATTGGAAATGAAAGTATACACTGCAGAAATAATACTTGTATAATTTATAGACTTAGGCCATATGCCTAAACGTTTGTTCTTTGTGTGCCGCCCTTTGTATAAATTAATCTTTGAAGTGTGGAATAAATTTGGCTGTTGTTTGGTGTGATAGGGAGGCAATTCCACCAGTGTGACTCTACTCTGGATATGAAAACGATTTTCTAAACAAGTTAATCTTATGATTGGTGAGAGTAAAGTTGGATATTTGAAGTTATTTGAAGATGAACGTAAGTTTTGAGTTCAAACAGATCAGTGCGTATAGCCGACATATCTCCAACTCACTCGTTTAATAAATAAGTACGGGTGGATACTGTACGTTACACCATGCTCATATCATTAGTGCGTATAGTCGACATATCTCCAACTCACTCGATTAATAAATAAGTACGGGTGGATACGTTACATCATGCTCATAGCATCAGTGCGTATAGCCGACATATCTCCAACTCACTCGATTAATAAATAAGTACGGGTGGATACTGTACGTTACACCATGCTCATAGCATCAGTGCGTATAGCCGACATATCTCCAACTCACTCGATTAATAAATAAGTACGGGTGGATACTGTACGTTACATCATGCTCATAGCATCAGTGCGTATAGCCGATATATCTCCAACTCACTCGATTAATAAATAAGTACGGGTGGATACTGTACGTAACATCATGCTCATAGCATCAGTGCGTATAGCCGACATATCTCCAACTCACTCGATTAATAAATAAGTACGGGTGGATACTGTACGTAACATCATGCTCATAGCATCAGTGCGTATAGCCGACATATCTCCAACTCACTCGATTAATAAATAAGTACGGGTGGATACTGTACGTTACATCATGCTCATAGCATTACATTTATTTGACTCATCCAAAAAAACAAAAACAACAACAATATAGATGATTAAGTTATTATAGAATATTAAAACAAATATACGTCATCCACCTTTTATATTGTAATCATTCTACTGCTGTAAAAATAAATATACCTCCAAATTGCAGATAATTTCATAAATTGTAGTAGATTGAATACATACGCAATCTATACATCATTATTATCTACTATCATATTAATTATTATTATCTACTATCATATTAATTATTATTATCTACTATCATATTAATTATTATTATCTACTATCATATTAATTATTATTATCTAATATCATATTAATTATTATTATCATTATTATTATTATTATTATATACTATCATATTTATTATTATTATATACTATCATATTAGGGTTAAATATAAGCCCACAATGACTGGTGTTTCCGCAGGTTCGATCCCCCGTCTGATCATAATAAAATTACCAGTCTTCAGATGGGAATTTAAACCTAGGTCTCATGTCGGTGCTTTAAACCATGCACGTAAACGAACCAGAGGAGATTCTGGAATGGGTCTCTGTCTGTATCATTGCACTATCCTCCAAAAACCTAAAATGACTAATCTCTTCAGGAGGCGTCGCTCATATGGGCAACCGGTAGCGACGATAAATAAACGTAAAACACACACACTGTTTCTGCTTACTGTCTACTGTTATACTTATCCAGACGAGCCGGTTCGTGTAGAGTCATTTCAACAGGATTTGCACTTTTTGCCAGTAATATTACTATTTTTAGACAAAATTTACATTTTGATAAATAAACTGATCCAAATTCTTATTAATTTATTGGTTAAAATAGCATGCATAGTCCATGTGAGTTACTTGGTGTTGAATGAGTTAATGTACCATAGCGAGTTTGGACTGTGGACATTTTCTCTTTCACACCGCAATTTTTTCATATATTTAATAATATATTATTTAATGCTACTATACATGAATATGGTGGAATATCCCATAGCCCTTAATGTACTGAGTACATGGATATACACACGTATGCATTGTACTATAATGTACTGAGTACATGGATATACACACGTATGCATTGTACTATAATGTACTGAGTACATGGATATACACACGTATGCATTGTACTATAATGTACTGAGTACATGGATATACACCTGTATGTATTGTACTATAATGTACTGAGTACATGGATATACACATGTATGCATTGTACTATTATGTACTGAGTACATGGATATACACACGTATGCATTGTACTATAATACACTGAGTACATGAATATACACATGCATGCATTGTACAATAATGTACTGAGTACATGAATATACACATGTATTGTACTATAATGTACTGAGTACATGAATATACACATGTATTGTACTATAATGTACTGAGTATATGGATATACACATGTATTGTACTATAATGTACTGAGTACATGATATACACAGTGCATTGTACTATAATGTACTGAGAATATACACATGTATTGTACTATAATGTACTGAGTATATGGATATACACATGTATGCATTGTACTATAATGTACTGAGTACATGGATATACACATGTATGCATTGTACTATAATGTACTGATACACATGAATGCATTGTACTATAATGTACTGAGTACATGGATATACACATGTATGTATTGTACTATAATGTACTGAGTACATGGATATACACATGTATGTATTGTACTATGATGTACTGAGTACATGGATATACACATGTATGCATTGTACTATAATGTACTGAGTACATGGATATACACACGTATGCATTGTACTATAATGTACTGGGTACATGGATATACACACGTATGCATTGTACTATGATGTACTGAGTACATGGATATACACATGTATGCATTGTACTATGATGTACTGAGTACATGAATATACACATGTATGCATTGTACTATAATGTACTGAGTACATGGATATACACATGTATGTATTGTACTATAATATACCGAGTACATGGATATACACATGTATGCATTGTACTATGATGTACCGAGTACATGGATATACACACGTATGCATTGTACTATGATGTACTGAGTACATGGATATACACATGTATGCATTGTACTATGATGTACTGAGTACATGAATATACACATGTATGCATTGTACTATAATGTACTGAGTACATGGATATACACATGTATGTATTGTACTATAATGTACCGAGTACATGGATATACACATGTATGTATTGTACTATAATGTACCGAGTACATGGATATACACATGTATGCATTGTACTATAATGTACCGAGTACATGGATATACACATTTATGTATTGTACTATAATTACCAACAAATAATGTCAATGTTATAATTATAACTAAAAAGTGGAAGACGTGATAGCGCTGTGGTAGCGCTTTCGCTTCAGGTGCGAACGGCCCGAGTTCGAGCCCCGCTGGTGCCGTTACGATTATGCTCTTAGGCATTTAAATTCCACGTTGCCTCTTCTTTCTCTTTCTCTCTCTTTCTCTCTCTCTCCCCTCTCTCTCTCTCGTGGCGATGTATTCCATCATAACTGAGGTCTCGAGCGTGATCAATATAAGTTGTTAGAACGTGTTTCGCAATCGAGTTAAAATTAATTTGTATAAACTATATAACGTAAAACGTTAAACTAATGTATTTTATCATAGACATTAATTTGTTTATGGCAACATATTGACCGTTTCCGTGGCCCAGTGGTTAAGGCGTCCGCCTACGGAGCGGGAGGTCGAATGTTCGAATCTCGTCAGGGATATGGTTCTGATATGGCCGGTTGGTGAGCCGCCAGCTAGTTAAATAATGGTTACCGATTGCCTACCAGCTTGGCGCCTGGCATACAAGCATAGGATTCGGGAAGTACTGATATCAGGTTCATAAAAAGAGGTGTCTCATAAGTCAGAAATGACTGGCCCTTTAAATAGGGGTGACACTATAATAAACAAACACTTTACTTTACTTTACTTTATTGAGATAGTACAGAGAAGAAATGAAAAATGATTGGGTTGGTTATACCTTTAAGATAATATAAAATTAATTTCGAATAAATACAAAACAGGTACAAACACATACATTTCTCGGATAATTCCTAGTAACGTTTCACATTAAAACACTTCCAGCATATACTGCTATCACGTAAATAATTATCAAATGTAGATCCTGTTTATTTGACTAAATACGTGCACTCTGATTACAATGCACACCGTTTAAAAACACTCTCATCGTAAACACCTGCCAGAGAATGTGACTGTCTTCCCTCGGAAAGCGTCACACGCAATAGTATTGGAAAAATTATACTATGAATCTGTTACATATACAAAGATCGTATACATAAATAACTCGGCATGCCCCCTAGAGTAGACAAATCTGAATTAAGAATGTACATACTCATTAATTAAGCATGTAGATTGACGTTCGAGAGCATACATGCAGTGGTTCGCTTCAAGACATTCATTGCCTAATTAGTATATCGATCTTCCGTTTCCATTTTTAAAATTTGAATGGGATTGGTAGATTAGATGATCTGGCATCCATCTATCAGCTATATGTGCATGTATATACTAAAACAAACAAAAATAACATCATTGATAGAATAATGGCATGAATCTGTTGGAAACAGCATACAACCTTACTTCATGCGGTCCTTCAATCTTAGTAAATGGAAGTCGTGATAGCGCATTGTACTATAATGTACAGAGTACATGGATATACACATGTATGTATTGTACTATAATTACTAACGAATAATGTCAATGTTATATAACTAAAAAGTGGAAGACGTGATAGCGCTGTGGTAGCGCGTTCGCTTCAGGTGCGAAAGGCCCCGAGTTAGAGCCCCACTGAAGCCGTTACGACTGTGTCCTAAGTGGCAGCCATTTCTGACTTATGAGACACGTTTTATAGATATCAGTATGTCCCGAATCCTTGAATGTCAGGCGCCAATCGGTAACCATTATGCATTGTATAACTAGCTGGCGGCTCACCAACCGGCGATATCAGAATGAACCCCTGACGAGACTCGAACCTTCATCCCGCTCCGTAGGCGGACGCTTTAAAAACTAGGCCACGGAGACTTGAAGCGATGATTTAATTAGAATGACGACATCAAGGTCATGCACTGGACAAGCACTAGGGAAGGACAACAAGGTCATGTACTGGACAAGCACTAGGGATGGACAGCAAGGTCATGTACTGGACAATCACTAGGAAAGGACAGCAATGTCATGTACTGGACAATCACTAGGAAAGGACAGCAATGGCATGTACTGGACAATCACTAGGAAAGGACAGCAATGGCATGTACTGGACAATCACTAGGAAAGGACAGCAATATCATGTACTGGACAAGCACTAGGAAAGGACAGCAATGTCATGTACTGGACAATCACTAGGAAAGGACAGCAATGTCATGTACTGGACAAGCACTAGGAAAGGACAGCAATGTCATGTACTGGACAAGCACTAGAAAAGGACAGCAATGGCATGTACTGGACAAGCACTAGGGAGAGACTGCAATGTCATGTACTGGACAAGCACTAGGGAAGGACAGCAAGGTCATGTACTGGACAAGCACTAGGGAGAGACTGCAATGTCGTGTACTGGACAAGCACTAGGAAGAGACTGCAATGCCATGTACTGGACAAGCACTAGGGAAGGACAGCAAGGTCATGTACTGGACAAGCACTAGGGAGAGACTGCAATGTCGTGTACTGGACAAGCACTAGGGAGAGACTGCAATGTCATGTACTGGACAAGCACTAGGGAGAGACTGCAATGTCATGTACTGGACAAGCACTAGGGAGAGACTGCAATGTAATGTACTGGACAAGCACTAGGGAGAGACTGTAATGTCGTGTACTGGACAAGCACTAGGAAGAGACTGCAATGTCGTGTACTGGACAAGCACTAGGGAGAGACTGCAATGTCGTGTACTGGACAAGCACTAGGGAGAGACTGCAATGTCGTGTACTGGACAAGCACTAGGGAAGGACCGCAATATCATGTACTGGACAAGCACTAGGACAGGACAGCAATGTCATGTACTGGACAAGCACTAGAAAAGGACAGCAATGTCATGTACTGGACAAGCACTAGAAAAGGACAGCAATGTCATGTACTAGACAAGCACTAGGACAGGACAGCAATGTCATGTACTAGACAATCACTAGGACAGGACAGCAATGTCATGTACTAGACAATCACTAGAAAAGGACAGCAATGTCATGTACTGGACAACCACTAGAAAAGGACAGCAATGTCATGTACTGGACAAGCACTAGGACAGGACAGCAATGTCATGTACTAGACAATCACTAGAAAAGGACAGCAATGTCATGTACTAGACAAGGACAGCAAGGTCATGTACTGGACACGCACTAGAAAAGGACAGCAATGTCATGTACTGGACAAGCACTAGGAAAGGATAGCAATGTCATGTACTGGACAAGCACTAGGAAATGACAGCAATGTCATGTACTGGAAAAACACTAGGAAGGACAGCAAGGTCATATACTGGACAAGCACTAGGGGAAGGACAGCAATGCCACGTACTGGACAAGCACTAGGAAGTACAGCAAGGTCATATACTGGACAAACACTAGGGAAGGACAGCAAGGTCATGTACTGGACAAGCACTAGGGAAGGACAGCAAGGTCATGTACTGGACAAACACTAGGAAGGACAGCAAGGTCATATACTGGACAAACACTAGGGAAGGACAGCAATGCCACGTACTGGACAAGCACTAGGAAGTACAGCAAGGTCATATACTGGACACACACTAGGGAAGGACAGCAAGGTCATGTACTGGACAAGCACTAGGGAAGGACAGCAAGGTCATGTACTGGACAAGCACTAGGGAAGGACAGCAATGTCATGTACTGGACAAACACTAGGAAGGACAGCAAGGTCATGTACTGTTTAACCGCTGGAGCATCTCCAGAAAAGGTGCTGTTAGGTAAACTGGCCGTCGCTGAAATGGGCAACCGGTAGCGACGTTAAATAAACTTAAATTTAAAAAAAGAAAAGCTAAACATACCGTATATACTATCCGAACTGCCTCTGTACAGCGTGTGCGATATGGTGCACCACATAATCACATATATACGTCCGTAAATCACCTTTGTCCTCAAGGTTATAAGGTCAGAAATTATGCAAGTTTATTTCTTCCTTTAAGCTCTTGTTGAAACCGTATCTTTTAAAATAAATTGACAATCTGACTATTGTCTATATTAACTTGTAACAGTGTTGTTTTCGTCATTCATTTATCGAACATTCACAGTTTCCGACTTGACTTTTAATTAACTTGTAACACAAAGATAAGATTTCCACATGTTATTTCGTTGCCGTTTTACGAATGTTGGTGGCAAATAGAAATTGTGACAATTAAATCCGGTCTGTTTCATCTTTTTTTTCATTAAACATCATTACTTATCAGAACAAGCCGGATTATGTCGCCTCCAATGCGCGATAATTACGCTATCTAGTGGAAATTGAACACAGCACAATTTCATTATTAAAAAGACGAGTATAAACCTCGTTGTACATAAACTTGCATTACCTTCTAAATGTCAACATCAAGATGACTACAACAAACAAGTGCTAGTTGAACTGTTCGTCTATGTTTACAATGTGAATCACACAATTGCTTTGATATTATTTATTTATTCAGTTATGCTATTTCAGATTCATAAATCTGTCGCCAATAATCCCCGGACTGTTTAGAAACTCTTGTTTGATTTTGTCATTAATTTTATATTCGTCAAGTTATTTGTTGCAACGCCTATGTCTGTGTCCAGACGGTATCACGGTACCGATGCTTTTCGGAACGAGCCCAGTATGTTGTCAATGTTCGCTGTTAACCAATCAAAGTCAAATGTTTCATTTTCGTCTCATCATATGTACCACATAATATATATAGGATCTTACATGAGTGGTGATTTCATATCATAGTAATTTTTATGAAAATAGTTTTGGAATTTTGCTATTAAGCGAGCCTTTTAATTTCAAAATTCCAAAACGAGTTTCATAATATATGGTATGGAATCACCATTAGTGTGAGATCCTTTGTATCGCATTACCACAGTAACAACAATCAACAAAGGCTCTCCGATTAGCGCAGTGGTTAGCGCGCTCGCTTCTCACCAATGCGACCCGGGTTCGATCCTCGGACAGGGAAGTATGTGAGATGGTACGATGGTCGCCAGATCGGACAGGTGGGTTTTCTCCGGGTACTCCAGTTTCCTCCCACATGAATGACCACATATACGCTTACATCCGAGCCAACGAGAGTGATTAATATAAGTTGTTCAAACTTGCTTCGCAATCGTTGTAAAATAAATAAAGTATAAAAAAAACAAACAAACAACAATCATAAATTTGAAGACAAAATACGTTTCTGTTTGCCAGTATATTAATCGACAAAATATGCTTTGAGCACCGTACTCTACTAGTGCATATTTAGCATTTTATTGGGCTAAGCAGTTGATTTTCAACAAATTGAGCATGGACATGTATATGCCGAATGTACATTGCAAGCTTCAGTGTCATACCGCGACCAATCAGAATCCTTCCAGTTGTTATTAAACGTGTGGACATATAATAATTTATGGAATGGCTGTATTGCATTGAATGCAAGCCAATGTATGTGATGAAAGCATTTATTATAAAACATGTGAAAGTACATACCATTTTCTTAACAGAAATATAAGATACGGTAATAGATATCACATGAATCGTATGGGCTGTGTTATATGACAACCAACAACGCGGTGTCAGTCGAAGACACACAGCCAGGACGACATATTTAGCTGTCATAAGACATGACACACAGAGCAATCTAACTTATGTACAAGTTACTATGTATTAAGAAGATGATACTGGCTGACTAATAAGTTTATTTAGAGTCGCCACCGCATAAATGCGATAGATGATACTGCGAGTCGCTAACTGTTAAATATGGCAATGAGCCAAGCAACTCCTTTAAAAATAATAATACATTGTAAAAATAGTCATCGTCCTTATATAAGTGTTTTATTCGGCTTTTATTGATCCATTACATGTACTTCCTGTTATATGTAGCAGCAAGATACACATTTAATATCAATTTAATTTTAATCTTTGTAGTATATACTTACGATGCTTTTATTTTTCATTTCCTGTTGTAAATATGACATGTACATGTATCTTCATTTTCCTAAAACTAAAATTCAGTGCAATGCGGCGGATATAACGATAGTCTATACGTGATGGTACTCTAAGTATACCATAGAGAAAGTATGTGACAGCGCCCTAGATGTTTCAACCCATCGTCCAATCATTTATTCGTTATTTATATCAACTATTCATGTCAATTCTCAAAAGGTACTATACTAGAGGACATAGAAAACGCACACGTATACATTATATGATTGTTATTACATGAAAACGAAATGCGAAGGATTCCATCAAAGATATATCACATCTTTATTACAAAACACAAACTTAACAACTAAAAATATTCTAAAATGTTTAAAACTATGTATTTATATAGTTCTTGTTTTTCATGTAAAAACACACTTATCCGAAGAGTGCGTTTTCTATGTCCTCTAGTATATATACATATACTAGTATAAGTTAGTAATATCTTACATTGCTTCACCATAAGTATGTCTCCTCATAATGGGGAAGACATTTTGTTTTTGCATTTGACGTCTGTCCATCTGTCTGTCTGTCCTCTAGTATAATAATAGATATGTTTAAACCAATTCTACACATATCATTACTTGGCACAATGTGAAACAAAAGCGCGTTGACATATATGTGAAGGCTGTAGATGTTTTTCATGTGGCCTCGATTTCCCTGTCGGTCGCACCTCTGATAGGACTAAATGTCACTGTAAACCTTGCAACTGTAGATGTTTTGTCATGTGCCCTCGATTGCCCTGTCGATCGCACCTCTGATAGGACTAAATATCACTGTAAACCTTGCAACTGAACTATTCACACCAACTGTTAAGTTTAAATCAAACATATTGGCCATATTGGAATGATTTTTCACAAGTCTACATAAAGAAATTGTCATAAAACGCACATAATGGATAAAACACCATACGCCAATAAATAACGACTCTGTCTATTTCAAACAATATAAGATTGATATGAGAAAATTATGTTCGTATTAAACGAGCAAGACGCACACATGCATGTACACGGCTGCTGGATGCGACCACAAAGAATTCTGACTGTTAATTAATATAAGTAGAAAGAAACCCATACGTATATAACAATGGGCTCGAACTATGATTGGAAGCACCCACCTACAACGACATCCATAATATATACTCTGTGAGCTGGTACGAGTATTACCGGGTTACCGGGTAGGGTGATGCTGCTACCCGGGTACGAAATCATTATACGTTACGCGACCGCGATTAATTATAGCATATATTAGCAAAATATCTCTTACATGAAAATGTAGCGTGACGTTATCAATTCATGCGAAACAATGAGTGTCGGCGGCTGTCCTGTGGTCCCTGTCGAAAATTAATATGTGTTTTTTCAGTGTTAGAGTAGGCTAGGCTACCGCCCCTATGGCTCAGTTCTATTCTGCACATATTGGATTTAATTTGGTTTGGTTTTCTGGCTGTCGGGGATCAATATTAAATAGTTCCACACTTGGCTTTTGCCATTATGGTTACTGGCAGCAAAGACGGAAGTCGAGGGAAGAAGGAAGGACAATTTGGCTATACATTTATTACAAGGGACGTAAGGACTACGAATACCCGTGTACCCGGGCGTGTAATCGAGTTCCGGTACCCGGGTATGATGATTGGGTAAAGTGAAGGAGTGCTGTATAAACAAAGAAAGAAGTGGTTATCGTACGAAATTACTACCCGTATTTAATATCATCCTTCGGTCGACAAATGTTTTAGCGAAGCTACATCATGTAGACAAGGTCAGTGGGAATGGTGATATATGCTAAGAACACGTCATATATTGGTGTTCGCTATTAATAAAAGTCATGTTTAACTACATGCTTGTAGGCCGATATTCATATTCATAATTCAGAAGCGTTCAGGAGCCCTAAAACTTTCTGAAATAAAAAAAATAAAATGACAAAAATGCAATACAAACTGAGGTGTGTGGGGGGCATGGGTGACAGGGGATGGCAGGCGTTTATATATTTTGTTAATTGAGCCGTAGGCCCTAAGGAGTTTCTGATAATATCAACGCCATTTTACCAGAAGTAAAAAAGTGAAAAATCGACATACATAACCCAGGCTAGGTCCGGGTGGTCATGACCCCGGACCAACACAGACAGTTTTGCCTCGGTTATGTTCAGCTTCTGGCAACGGCACTGGGTGTCGTATGGATTGTCAATGCGAGTTCGGCTGTTTGAGATGTGCCTGGGTGACCTGACACTTCTATTGATGCAATTCCACCTGTTGTGCTTTATCATTTAATATTGCCTTGATCTGCCTATGCAATAAGCAGTCGTCTGCAACTACTAGTATGTACATATATAATGCTGCAGGAATTACTTTCCCAATTACCGGTAACCATGCATCTAGCCTGGGTTCCAGTCTGTCAATTTTTCACTTTTTAACTTCTGGCAAAATGACACGTTGATATGATCAGAAACTCAATACGGCCCAATTAATAGTCTCGGTTTTAAAATAAATAAATTTATTTGACTGACCAGGCAAAATATATCGACGCCTGTTCCCAGGCTGGTAACCATCCACCATGTACGCGATTCATCAAGTGACATAGGATGATGACGACGTATATAAGATTCGTTGTTGTATAATTCAATATCGTGCAGACGACCGGAAGTTGACGAGGGACACTAGAGAGCAAAATAAGTAAATAAATAAAACGTATTCAAGTCATTCTTTTGGCATTCAGAAATTAATTAGTTATTGTCAGTTATGTTCTAAATATTCTTTACTACACCTTAGACGAAACTGTTGTGTATTAGTTAGTCATGTAGGGTGTTATAGTTTGACAGTAGATCTTTCTGCTTCATGAATGTGTTTTTATCGTCAATAGCCATATTTCGGACACCACCTGTTTTCGAATTTGTTTGCAAATTACGTCATCTCTATCAGTAGCAGGTACTTGGATTATTTGGTAGACGCTAAAACTTCCATACACTAAGATGAGCAGAAACAGATCAATATTCACCATTTATTTCAAAATATGTAAATGTTGAGTTTTTTCTTAAAAATAAAATCACTTATCCTGGGTATTAGGGTGACACCCCCCTCCCCCCTGAATCCCGAATACTTCTTATTTTGTTCAGTGATTCCCATATACCACCTTATTTTTTCGCTGAATCCCGAATACTTTTTAACCAGTTTAACACATTGAAAACACGCCTCCAAGAACATTTTGTCTGTTTACAATAGTGCAAATGGTAAAATTGTTTATAAGGGAAGTAACCCTAGACATTATCTAAAGTCCGAATAGATCGTATAGGTCCGTACATCAACAATTTACGTTTTATACACATAAAATCGCTTTTGAAAATTGAAGCATGTTTCGTGGTATTGTTGTCGTTAAATTGGTAATAGAACGTAGATTATTGTCCAAGAAAACAATTTATATTGGAAATCTTGCGTACTGAATACCAAAAGATGTTTTTATTGCGTACCGCGTACGACGCTCTTGCGTCCCGAATACGGACTAAATAGGCCCTGAATCCCGCGTACCAAAAGGGGGGGTGTCACCCTCGTGTATACCGGTAACCTGTGTATTTGTGTTCTAAAATGAGGCTGTGTAAATACTGTTCACTCTTAATTAAACATAATCATATTTATTTTATTGTATGCAATATTAGTTAGTAAGAAATAAATCATAACTGAATCAAAAACAAATTGAAAGCCTCCATCTTTTATTTACCGATGACGATGTAAATTTCGCCTTAAAAGTTTATACCAGCAGCAATACATGCCATATATGGCAATCATGTGACGTCACATCAGTAGCGGGCACCTTACAAATGTCAAATGCAGCCGCTAGATAACAAATTCATTGAAATTCACATAAATATTGACTACATGAACGAAAACATACAAGTGTAAGAGGAAAAAACTAATTTTGAATAATTTACGGTAAATTTACCCGTAGAAATGACATTTCAGCTAGTTTATGCTGTGGACAGTTGCAGAAATCCGACAGAAATTGTCAATAGTAAGCGCAAAATGAACATGTGCGGTTCATTTGGATTAATAAGTATTCACCGATATTAGGGTCACTGAGTATCCCCAGTGACCCTAATATCGGTGGATACTAATAAGCGGTGATATCAGAATATATCCAAATAACCACACATGCTCATTTTGTGCTTATTATTTACTATTTCCGTTGTGAGTTCCGCAACTCTCCATAGCAAAAACTAGCTGAAACGTCATTTCTACGGTTAAATTTACCTTAATTTATTCAAAACTTGTTCTTGTTTCATTACTCTCGTAAGTTTTCGTTCATGTAGTCAATATTTAGGTGAATATCAATGTATCATCTGTATTTGACATTTGTAACGTGCCCGTCACTAATATGACATCATATGATTTCCTTAAATGGCAAGTATTGCCACTGGTATAAAAAATCTGAGGCGAAATTTACATCGTCACCGATAATTGGTATCACCGCGTAAATAAAAGATGGATGTCAGTGTTGTTGCTTTCACTTTGTTATTGATACAGTTATGATTTATTTGTTACTAACTGATATACAATAAAATATATAATATTATGCTTAATTGTAAGTGAACATT
The DNA here is from genome assembly GCA_014843695.1 of Archivesica marissinica. Classification (NCBI taxonomy): domain Eukaryota; kingdom Metazoa; phylum Mollusca; class Bivalvia; order Venerida; family Vesicomyidae; genus Archivesica; species Archivesica marissinica. The sequence goes on along the minus strand of CM026387.1, from coordinate 65,480,623 downwards.
ATTTGCACAGCCGATAACCAGTGACATAAGCAATAACCTGTGTATTTGTGTTTCAAAAAGAGGCTGTGCAAATAATGTTCACTCTAAATTAAGCATAATGATATTTATTATAATGTATGCAACATCAAAATTTATTATATTGTATGCAACATCAGTTAGTAAGAAATAAGTGATAACTTAATCAATAACAAAGTGAAAGCAACAGCACTGGCCTTGATCTTTTATATACCTGGTGATGATGTAAATTTCGCCTCATAAATTGAGACCAGTAGCAATACATGTCATGTTAAGTCACATGAATAGCTGCATCATACAAATGTCAAATGCAGCTGATAGATAACAAAATTCATTGAAATTCACCTAAATGTTGACTACATGAATGAAAACTTACGAGTGTAATGAAACAAGAATAAGTTTAGAATAAATAAAGGTAAATTTAGAAATGACATTTCAGCTTGTTTTTGCTATGTACAGTTGCGTAAATTTGACGGACATTGTATGCACAAAATGAGCATGTGCGGTTCATTTGGATTTATTGTGATATCACCACTCATTAGTATTCACCGATATTAGGGTCACTGGATAATCAGATATATATATGCAAAGAAATATTTGTATAAATATTTACTACATGAACGAAAACTTACAAGTGTAATGAAAAATAAAACAAGTTTTGAATAAATGAAGGTAAATTTACCTGTAGAAATGACATTTTAGCTTGTTTTTGCTATACCGGTAATCAGCATGTGCGGGGTTCATTTGGATTTATTCTGTTATCACCGCTCATTAATATTCAGCGATATTAGGGTCGTTGGGGATAATATATATCAGTACAGTAATATTACAATATGTAGGCTTAAAAAGGATCTACTGTATGATTCTTCTAAGCCTAGCAACGATTCTACAGTATTATCGTCAATGGCACTGTTTTCGTTTTCCAGACCTCACATGTTTTTTCGAATTTGCTTGTGAATGACGTTATCACTGTCAGTAAGTAGCAGGTGCTTGAACTATCAAATAGAGGAATGAGCAAAAAACAGATAAATATAGTTATATAGTATTATATTTCGAACATTTGTAAATGTGGGGGTGGGGCAATGCTTGGCTGGAATTGATGTATAGGCCAATTTGACCAGGGGGGGGGGGGTCCGTGTGTCCTCCCCAGGAAAGAATATGTGTGCTAGATTGTCAGAGGTGTGCTTTGGTCTATATTTCGTACCAGTATATAAGGTTGCAAGAATCTTAAAATTTATATATAGTTTATACAAACTATTTTAGCTCAATTGTGAAGCTAGTTGTTACAATGTGGAGGTCGTGGTAGCGCATTCATTTGGGTGCGAAAGACCCGGAGTTTGAGCCCCGCTGGAGCCGTTACGATTGTGCCCTTAGGCAAGGCATTTAAAAACCACATTTCCTCTTCTCTCTCCCTCGTGGCGATGGATTCCATCAGGAATGAGGTCTCGTGAGTGATTAATATAAGTTGTAAGAACTTGTTCTGCAATTGAGCTAAAATAACTTTGTATAAACTAAGTTTTTACAATGTTAGATTAATCACTATGGAATCCATTTGCATGATGAAGAGAGAAGAGGCAATGTGGTATTTAAGTGCATTGCCTAAGGAAAATTAATATAGAGAATTCTATTCTACCGGGTCACCGGGCCCTCTCGTCTTTGCACAATTTGATAATGATATAATTGACATGTGAATTTATAACTTTCTGGATGATTATCATATGTTATCAATAGGATCCTATATAATTCATGATCATTTGAGACTTATTTTTATCGTTGGAAGACTCGTAAATTCAATAACAAATAAACACTAATGATATTTGTCATTGTTGGTAAATTAGACTCGTGATTATGTTGCGAGATTCAATATCTGATAATAATATTATTATGAAAATCATAAATATATCATTCCACTCCCATACATTTTCTGTTTTCAGAGCTTGTGAGGATGATTCCTGAATTGTCAAACCTTTTAGCTCAGTTTAAAGGTATGTATGTGATTCCTATCACCAGTATAGCGTTGTTAACATTCAAGTTTCTAAGTTTGTCAGATGCATGTAGCCTGGGAACAGGCGTTGATATATTTTGCCTGGTCAGTCATATAAATATATTTTACAACCGAGATCATTAATTGGGCCGTATTGAGTTTCTGATAATATCAACGCCTGGGGAAAGTTGGGGGGTATTACGTGTAATTATTGATTATCATTAATCCTATTAATAGGCCCATTAGCACGTCACTTAATTAATGACGTACTGGAATCGAAAGCGAGGCACTGCAATGTTGATAAAACATTATAATTTGGCCGCCATTGTTTACGGGTCAACGGAACGATAAATAGTTTTAAAAGGTACAATGTGCGTCTGATTTGTCATATTTACTCAAGATTTAAGTCGTCCTTACGTACCTAAATGTAATAGTACACAGATATGGGAAAATATAATGTTTGCAATGTAAATGAGGCTACGGGAGCATCCGTGTATTTTCGGAAATGATCGTGTATAATCGTGCCAGTTCGGCAATTTCCGAAAAGATTCTATTTTTTGTTGTTCTTCAATCAACACCCTAGAAAATACACATGTAATGTAGGTGGCGCTACGCTTGGAAATCGAGTTTCCCCAGGCTGTCATTTTGCTAGAAGTAAATTGGTGAAAAATCGACAGACTGGAACCCAGGCTAAGATGCATGTCATAATTATGTGTTCCCCCTTCTGGGCAGACATATTGTTTTTGGCATTGTCATATATACAAATGGATACTTGCATGACTAGATGAACATTAAATATATTGTCTAGGATTAGGTCTTGTATGAATATTAATGGTCCTGTGTGTCTGATAGAACAAAAGAGAGAGAAATGTTGTAAGTCACGTATTCATATGTAGATATGCGAGTCCGTCTGTTCAAACTATACAGCAGTGATTACTATCAAGCCTAATTGTACATGCCATCTTCCCCCTCTGCTTGACTGATTTTGTTACAGAACTATGGGCCCATGAAGAATTTTAAAAACACTTTTTATATCTATAGTTATATCTCTATAGCCCCTTGTCAGATGTCGATGAAACTTTACAGGAGTCATCACTATCAATAGTTCAAAACTAGGGGATATTTTTATGGAGTTATGACCCTTTGTTCAGGGCCGGCAAAAGTTATGACTTTTTAAAAAAGTCATGACTTTTTAAAAAAAGTCATGACTTTTTTGATTTAAATAAAAAAAATCGATTTAAATCAATTAAGGCTTTGTTGGTTTTTAAAGAACACACATTGGCCAGGCTATGTGTGTAATTGTATATCTATAGTTATCTTGGTACATAATAATATAGTATGTAAATATCAGGCAGTCATAAAATAAACTTTATTTGCTTAGCTTTGAGCACTGAGATATGCAAGGAGAATGCCACTTCCTGTACTAGTTGGGCTGATTATCTGGACAGGGGTGTCAAATTGTGCGAGGCATTGCCAGACTGGGAATCAGCCAGCCCTGGAGAAACAGCGCAATTAGCTGAGGTATGTGACATTGTCGGTTATAATCCACTGTATGTGACGTCAGTATTTACAGTATCTATCTCTATTCAACCCAGTACCAGTAAATGAAAAGCGTATAGTAATAATTGTTATTTTCTCCTGTGTATCGTTTGTATGAACTTTGTCCTGTATGACTATAATATTGTTAGCTCCAGTTAGATATATTTGCCAGAAACAGTGCAATGAACACCTGTCTGTAATGGTGAATATACCGGTGATTATTCTCATTTGCTTGTCTATAAGGGCTAAAGCTTGACCATCAAATTAGGCAACGTTTACGGAATATGAAAGAGACTTTTTATTGACTCATCCGAATGTCCTCTATATGTACCAGTATATTATATGAAAGAATTTCTCCCTGAACTCAAAAAAGGGGGAAGTGAGATGACCCAGGGAGAAGTGAGGTGTCCCAGGGAGAAATGAGGTGTCCCAGGGAGTAGTGAGGTGTCCCAGGGAGTAGTTAGGTGTCCCAAGGAGAAGTGAGGTGTCTCAGGGAGAAGTGAGGTGTCCCAGGGAGAAGGGAGGTGACCCAGGGAGAAGTGAGGTGTCTCAGGGAGTAGTGAGGTGTCTCAGGGAGTAGTTAGGTGTCCCAAGGAGAAGTGAGGTGTCCCAGGGAGAAGTGAGGTGTCCCAGGGAGAAGTGAGGTGTCCCAGGGAGAAGTGAGGTGTCTCAGTGAGTAGTGAGGTGTCCCAGGAGAAGTGATGTCAGGGAGAAGTGAGGTGTCCCAGTGAGAAGTGAGGTGTCCCAGAGAGTAGTGAGGTGTCCCAGGGAGAAGTGAGGTGTCCCAGGGAGTAGTGAGGTGTCCCAGGAGAAGTGAGGTGTCCCAGGGTAGTGAGGTGTCCCAGGGAGTAGTGAGGTGTCCCAGTGAGAAGTGAGGTGTCCCAGGGAGTAGTGAGGTGTCCCAGGGAGTAGTGAGGTGTCCCAGGGAGAAGTAAGGTGTCCCAGGGAGTAGTGTGGTGTCCCAGGGAGAAGTGAGGTGTCCCAGTGAGAAGTGAGGTGTCCCAGGGAGTAGTGAGGTGTCCCAGGGAGAAGTGAGGTGTCCCAGGGAGAAGTGAGGTGTCCCAGGGAGAAGTGAGGTGTCCCAGGGAGACTATTTCTACCAAATCGCCCTCTAGCTCCAGCCCTGTCATTCTCTGATTCAGCATTCATTCATAAAATTGACATATTATTAGAGTTTTTTCTGCTCCTAGTTGGAGAATATGGCTGTTGGACTATGGAACATGTCGGTAGCTTTAAAGACAAAAAAGGGGATAGTGTCGGCAATTTCAAATGCAAAAAGTAAGCTTGTTTATGTTATGTTCACCTGAGCAAGCATGTGTTTAGCTTTACCAAGCAAGGATGTTTTTAGCTTTACCAAGCAATGATGTTTTTAGCTTTACCAAGCAAGTATGTTTTTAGCTTTACTAAGCAATCATGTGTCTAGGTCTACTAAGCAATCATGTGTCTAGGTCTACTAAGCAATCATGTGTCTAGGTCTACTAAGCAATCATGTGTCTAGGTCTACTAAGCAATCATGTGTCTAGGTCTACTAAGCAATCATGTATTTAGCTTTACTAAGCAATCATGTGTCTAGCTTTACTAAGCAAGCATGTTTTAGCTTTACTAAGCAAGCATGTATTTAGCTTCACTAAGCAATGATGTGTCTAGATCTACTAAGCAAGCATGTATTTAGCTTCACTAAGCAAGCATGTTTTTAGCTTTACTAAGCAAGCATGTATTTAGCTTCACTAAGCAAGCATGTATTTAGCTTCACTAAGCAAGCATGTATTTAGCTTCACTAAGCAAGCATGTTTTTAGCTTTACTAAGCAAGCATGTATTTAGCTTCACTAAGCAAGCATGTTTTTAGCTTCACTAAGCAAGCATGTTTTTAGCTTTACTAAGCAAGCATGTATTTAGCTTCACTAAGCAAGCATGTTTTAGCTTTACTAAGCAAGCATTTTTAGCTTACTAAGCAAGCATGTTTTAGCTTCACTAAGCAAGCATGTTTTTAGCTTCACTAAGCAAGCATGTTTTTAGCTTCACTAAGCAAGCATGTATTTAGCTTTACTAAGCAAGCATGTTTTTAGCTTTACTAAGCAAGCATGTATTTAGCTTCACTAAGCAAGCATGTATTTAGCTTCACTAAGCAAGCATGTTTTTAGCTTTACTAAGCAAGCATGTATTTAGCTTCACTAAGCAAGCATGTATTTAGCTTTACTAAGCAAGCATGTTTTTAGCTTTACTAAGCAAGCATATATTTAGCTTCACTAAGCAAGCATGTTTTTAGCTTCACTAAGCAAGCATGTTTTTAGCTTCACTAAGCAAGCATGTTTTTAGCTTCACTAAGCAAGCATGTATTTAGCTTTACTAAGCAAGCATGTTTTTAGCTTTACTAAGCAAGCATGTATTTAGCTTCACTAAGCAAGCATGTTTTTAGCTTTACTAAGCAAGCATGTATTTAGCTTCACTAAGCAAGCATGTTTTTAGCTTCACTAAGCAAGCATGTTTTTAGCTTTACTAAGCAAGCATGTATTTAGCTTCACTAAGCAAGCATGTTTTTAGCTTCACTAAGCAAGCATGTTTTTAGCTTTACTAAGCAAGCATGTATTTAGCTTCACTAAGCAAACATGTATTTAGCTTCACTAAGCAATCATGTGTCTAGGTCTACTAAGCAAGCATGTATTTAGCTTTACTAAGCAATCATGTGTCTAGCTTTACTAAGCAAACATGTTTTTAGCTTTACTAAGCAAGCATGTATTTAGCTTTACTAAGCAATCATGTTTTTAGCTTTACTAAGCAATCATGTATTTAGCTTTACTAAGCAAGCATGTATTTAGCTTCACTAAGCAAGCATGTTTTTAGCGTTACTAAGCAAGCATGTATTTAGCTTTACTAAGCAAACATGTTTTTAGCTTTACTAAGCAATCATGTATTTAGCTTTACTAAGCATGCATGGTTTTAGCTCACCTGAGCATGAATTTCTGATTATGAGTTACTGTGATAACCCTTTATCTATTGTCTGTGTTTTTGTCCTCTTGTTGTAAATACAGTCAAACCTGTCTAAAGCAGCCAGCCAAGGGAATCACAGAAAGTGGCTGCTTAATGCAGGTTGGCTGTTTAATAGAGGTGACCACTAACATGAGTTTGACTGTACTGCTGTTTCATGTGTTGTGTTTTACGTTTAATTATCGCTACCGGTTGCCCATATGAGCGACACCTCCTGAAGAGATTAGTCATATTAGATTTTTGGAGGAATGTGCAATGATACAGACAGAGACCCTTTCCAGAGTCTCCTCTGGTTCTTTTACGTATTTTGTGTAAAGCACCGACGGTTTAAAGTCCCATCTGAAAGACTGTTTTTTATTATGGTCAGACTGGGGACCGAACCTGCAATCCCTGGATTACCAGTCCGTGTTAACCACTGGACTACAGATCCGCCTGTAGTGGTGCTTCAATGTACATACATTACAAATGAGATATGAAACAAAGAATGTGGACACCGTGCATGAAGTGTTCAGGACAATCATCAATACTAGCATACAATAAAGGCTATGAATAGTGCAAATAAATTTAGCAAACAACAATTCATTAACCCTTTCAACACCACAGACCTCTAAATTGGCTTACAAAAAGTGTAGATCCAGATGAGCCGGCTCGTGACGAGCCGTCTCATCAGGATCTGCACTTTTTGCCAGTAATATTACTATTTTAGAAAAAAAATTACCCATTTTGATAAATGAACTGATCCAAATGTAATTTTGTTATTAATTTATTGGTCTAAAAATATCATGGACCAGTCCATGTCAGTTACTTGGTGTTGAATGGGTTAATATGCTTTTCGTATTTGTAACTGAAAACTCTGGAAATATGTTAATGAATTTCATTAGAATTGTGTTGTTGGTTTAAACATATTTTATTTATCAAGAGATAAACATGACATATAACATCTGTACATATAACATCCATACAATACAACTATCAAGACAAGTGGATTGAATTGAAAGCTACAGGAGCTTTTTTATACAAATTTATTTTAGCTCGATTGCGAAACAAGTTATTTCAACTTATATTAATCACTCTCGAGACCTCATTCCTGATGGAATCCATCGCCACGAGGGAGATAGATTAGGCAACGTGGAATTTAAATGCCTTGCCTAAGGGCACAATCGTAACGGTTCCAGCGGGGCTCGAACTCCGGACCTTTCGCACCTGAAGCAAACGCGCATCCACTGCGCTATCACGGCTTCCACTACAGGAGCTTATGGTAATTCTCTCCAATTGTGTTGTTACAACACACTGATTAATCGAATGAAATTCCATGACATATTTGACTGTTTATGTTCACCACTAACATGCACAGAGTTAATGTATGAATTTCATTAATAAATTTCATTCTGGATACCGTTCAAACGGTATCTGCAAAGAACATAGAGCCAGATCAACCGCCACGGAACGTGCCGTCTGATCACGATCTATGCTGTTTGCTATTCAGATGATCTTGCTAAGACACTTGGCTATGCAGCAAACAACATAGATCCTGATCAGCACGCAGCGTTACGCTGCGTCTGATCTGGATCTATGTTGTTTGCAAACGCCTCTAAATGTATCCAGAATGAAATGGGTTAATAAATTTTGTAAGACTATAGTTGATAAAATTATGTAATTATATATTATTTGGATTTCATGTCTGTTTTATTGAACAGTACGTCACATTGCTTTCTGGTCGTTGGAGTTTTGTGGACAAAGGTCAGAGAATGACGCCAGCCTGAAGAGACAGATTATGGTAGGTATAAAATAACTGTACCTAGATGTAACTATAGTCTAGGCTTACCTGGCCCAGCTAGCTTTTGCGAGAGGAAGTATCGGACGTCTTTCAACAATTACATTCCAATGTCTTCTTCTCATTAACCGTTAGTAGGAATGTTTGCTAATTTGGTTTAGTATCCTTGTAAAGACCTCCTCCTTTGTCGCCTTAAACAAAAACCGTTAAAAGCTCTCTGCCAAATGTGGTCTGTACCATTCTTGCAACAGCCATTATCAAATTTGATTATGTGTCAAAAACTAGGTCAATTTAATCAAAAAGCTTTCAGATGGGACTTTAAGCCGAGGTCTGGTGTCGGTGCTTTACACAGTGCACGTAAAAGAACCAGAGGAGACTCTGGAATGGGTCTCTGTATCATTACACTATCTTCCAAAAATCTAAAATGACTAATCTCTTCAGGAAGCGTCGCTCATATGGGCAACCGGTAGCGACGATAAATAAACGTAAAACACACAATTCATTCTACTGCCAGTATCTGTGGACTACATAGCCAAATGTTGGTGTATGACCATTTGAAGTGCATAACTCATACCTCTACATAGACGGCTCTATAGCCCAGTGGTAACACGCTGGACTGGTAATCCAGGGATCGCAGGTTTGATCCCCCGTCTGACCCTAATAAAATTAACAGTCTTTCAGATGGGACGTTAAACCGAGGTCTCGTGTCGGTGCTTTACACCGTGCACGTAAAAGAACCAGAGGAGACTCTGGAATGGGTCTCTGTCTGTATCATTGCACTATCCTCCAAAAATCTAAAATGACTAATCTCTTCAGGAAGCGTCGCTCATATGGGCAACCGGTAGCGACGATAAATAAACGTAAAAAAAAAATCATACCTCTATGCAGTTTGCTGAACAGTTATAACCAGGTATAAAAGTCAGGTGAGTGATTTAGTACCACTACTAGACCGTCTTGTATCGTAGAGTACCACATTTGCCAGATCACTAGATCATTAAGGTCGTTGACTTGTATATCACTTTAACCTATCATCATTGATGGTCACGGGTTCGAGCCCCGCTCAGACTGTGTCTCTTTATATGAAAAAGTTGGCAGTTTCTTACAGAGGTGTGTGCACCAAGTACTGGTTAACTGCTGGATCATGACCAGGAAAGGTGTTGTTAGGTAAACTGCCTGTCATTCAAATGGGCAACCGATAGCGACATTAAATAAACTTATGTGTGGTGGTTGTGTGTTGTTGTTTTTGTGTGGTTGGGTTTTTGTGGGTTGGTGGTTGGTTGTGGGTGGGGTGTTGTTGGTTGGAATAATAAAAACAAACTAGATCTACACTTAGATCTAAGTGTTTTGATTGTCAATTGAGTGCTTTAGAAGTGCATAACATTGAGTCTTATGGTAAATCTCTGTCACATTATTTTTCATGTATGAAGCTTGCAAACAAAGAAACAAACAGGATGAACTTATAAAGTGGGTAAATTAAGGTTAAGCAGAAATTCATTTACTAAAATCAATGAATATTCAATTGTGTCGCATACTCATGAATTCTTAATTCTTTATGGTGGTTGATGACAGTTGAGTGAACTGTGTGCACTGTTTTGTGCACTTGGTGTTAACATCTACCACTTGCTGCTATGTAGCCATTTGGGGGTCTGTCAGAAGAAGTATAGACTATTGAACCTATTGTGTTCTGTATGCAGAATTTGGGTCCGATCTCAAATGTGCCTTCGGGCGCATGGGCCTTACAGAGTTTATGGTAACCATTGAAATCGGGTAGAACCTACATTATGTCACTCAAAATTGTAATCCAATGACTTGATGTTTATAAGGTAGACTTATTCATCAGCAATCTGTAATAATTAAATATATCACTAAACACAGGATATACGATCATATGGGGTGGTCCTATTATAGGGTTTGTGACCATTGAAATATAGAAGAAATAATCCCAGAAAAAATGGTCTTAGTAGCAGGGTGGTCTTAACCCATTTCATTCTGGATATATTTAAAGGCTTTTGCAAACAACATAGATCCAGATCAGCCGCAGCGTGACGCTGCGTGCTGATCAGGATCTATGGTTTGCTGCATAGCCAAGTGTCTTAGCAAGATCATCTGAATAGCAAACAGCATAGAGCCTGATCGGACGGAACGTTCCGTGGCGGTTAATCTGGCTCTTATGTTCTTTGCAAATACCGTTTGAACGGTATCCAGAATGAAATGGGTTAATATAGTGGTCTTAGTAGCGGGTGTCTTAATATAGGGTGGTCTTAGTAGCAGGTGGTCTTAATATAGGGGTGGTCTTAGTAGCAGGGTGGTCTTAATATAGGGGTGGTCTTTATGAGGGTTTTACTGTGTTGAAATATATTTACAGTTTGTGGTAGTCTTAATGGTAAAAGATTGTAAACAGTATGTAATTTTTTGTTTTCATTTATACTGCTGTTAACAGCTCTATGTTCTTTGCAAATACTGTTTGAATGGTATCCAGAATCAAATGGGTTAACAGATAGTCAGTGCTTAAGCGAGAGGGTGATTTGAAGGAAATAGTTTTCCATGAAACATTTCTCCCTATGTCAATCTCAGGATGAAGGTTGTTTCATGTAGAATATATAGAAGACACGTTACAATCAACTCCCTCAGATATGTTAACCTTTTAATCCACATAAATGCCATACAGCATATTTATCGCTTACCACATATAGCCCCCACCATTCCACATATAGCCCCCACCATTCCACATATAGTCCCCACCATTCCACATACAGCCCCCACCATTCCACATATAGCCCCCACCATTCCACATATAGCCCCCACCATTCCACATATAGCCCCCACCAGTCCACATATAGCCCCCACCATTCCACATATAGCCCCCACCATTCCACATATAGCCCCCACCATTCCACATACAGCCCCACCATTCCACATACAGCCCCACCATTCCACATATAGCCCCCACCATTCCACATATATCCCCCACCATTCCACATATAGCCCCCACCATTCCACATATAGCCCCCACCATTCCACATACAGCCCCCACCATTCCACATATAGCCCCCACCATTCCACATATAGCCCCCACCATTCCACATATAGCCCCCACCATTCCACATATAGCCCCCACCATTCCACATACAGCCCCCACCATTCCACATATAGCCCCCACCATTCCACATATAGCCCCACCATTCCACATATAGCCCCCACCATTCACATATAGCCCCCACCATTCCACATACAGCCCCACCATTCCACATATAGCCCCCACCATTCCACATATAGCCCCCACCATTCCACATATAGCCCCCACCATTCCACATATAGCTCCACCATTCCACATATAGCCCCCACCATTCCACATATAGCCCCCACCATTCCACATATAGCCCCCACCATTCCACATATAGCCCCCACCATTCCACATATAGCCCCACCATTCCACATATAGCCCCCACCACTCCACATATAGCCCCACCATTCCACATATAGCCCCCACCATTCCACATATATCCCACCATTCCACATATAGCCCCACCATTCCACATATAGCCCCCACCATTCCACATATAGCCCCCACCATTCCACATATAGCCCCACCATTCCACATATAGCCCCCACCATTCCACATATAGCCCCCACCATTCCACATACAGCCCCCACCATTCCACATATAGCCCCACCATTCCACATATAGCCCCCACCATTCCACATATAGCCCCCCACCATTCCACATATAGCCCCACCATTCCACATATAGCCCCCACCATTCCACATATAGCCCCCACCATTCCACATCTTATTATTGAGTATGTTACAGTACAGTGTGCCTATTGCTTATCAGCAGTATATCTATAGGATCTTACATGAGTGGTGATTTCATACCATAATTTATGAAAAACGTTTTGGAATGTTGCTATTAAGCAAGCATTTTGGCAAGCTTAAAGGAAAAATTTCAAAACAAGTTTCATAAAAATTAATGTGGTATGAAATCACCAGGAGTGTAAGATCCTTTTTATCACATTACAATATTTGGGTTTTATTCCTATTTTCGCACAAAATAACACTGCTACTTTCATTTTGGCACCAACTGTCAGCGCAAATTGCCACAACGTCACTAAATTGTCATGACATCATTACGCATAGCAGTCGTTATATTTATAAACAGCGTTATAATTGTGTCAAGTGTTCTTTTAAATCGTAGCTTGTCTTACTATTAATGTTATGTACAATTCAAATAGAATTTGCATACATTAAAGTTTAATTTACAAATTATAAGGATTATTCTCTCAACCAATCAGAATCCTTCCAGGTGTTATTACACGTGTGTACATTTAAGAAATTATGAAATGACTGTATTACACTGAATACAAGCAAAGTTATGTGATAAAATGAGTAATTGGCCTCTACTTTTGTAGAGTAAAGGATTAATCTTCGTTAATTTGAAAGAATAGCACTCGTAGACATCTGTATTGAAATACTGACAGAAACTGTAAAATGTATTACAGTCTACATTCGTTATGTCAAAGTCGGTTATGTCGAATTCTCCGGTTATCTCGAAGTCGGATCAAAGTCCCGTTTCAGACACTATCATTTTACATATAACTGGATCTGTTTATATCGAATTTCGTAAAGTCAAACTTCTGTTATGTTGAAGTATTTTGTTCGGTCAGACGGAATTTGACATAACTGATGCAGACTGTATATAATATACACCAGACAGAACATCTTGAGTCTCCAATACTAGTGAGCTGTGACTGTGAGATTGTTTTAGTTGAGGTGTTAAATCTGATGAAGTTGGCAGCTCATTTAGCCTAAATGTCCTGTCCTTAACCCTTTCAACACCACAGACCTCTAAATAGGCTTACAAAAAGTGTAGATCCAGATGAGCCGGCTCGTGATGAGCCGTCTCATCAGGATCTGCACTTTTTGCCAGTAATATTACTATTTTAGACAAAATTACCCATTTTGATAAATGAACTGGTCCAAATGTAATTTTCATATTAATTTATTGGTCTAAAAACTGATCATGGACCAGTCCATTTCAGTTACTTGGTGTTGAATGGGTTAAATATTATTCATCCAAGGCATTTCGGCGAACATATATACAGTGGTTTCTTTTGTACTATATTTTCAATTAAATGTATTTATTACCAAGATTTTCAATAAGATACCTATGTGAATTACCAATAGTATTATCAAGATTTTCCATTATTGTGTTATATTTATAGCTATAGGGTAACACCTTGGTTTAAGGTCAATTTCATTTTTATATAGATTCACATTATACTAGGGGGTCAACGCAAGAAATGGGTGTGGCATATTAAATTATATGTGGAGATTACCCAGGATTTTAAATGAATGTGTTTATACCCAGATTTTAAATGAATGTGTTTATACCCAGATTTTAAATGAATGTGTTTATACCCAGATTTTAAATGAATGTGTTTATACCCAGATTTTAAATGAATGTGTTTATACCCAGATTTTAAATGATAATGACCATTGGAAGCACTATTAATTATCACTATAATAATAACTGTCTTTATGTTCATAAGTGAAAAAATATAATTTGATCATTCACATAAACAAATAAATTTTCTTTGTATTTTAGGCTGAAAATTGTTTTATGATTAGAAAATGATGCAACCGTGCGCTTAATGGCACTAGAACGTCTTTGTGTGGACGACCATAAATGAAGTCATTAATGATGTCACTAACAACCTGAGTCTGAAAATGCATGTTTTACGTTTATTTATCATCACTACCAGTTGCCCATATGAGCGACGCCTCCTGAAGAGATTAGTCATTTTAGATTTTTGGAGGATAGTGCAATGATACAGACAGAGACCCATTCCAGAGTCTCCTCTGGTTCTTTTACGTGCACGGTGTACAGTACCGACACGAGACCTCGGTTTAACGTCCCATCTGAAAGACTGTTAATTTTATTAGAGTCAGACAGGGGATCGAATCTGCGATCCTTGGATTACCAGTCCAGCGTGTTACCACTGGACTACAGATCTGTCTGTTCCGAAAATGCTCGCATTGACAACATTTTTAAATGCAGTGGCTTAGGTAGCACATGTGCATTGTCGTGTGAAATAAAATGCTTTCAGCCAGTTTAATAATATATTTTATTTCACTAATAAATTTCTATAATTCATTGGCAAGCATAATATAAAATGGCTGGTGACTCATGAAAAGGGGGGGGTGGGCACTCCATATAACTAACAATAATCAAGTGGATGTATCAGGTCTATACATGATTGTCATAAAAACAAATCCTGAAAGTTTCAACTCGATATGTTATCAATAGAGAAAGTTGTGACTTATTTAGTGACACACATAGACAGATGTTATTGACAGAATGGTGTGGTGGTGGTTGGTGTGTTGTTTGTTTTTGTGGTGGGTTGGGTGGGTGTCTCATTTATATGAAAAGTTGGCAGTTCTACGGAGGTTGTGCACCCAAGTACTGGTTACCGCTGGAGCCTGCCCAGGAAGGTGTTGTTGTTGGGGGTTGTGGTGTGTGGGGTGTTTTTATTGACAGAATGTTTTAAATGTTGCGCCAACATTGCCAACATTCAATAGTATGTCATTTTGGTCACTTATGATGTCAGTATTTTTTTGGGTCTCAATTCAAGGAATGCTCATATATAAGATAAGAAATTCCAATTGTTCACATCATCATTCACATTTATAGTCCACAACTAGTTTATATGATGTCACTATATATCTAGCCTGGGAACAGGCATTGATATATTTTGGTTGGTCAGTCATGTAAATATATTTTTAACACTGCGGCCATTAATTGAGCGAGCCGTATTGAGTTTCTGATAATATCATTTTGCAAGAATTAAAAAAGTGACAATCAACAGACTTGAACCCAAATATCATGCCGTTATCTTTGTCTAACAAAGTGATGAGCTTGGAAATATTGTTCCTATTGCAACAGTATTTAAATCTTTACACTATAATTATGATATAGAAATTTAAACAACACAAGCTTTAACTAATAATTCCTTGAAGCTATAGAGGAATGTAATGTAAATATCCGATTATCGCAGTGGTTAGCACGCTCGCTTCTCACCAATGCAACCTGGGTTCGATCCTTGGACCAGGAAGTATGTGAGATGGTATGGTGGTCGCCAGATCGGACATGTGGGTTTTCCCCGGGTACTCCGGTTTCCTTCCACATGAATGACCACAGTTACGCTTTCATCCGCGTTAACAAGAGTGATTAATATAAGTTGTTAAAACTTGCTTCGCAATCGTTAATAAATAAAGTTTAAGTAATGAGGTGGGAAAATGTGCAATTTTAGCCTAATTTAAACATTTTCTTCCCATATTTCTGAAAAGTGTCTTAGTGGCCATTTTCGCATGATGGCGGTCACATTGTGTTTATTACAGATTTTTCGCACAATTTTTCAAGTAATTTTGTTTATTCCCCAGATGGGATTAAGAACAGGAAGAGCGTGGTTAGGTATACAACAGTTATTGTCTTTATGTGAGATGTGCATTATTATATTATTACATTTTAATGTTACTGTTTAGTTTGCATTTTATATGCCTCCATTGTTCTGGAAGTTTTAATTTTTCTGTAAAAGCTGGCCTATGTGGTTTATTGGAATGTTGTTGTTTTTAGCCAAATCTGTAAATTATACATATACCGGTATATCTTCCTCTGATTGTGTGGTGTCCGTGGTCCAGTGGTAGAGCGTCAGATTTGGAATCGAATGGTCCCGTGTTCGATACTCGGTCAGGCCACGTATGTAGTGTCATTGAGCAAGGCACCTCACACACATTGCTTAGTACTGGTTAATCGCTTAGGTCGGCTAAGCCTGCCCAGGAAAACATGTCTAATTCCCCGCGAGGGGTTTGACATTAAAGGAACATACATACAATGTCGAACCCCTCGCGGGGATGTAGATATGTTTGAAAACCAACGTGGTAAAATTTAACTAGTTTTCAGACCCACTTTGATTGCCAGTGCTTTGGGCTTAACCCAGTTTCACATCTGTCATTATATGCGTTTTTGAGATGTAAATCATAATTTCACTCTCTGACTGACTTGCATATTGTTATGCATCAATAAATGCACATTCTGTAATCAATATATATTACAAGTTATAGCCGCTCTGAACAAGAAATAGGAATATTTTCCACAATCATCTTTCTGCAATGGAACCAGATGCACTTTCAATAATATTTCTCAACAATTTCTGTATATACCAACATTACAAGCTGTCCATTTGGCTGTCCGATTAGTGCAGTGGTTAGCGCGCTCGCTTCTCGCCAATTCAACCTGGGTTTGTTCCTCGGACTGGGAAGTATGTGAGATGGTATGGTGGTTGCCAGATCGGACAGGTGGGTTTCCTCCCACACGAATGACCACATATACACTTTCATCCGCGCCAATGAGAGTGATTAATATAAGTTGTTAGAACTTGCTTCGCAATCGTTGTAAAATAAAT
The DNA here is from genome assembly GCA_014843695.1 of Archivesica marissinica. NCBI lineage: Eukaryota > Metazoa > Mollusca > Bivalvia > Venerida > Vesicomyidae > Archivesica > Archivesica marissinica. The sequence goes on along the minus strand of CM026387.1, from coordinate 65,463,863 downwards.
AATCTTTAAACTTAAACAATACAAGCATGTACAGTCAATCTTCGTTGCCACGAACATGACGGTCCCGTGAATAATGGTTCGAGTCATGGGTGGTTAGAGTCATCGATAGTCAGTGACCCATGATATTTAGAAATTACGTGTATTAGGAGCTGTTGTATATCCTTCTCTCGTGGGTTTGATGCAAATCCGTGTTTAAAAAGAATAAACTTTCTTTATTTTACAACTATTGCGAAGCAACTTATATTAATCACTCTCGTTGGCGCAGATGAAAGCGTAAATGTGGTCATTCATGTGGTAGGAAACCGGAGTACCCAGAGAATACCCACCTGTCCGATCTGGTGACCACCATACCATCTCACATACTTACCGTCTGAGGATCAAACTTGGGTTGCATTGGTGAGAAGCGAGTGCGCTAACCACTGCGCTAAGCGGACAGTGGAATCTGTGTTTATAATCATGTTCTATAAGAATATCGATACTTTGGTAAATATGTTATGCAATTAAATGACGAATGGTTTAAATCTACATATAATGTCATGTCAGGTAGAGTAATGCATTCTAAAATTAGAACGTGTCAATCAGTTGGTAATTATAATAATGATGGACATGTTACATACAAGTCCTTATTCCTGAAAGCAGTCACTGATTGTTGGCTGCTGTGTCGTATTATGTTTATTAAAATCGGATTTGAGCAACAACTTGTATAAGGAGCCCATCTTTAGCTCAATAAATGTGTAATATGTTTGTTCTGTACATAATTACGTTTAATACCAATTTAAAATATGGATAAAAAAGCTGCCGTGAGCGAAAGTAATTAACGATAGAGTAGTAATTGCCAATTTCATCATGGAAAGAGATGTCAATCAATCAGAGAAAGGTGAGGACATTTTTGTGTACATTTTCTGGGACACACGGACATGAGCACTCGGCAGATTGTGGTCGACCCAAAGGTGTTAATTGAAGTAGTAATTGATTTCATGAGACCTTGTCTACGTCCCCTCGAGGGGTTCGACATTAATGGAAGATAGATAGATGAGACCAGTGATCTGGTTCGAGAGTTCCAGTCACAGTGAGTCATCCGTGTTCGAATCATCGAAAGTAGAACAATATGCATTATATAGAGATTGTTGCCGGGACCAGACGACGTGTTTGAGCAAATGGTGGTGATCTAGTTTGTGGCAACAAAGTTTGACTGTATTATTATTACACTGTGATGAAGTGAAATATAGGAATAGCCTCAGTTCGTCGTTTTGTGTCTTTTCCATATCACATAAGCCCCTTTAGTGATTTTCATACAACTTTGGTCAAATGTTTCGCCATATTTCGTAAACCCTTTGTTGGATTAATTTTCATGAAAAAGACTACATGTAACTTTGTCCAAAAATAGCCCTCAGTTTTAACGATAAATTGGAAGTCGCAATGGCGCAGTGATAGAACTTTCGCTTCAAGTGCGAAAGGTCCGGAGTTTGTGCCCCGCTGGAACCGTTACGATTGTGCCATTAGGCAAGGCATTTAAATTCCACATGCGTCTTCTCTGGCGATGATTCCATCAGGAATGAGGTATCGAGAGTGATTAATATAATTTGTAAGAACTTGTTTTGCAATCGAGCTAAAATAAATTTGTAATAACTAACAATAAATTGAAAATGGATGATAATACTAAAATATGGGGAAAGTTTATTAAACATGGTCGAGATGTTCGTGGTCATGGATTTCACAATGCCAGTGGAATGTTTGTTGGTTGCCTTGTCGGTGACTGTCTCAGTTAATTGTTCCATTGGTATCTATCCTTTTACAATAACCTCTTAACAAGTACATGTTGTCCCAGATGTGCTCAGTAATAGACTTAAATTAACCCTTTTCTTCATAGAGATTTAGGTTAATACCGGTATACTATTATATCTCCATACAAATGATAGCCATTTAGCTATCATGCAGTGGATGAGTAGTCGCCATATCTATCCCACCTCCATCGATATTTCTGGGACTATATGAGATTCTGGCCTTTATTATGAACATTGGTTTGGCTACTACATTGTCAATGTATGTCGTATTGGTAATGGCGTCAAGAGGTGCTTCTATGAGGGAAAGGGTTAATTAATAGTTTTGTCCATTTTGTATAAATCGCGTACATGGGGTTAATGTACTCAATAAATGAGGACTGTTCTACACTCATGATAGTTAGTAACATATTTTTCATATATCATTTTCGCTTTCTTTCAGATGGGAATATTGCAGAATTTGCTGACAGAGTATTGAACAAATCTGAGAAGGTTTTTATAACTTATATATACCTGTGCATTTCAAACATGTCACTATTATTTCACTGATAAAATATTGTACCAGTAAAATGTTATGATTGTAAACCAAAGTTCTATTTTGTATGTAAATGAATACTTCCTGAAATGTCACAATGTTGTATCAGCTATCTTGCAAGGGCATTGTCCATCACAATGTTGTATCAGCTATCTTGCAAGGGCATTGTCCATCACAATGTTGTATCAGCTATCTTGCAAGGGCATTGTCCATCACAATGTTGTGTCAGCTAACTTGCAAGGGCATTGTCCATCACAATGTTGTATCAGCTATCTTGCAAGGGCATTGTCCATCACAATGTTGTATCAGCTAACTTGCAAGGGCATTGTCCATCACAATGTTGTGTCAGCTATCTTGCAAGGGCATTGTCCATCACAATGTTGTTCAGCTATCTTGCAAGGGCATTGTCCATCACAATGTTGTATCAGCTACTTGCAAGGGCATTGTCCATCACAATGTTGTATCAGCTATCTTGCAAGGGCATTGTCCATCACAATGTTGTTCAGCTATCTTGCAAGGGCATTGTCCATCACAATGTTGTGTCAGCTATCTTGCAAGGGCATTGTCCATCACAATGTTGTATCAGCTATCTTGCAAGGGCATTGTCCATCACAATGTTGTATCAGCTAACTTGCAAGGGCATTGTCCATCACAATGTTGTATCAGCTAACTTGCAAGGGCATTGTCCATCACAATGTTGTGTCAGCTAACTTGCAAGGGCATTGTCCATCACAATGTTGTGTCAGCTAACTTGCAAGGGCATTGTCCATCACAATGTTGTATCAGCTATCTTGCAAGGGCATTGTCCATCACAATGTTGTATCAGCTATCTTGCAAGGGCATTGTCCATCACAATGTTGTATCAGCTATCTTGCAAGGGCATTGTCCATCACAATGTTGTATCAGCTATCTTGCAAGGGCATTGTCGATCACAATGTTGTATCAGCTATCTTGCAAGGGCATTGTCCATCACAATGTTGTATCAGCTAACTTGCAAGGGCATTGTCCATCACTATGATTATAGACCATGATTTATATGCCGTTTCTAGAAGATGAGTTCTGCTCACATGTCTGCTAATGGCTACCAGTTAATAAGGCATGTCATGCAACCACGTTTTATTAAGCGATATATACAATGAAACATGTCATTTAATTAAGCAGCCAACAAAGGGAATCAAAGGGAGTTGCTGCTTAGCTATTTTTGCGCTGTCCCTTGGGTGATCTCTTAATACGAGTGATGATTTAATCATAATGATATTACTGTATACTGGTAGTCTACAGCATGGATTTAATGCAAAACTCGTCTAAGTGCATAGAAGCAAATAAAGAGATATAACCTCTGCTAATGTTCTAATTGCAAGTGTATACGGAGGTTGCAGAAGATGATCTTGGATAAGAAGATGGCTAATATTGGTACTGAGGTTGTAGAGAAAGAGAAACTTGACACAGAACAAGACCTCTTCACCCTCTTCTGTTACAGGGCAGAAACTGTGAGTTGCACTACATGATCCACCTTGCAGAGCTAAATCTGTGTGTGTGTGTGTGTGTGTGCGTGCGTGCATGCGTGCGTATGTGTATACATCTCATTATGTGTCCAGTAATATGTCACTATTTTAACCCTTTCAACACCACAGACCTCTAAATAGGCTTACAAAAAGTGTAGATCCAGATGAGCCGGCTCTTGATGAGCCGTCTCATCAGGATCTGCACTTTTAGCAGGTAATATTACTGTTTTTAGACAAAATTACCCATTTTAATAAAATGAATTGGTCCAAATTTTTTTATTAATTTATTGGTCTAAGAATGTCATGGACCAGTCCATGTCAGTTACTTGGTGTTGAATGGGTTAACCATGCAATATTTTACACAAGACTATATATTATGACATACTCATTTAGTATCAAATACAAATGCTAATATTGTTTTGACACTTAAAATGCTGAATAAATTGGAAGGAATGTTCAAACAACATAGATCCAGGTCAGCTGTGGCGTAGTGCCACATCTGATCAGGATCTATGTCGTTTGTTATTCAGACAAGTGTTTTAGCTCCACTGTCTGAATAGCAAACAACATAGAGCCTGATCAGATGGATGGCACATTCTGTGCGTGTTCTGTGCCATCTAATCTGGCTCTATGCCATTTGCAAAAACCAATATACTTGTTTCCAGCATAGTTAGGGTGAAAGTAAATAGAATTTATAGAGACACAATTAGTATGCTTACCTTAATAACATTACTACAGAAGTGGAGGTCATGATAGTGCATTCGCTAGAGATGTGAGGAGCACGATGTTTTCAGCCAGTTGTAGCCATTATGATTATGTCCTTAGGCAAGGCACTTAAATTCCACGCTGCCTCTTTTTCCCTCATGGCGATGAATTCCATCAGGAATGAGGTCTCGAGAGCTGTTTAAACTAACGTTGTAAGAACTTGTTTTGCAATCAAGCTAAAATATATTTGTATTCACTAATCTTTACTATGACGTGATGTACATATTATATAACTTTGCACAGAGTCATTACTGGCACCGTTCAGTAGACTATTTCTTGTCTGGTCATTACTATGGGTTTCACCTATATTTGTCAAACTTTGTAGGGCAGTAGGTAGCTACAATATACCCGTAAATGAAACATTGATTTTCGGGTCAATGTGTTAACTGTCGTTGTCAAGGCAACCTTTACAGTTAAAACGTGCCTGAGCATTAACAAGAGAATCTTTGACCTGCTTTCCTTCACTGTACGAAGAGGTTTGTGGTAGCTATTATATAGTCAACCCATATGGAGTCTGGAGTTAAGTGTGTTAATGGTCAAGGTCACCACAATGATGTTAATAGCATGTCTGCTCAACTACAGAACAGTTTAATCCACCCTAGTCAAACTTTGTATGGATGTTGGTGGTGACTACTAGATGACTCCTACAATAGTTTATACAAATTTATTTTAGCTCGATTGCGAAACAAGTTATTTCAACTCGAGACATCATTCCTGATGGAATCCATCGCCACGAGGGAGAGAGGAGAGGCAACGTGGAATTTGAATGCCTTGCCTAAGGGCACAATCGTAACGGTTCCAGCGGGGCTCGAACTCCAGACCTTTCGCACCTGAAGCGAACGCGCATCCACTGCGCTATCACGACTTCCACTGCGCTATCATGACTCCTACTGATGTTGGAGTATTTGACTAAAGTAAAGATTAAAGTCACAGTAGCCTATAACAGTAGAAGCATGTCTGCTTAAGGAAATTAAATGAAACTTAGAACAGTGATACAGGTCAATGAGGCAGAGTGCAGTGTGCAAGAACCATAACTCTCTCTGTTGTGCTTACCACATTATCTCCCCTTTTCGCTTCATTAAATGTTTGTCCGCAGCATAACTTGAACATTATTGAAGGAAATCAAATAAAATAAACATTTCTACAGGGCAATGAGGCGGAGTGCAAAGCTCAACAACCATACCATTCTGTGTTGTGCTTACTGAATTATCTCCCCTTTGCATTTAATTGAATGCTTTGTGGAAGTCGTGATAGCGCAGTGGATGCGCGTTCGCTTCAGGTGCGAAAGGTCTGGAGTTCGAGCCCCGCTGGAGCCGTTACGATTATGCCCTTAGGCAAGGCATTTAAATTCCACATTGCCTCTTCTCTCTCCCTCATGGCGATGGATTCCATCAGGAATGAGGTCTCGAGAGTGATAAATATAAGTTGTAATAACTTGTTTCACAATCGAGCTAAAATAAATTTGTATAAATAAAAAAAAATAATAAAAAAATGCTTGTCCGGAGCATAACTTGAAAAGAATGTGACATTCAGTATTAACATAGTGTTGTTGTGGGTGTCTTATTCACCTTCAATGTTGGCTCTAGTTACTTATAGAAAGTAAGTCTCCATCAAGAACCCAGTTTGGGGCAGCACCCATTGGTAGTTTGATTTTATTGTCAGCGGGTTATAGGTCAAGATGTTGTGCAAGCATTTCTTTAGTATGTATAGTTCGCGGCAGTGAATAGCACCGGTATGTGGGACCTCCATTTACAGAGCCATCAGGAGGAATGTTCATATTATAGTGGGATGGGGGCATCAAACTTGCAACTGCTGGATTTGCAGACCAATGTGTTAACGCAGGACCCGTCCACCTAATATAGCTTACAGCATGTGTTTGTGCTTACATCATGTGTTTGTGCTTACGTCATGTGTTTGTGCATACATCATGTGTTTATGCTTACATCATGTGTTTGTGCTTACATCATGTGTTTGTGCTTACATCATGTGTTTATACTTACATCATGTGTTTATGCTTATATCATGTGTTTGTGCTTACATCATGTGTTTATGCTTACATCATGTGTTTGTGCTTACATCATGTGTTTGTGCTTACATTATGTGTTTGTGCTTACATCATGTGTTTATGCTTACAGTATGTGTTTGTGCTTACAGTATGTGTTTATGCTTACAGTATGTGTTTGTGCTTACATCATGTGTTTGTGCTTACAGTATGTGTTTGTGCCTACATCATGTGTTTATGCTTAAAGTATGTGTTTGTGCTTACATCATGTGTTTGTGCTTACATCATGTGTTTGTGCTTACATCATGTGTTTGTGCTTACAGTATGTGTTTGTGCCTACATCATGTGTTTATGCTTACAGTATGTGTTTGTGCTTACAGTATGTGTTTATGCTTACAGTATGTGTTTGTGCTTACAGTATGTGTTTATGCTTAAAGTATGTGTTTGTGCTTACATCATGTGTTTGTGCTTACATCATGTGTTTGTGCTTACATCATGTGTTTGTGCTTACAGTATGTGTTTGTGCCTACATCATGTGTTTATGCTTACAGTATGTGTTTATGCTTACAGTATGTGTTTGTGCTTACATTATGTGTTTATGCTTACAGTATGTGTTTGTGCTTACAGTATGTTTTTGTGCTTATATCATGTGTTTGTGCTTACAGTATATGTTTGTGCTTACACCATGTGTTTATGCTTACAGTATGTGTTTGTGCTTACATCATGTGTTTATGCTTACATCATGTGTTTGTGCTTACGTCATGTGTTTGTGCTTACATCATGTGTTTGTGCTTACAGTATGTGTTTGTGCTTACATCATGTGTTTATGCTTACATCATGTGTTTATGCTTACATCATGTGTTTATGCTTACAGTATGTGTTTGTGCTTACATCATGTGTTTGTGCTTACATCATGTGTTTGTGCTTACAGCATGTGTTTGTGCTTACATCATGTGTTTATGCTTACATCATGTGTTTGTGCTTACAGTATGTGTTTATGCTTACAGTATGTGTTTGTGCTTACATCATGTGTTTGTGCTTACATCATGTGTTTATGCTTACATCATGTGTTTGTGCTTACATCATGTGTTTATGCTTACAGTATGTGTTTGTGCTTACAGTATGTGTTTATGCTTACAGTATGTGTTTGTGCTTACATCATGTGTTTGTGCTTACAGTATGTGTTTATGCTTACAGTATGTGTTTGTGCTTACATCATGTGTTTGTGCTTACATCATGTGTTTATGCTTACAGCATGTGTTTGTGCTTACATCATGTGTTTGTGCTTACATCATGTGTTTGTGCTTACAGCATGTGTTTGTGCTTACAGCATGTGTTTGTGCTTACATCATGTGTTTGTGCTTACAGTATGTGTTTGTGCTTACATCATGTGTTTGTGCTTACATCATGTGTTTGTGCTTATATCATGTGTTTATGCTTACATCATGTGTTTGTGCTTACATTATGTGTTTATGCTTACATCATGTGTTTGTGCTTACAGTATGTGTTTGTGCTTACAGCATGTGTGCGCTTACATCATGTGTTTGTGCTTACATCATGTGTTTGTGCTTACATCATGTGTTTGTGCTTACATCATGTTTTTGTGCTTACAGTATGTGTTTGTGGTTACAGTAGGTGTTTATGCTTACATCATGTGTTTGTGCTTACATCATTTGTTTGTGCTTACATCATGTGTTTATGCTTACATCATGTGTTTGTGCTTATATCATGTATTTATGCTTACATCATGTGTTTGGGCTTACAGTATGTGTTTGTGGTTACAGTAGGTGTTTATGCTTACATCATGTGTTTGTGCTTACATCATTTGTTTGTGCTTACATCATGTGTTTATGCTTACATCATGTGTTTATGCTTACATCATGTGTTTATGCTTACACCATGTGTTTATGCTTACATCATGTGTTTATGCTTACACCATGTGTTTGGGCTTACAGTATGTGTTTATGTTTACATCATGTGTTTGTGCTTACATCATGTGTTTGTGCTTACATCATGTGTTTATGCTTACATCATGTGTTTATGCTTACATCATGTGTTTATGCTTACACCATGTGTTTGGGCTTACAGTATGTGTTTATGTTTACATCATGTGTTTGTGCTTACATCATGTGTTTGTGCTTACAGTATGTGTTTGTGCTTACATCATGTGTGTGTGTGCTTACACCATGTGTTTGTGTGCATACACCATGTGTTTGTGCATACAGTATGTGTTTGTGCTTACATCATGTGTTTGTGTGCTTACACCATGTGTTTATGCTTACAGTATGTGTTTGTGCTTACATCATGTGTGTGTGTGTGCTTACAGTATGTGTTTGTGCTTACATCATGTGTGTGTGTGCTTACATCATGTGTGTGTGTGCTTACACCATGTGTTTGTGCTTACATCATGTGTTTGTGCTTACATCATGTGTTTGTGCTTACATCATGTGTTTGTGCATACATCATGTGTTTGTGCTTACAGCATGTGTTTATACTTACATCATGTGTTTGTGCATACATCATGTGTTTGTGCTTACATCATGTGTTTGTGCTTACAACATGTGTTTATGCTTACATCATGTTTGTGCTTACATCATGTGTTTATGCTTACATCATGTTTGTGCTTACATCATGTGTTTATGCTTACATCATGTGTGTGTGCTTACATCATGTGTTTGTGCTTACAGCATGTGTTTGTGCTTACATCATGTGTTTGTGCTTACATCATGTGTTTGTGGTTACAGTAGGTGTTTATGCTTACATCATGTGTTTGTGCTTACATCATTTGTTTGTGCTTACATCATGTGTTGATGCTTACATCATGTGTTTGTGCTTATATCATGTGTTTATGCTTACATCATGTGTTTGTGCTTATATCATGTGTTTATGCTTACATCATGTGTGGGTGTGCTTACATCATGTGTTTGTGTGCTTACACCATGTGTTTGTGCTTACAGTATGTGTTTGTGCTTACATCATGTGTGTGTGTGCTTACACCATGTGTTTGTGTGCTTACACCATGTGTTTGTGTGCTTACACCATGTGTTTGTGTATACAGTATGTGTTTGTGCTTACATCATGTGTTTGTGCTTACAGTATGTGTTTGTGCTTACATCATGTGTTTGTGCTTACATCATGTGTTTGTGCTTACATCATGTGTTTGTGCTTACATCATGTGTTTGTGCTTACATCATGTGTTTGTGCTTACATCATGTGTTTGTGCTTACATCATGTGTTTATACTTACAGTATGTGTTTGTGCTTACATCATATGTTTGTGCTTACATCATGTGTTTGTGCTTACAGTATGTGTGTGTGCTTACATCATGTGTTTGTGCTTACATCATGTGTTGTGCTTACAGTATGTGTTTGTGCTTACATCATGCGTTTGTGCTTACATCATGTGTTTATACTTACAATATGTGTTTGTGCTTACATCATGTGTTTGTACTTACATCATGTGTTTGTGCTTACAGTATGTGTTTGTGCTTACATCATGTGTTTGTGCTTACATCATGTGTTTATACTTACAGTATTTGTTTATGCTTACATCATGTGTTTGTGCTTGCATCATGTGTTTGTGCTTACATCATGTGTTTGTGCTTACATCATGTGTTTGTGCTTACATCATTTGTTTGTGCTTACATCATGTGTTTATACTTACAGTATGTGTTTGTGCTTACATCATGTGTTTGTGCTTACATCATGTGTTTGTGCTTACAGTATGTGTTTGTGCTTACATCATGTGTTTGTGCTTACATCATGTGTTTGTGCTTACAGTATGTGTTTGTGCTTACATCATGTGTTTGTGCTTACATCATGTGTTTATACTTACAGTATGTGTTTGTGCTTACATCATGTGTTTGTGCTTACATCATGTGTTTGTGCTTACAGTATGTGTTTGTGCTTACATCATGTGTTTGTGCTTACATCATGTGTTTATACTTACAGTATGTGTTTGTGCTTACATCATGTGTTTGTGCTTACATCATGTGTTTGTGCTTACATCATGTGTTTGTGCTTACATCATGTGTTTATACTTACATCATGTGTTTGTGCTTACATCATGTGTTTGTGCTTACATCATGTGTTTATGCTTACATCATGTGTTTGTGCTTACATCATGTGTGTGTGCTTACATCATGTGTTTATGCTTACATCATGTGTTTGTGCTTACATCATGTGTTTGTGCTTACATCATGTGTTTGTGCTTACATCATGTGTTTGTGCTTACAGTATGTGTTTGTGCTTACATCATGTGTTTATACTTACAGTATGTGTTTGTGCTTACATCATGTGTTTATGCTTACATCATGTGTTTGTGCTTACATCATGTGTTTATGGTTACATCATGTGTTTATGCTTATAGTATGTGTTTATGCTTACATCATGTGTTTATGCTTACATCATGTGTTTGTGCTTACATCATGTGTTTATGCTTACATCATGTGTTTGTGCTTACATCATGTGTTTATGCTTACATCATGTGTTTGTGCTTACATCATGTGTTTATGCTTACATCATGTGTTTGTGCTTACATCATGTGTTTATGCTTACATCATGTGTTTGTGCTTACATCATGTGTTTATGCTTACATCATGTGTTTGTGCTTACATCATGTGTTTATGCTTACATCATGTGTTTGTGCTTACATCATGTGTTTATGCTTACATCATGTGTTTGTGCTTACATCATGTGTTTATGCTTACATCATGTGTTTGTGCTTACATCATGTGTTTATGCTTACATCATGTGTTTGTGCTTACATCATGTGTTTATGCTTACATCATGTGTTTGTGCTTACATCATGTGTTTATGCTTACATCATGTGTTTGTGCTTACAACATGTGTTTATGCTTACATCATGTGTTTATGCTTACATCATGTTTGTGTGCTTACATCATGTTTGTGTGCTTACATCATGTGTTTGTGCTTACATCATGTTTGTGTGTTTACAGCATGTGTTTGTGCTTACAGTATGTGTTTATGCTTACATCATGTGTTTATGCTTACATCATGTTTGTGTGCTTACATCATGTTTGTGTGCTTACATCATGTGTTTATGCTTACATCATGTGTTTGTGCTTACATCATGTGTTTGTGCTTACATCATGTGTTTGTGCTTACATCATGTGTTTGTGCTTACATCATGTGTTTGTGCTTACATCATGTGTTTGTGCTTACATCATGTGTTTGTGCTTACATCATGTGTGTGTGCTTACAGCATGTGTTTGTGCTTACATCATGTGTTTGTGCTTACAGTATGTGTTTGTGCTTACATCATGTGTGTGTGCTTACAGCATGTGTTTGTGCTTACATCATGTGTTTGTGCTTACAGCATGTTTGTGTGCTTACATCATGTGTTTATGCTTACATCATGTTTGTGTGCTTACATCATGTTTGTGTGCTTACATCATGTGTTTGTGCTTACATCATGTGTTTGTGCTTACATCATGTGTTTGTGCATACATCATGTGTTTGTGCTTACATCATGTGTTTGTGCTTACATCATGTGTTTGTGCTTACAGCATGTGTTTGTGCTTACATCATGTGTTTGTGCTTACAACATGTGTTTGTGCTTACATCATGTGTTTGTGCTTACATCATGTGTTTGTGCTTACATCATGTGTTTGTGCTTACAACATGTGTTTGTGCTTACATCATGTGTTTGTGCTTACATCATGTGTTTGTGCTTACATCATGTGTTTGTGCTTACAGCATGTGTTTGTGCTTACATCATGTGTTTGTGCTTACATCATGTGTTTGTGCTTACATCATGTGTTTGTGTTTACATCATGTGTTTATGCTTACATCATGTGTTTGTGCTTACAGCATGTGTTTGTACTTACATCATGTGTTTGTACTTACAGCATGTGGCATTATCCAGAGCAGATGCTGCATTAGAACAGATGAAGATGGCAAAAGAACTTCTACCAAAGTTTCCAAAGGAGGTGAGTTAATTCAGCAGCCATTACATTTGATGACACCAGTGTCGAGTCGCATTTATTTTCCTATTTTATTTAGTTTAATCATATTTTATTGCATTCTATATATACAGTGTACAATACAAAACAAATGAACAAACTTGTATAACTATCCATAATGCATGCTTCGTGGCATTGTTTGCTCAAGGATTGTCATTATATGTTGAAGCAAATGGGTTGGGCCACAAGTTTTAACAACATTTTAAAACTACATACTGAATCTAATGTTCACGAGGATTGGCTTCGGCCCTCAGTTTCTCCGTAACAAGTCATATTTATTTGCAAGGATTGCGACACAAGCTTTAGCAACTTATGGTAATCACTCTCGTAGGCGCGGATGAAAGCGTAGCTGTTGTCATTCATACAACAGACGGATGCGTAGTCCAGTGGTTAACCTGCTGGACTGGGAATCCAGGGGTCGCGGGTTCGTCCCCCCCCATGGAAATAGTAACAGTCTTTCAGGTGGGACTTTACATAAACCAAGGTCTCGTACATAAACAAAACACAACAAAAATTCTTCTAGAATTGTAGCTTGTCTATATTATAATATAACATGTATAAGATACAGTCAACATGATATGTTTGTAAAGACTAAACAAAGCTATATCAATGTCAATAATTCGTACAATGTACCACAATATGCTGGTAATTAAACGTTGTACAGATCTTGATATATACATGTTGTAATCATGTGCCTGCTACAAATGAATGGTTTCTTGTTTTAAGCTGTGTTAATAACGCCTCATATCAGGTTATTAATGACTGTAGCAAGCATATTAAGTTACCTGTCATCATATTTGAGCTTATTGAAAGCTTAGCTTAGCTGATGATGAGTTGGAAATACATTTAATTTTGATCCAGTGGTCTAGAAGCTTGTTGTTCGATTGAAGGAAATCTACTGGTTTCCAGTTTCACGGTCTTGTTCTATCCTAAAATATTGTCTGTTCCAGAATTAGCTTTTGAATTTCTGTAGTGAATCTCATTGTATGATTGGAACTACTGTTCATTGTAAATATAATAAATAACCAATGTTAATATAATAAAGGCCCGGAGTTTGAGCCCTGCTGGAGCCGTTACGATTGTGCCCTTAGGCAAGGCATTTAAATTCCACGTTGCCACTTCTCTCTCCCTCGTGGCGATGGATTCCATCAGGAAGGAGGTCTTGAGAGTGATTAATATAAGTTGTAAGAACTTGTTTCGCAATCGAGCTAAAATAAATTTATATTACAACTTATATTAATCACTCTCAAGACATCAATCCTGATGGAATCCATCGCCACGAGGGAGAGAGAGGAGGCAATGTGGAATTTAAATGCCTTGCCTAAGGGCATAATTGTAACGGCTCCAGCGAGACTCAAACTCCAGTCCATTCGCACCTGCAGCGAACGCGCATCCACTGCGCTATCATGACTTCCACTTTATTTTACCTTGTTGTCAGGCATCGTTTCTGTCTATGCTGTGTTACAACACTGGCGTAGAACTGTATCAGCACAAGCTGTTGAGTGAAGCCATTATCTGGCTGAGGGAAAGTTACGAACTTGGCAAGGGAAAACCGTCTATTGGGCCGAAGAATCAGGTAATTAATGCTGGCCCTTTTTAACCCTTTCAACACCACAGACCTCTAAATAGGCTTACAAAAAGTGTAGATCCAGATGAGCCGGCTCGTGACGAGCCGTCTCATCAGGATCTGCACTTTTTGCCAGTTATATGACTATTTTTAGACATAATTACCCATTTTGATAAATGAACTTGTCCAAATGTGATTTTCTGATTCATTTATTGGTTTATGAATATCATGGACCAGTCCATGTCAGTTACTTGGTGTTGAATGGGTTAATATTGTTAAATTACTGTTTTGTATATTAGTTCTAAATGATGCAACCAGTCATATCATACATGTAGTTTGTATCCCATTGTTGGTGTCCAGTTCCTTCATGTTAGGGAACTATTCAGGTGGCTTGCTGAAGGTCAGTGTTTCTCCAGTTCCTTCATGTTAGGGAACTATACAGGTGGCTTGCTGAAGGTCAGTGTTTCTCCAGTTCCTTCATGTTAGGGAACTATTCAGGTGGCTTGCTGAAGGTCAGTGTTTCTCCAGTTCCTTCATGTTAGGGAACTATTCAGGTGGCTTGCTGAAGGTCAGTGTTTCTCCAGTTCCTTCATGTTAGGGAACTATTCAGGTGGCTTGCTGAAGGTCAGTGTTTCTCCAGTTCCTTCATGTTAGGGAACTATTCAGGTGGCTTGCTGAAGGTCAGTGTTTCTCCAGTTCCTTCATGTTAGGGAACTATTCAGGTGGCTTGCTGAAGGTCAGTGTTTCTCCAGTTCCTTCATGTTAGGGAACTATTCAGGTGGCTTGCTGAAGGTCAGTGTTTCTCCAGTTCCTTCATGTTAGGGAACTATTCAGGTGGCTTGCTGAAGGTCAGTGTTTCTCCAGTTCCTTCATGTTAGGGAACTATTCAGGTGGCTTGCTGAAGGTCAGTGTTTCTCCAGTTCCTTCATGTTAGGGAACTATACAGGTGGCTTGCTGAAGGTCAGTGTTTCTCCAGTTCCTTCATGTTAGGGAACTATTCAGGTGGCTTGCTGAAGGTCAGTGTTTCTCCAGTTCCTTCATGTTAGGGAACTATTCAGGTGGCTTGCTGAAGGTCAGTGTTTCTCCAGTTCCTTCATGTTAGGGAACTATTCAGGTGGCTTGCTGAAGGTCAGTGTTTCTCCAGTTCCTTCATGTTAGGGAACTATTCAGGTGGCTTGCTGAAGGTCAGTGTTTCTCCAGTTCCTTCATGTTAGGGAACTATACAGGTGGCTTGCTGAAGGTCAGTGTTTCTCCAGTTCCTTCATGTTAGGGAACTATTCAGGTGGCTTGCTGAAGGTCAGTGTTTCTCCAGTTCCTTCATGTTAGGGAACTATTCAGGTGGCTTGCTGAAGGTCAGTGTTTCTCCAGTTCCTTCATGTTAGGGAACTATTCAGGTGGCTTGCTGAAGGTCAGTGTTTCTCCAGTTCCTTCATGTTAGGGAACTATACAGGTGGCTTGCTGAAGGTCAGTGTTTCTCCAGTTCCTTCATGTTAGGGAACTATACAGGTGGCTTGCTGAAGGTCAGTGTTTCTCCAGTTCCTTCATGTTAGGGAACTATTCAGGTGGCTTGCTGAAGGTCAGTGTTTCTCCAGTTCCTTCATGTTAGGGAACTATTCAGGTGGCTTGCTGAAGGTCAGTGTTTCTCCAGTTCCTTCATGTTAGGGAACTATACAGGTGGCTTGCTGAAGGTCAGTGTTTCTCCAGTTCCTTCATGTTAGGGAACTATTCAGGTGGCTTGCTGAAGGTCAGTGTTTCTCCAGTTCCTTCATGTTAGGGAACTATTCAGGTGGCTTGCTGAAGGTCAGTGTTTCTCCAGTTCCTTCATGTTAGGGAACTATTCAGGTGGCTTGCTGAAGGTCAGTGTTTCTCCAGTTCCTTCATGTTAGGGAACTATTCAGGTGGCTTGCTGAAGGTCAGTGTTTCTCCAGTTCCTTCATGTTAGGGAACTATTCAGGTGGCTTGCTGAAGGTCAGTGTTTCTCCAGTTCCTTCATGTTAGGGAACTATACAGGTGGCTTGCTGAAGGTCAGTGTTTCTCCAGTTCCTTCATGTTAGGGAACTATTCAGGTGGCTTGCTGAAGGTCAGTGTTTCTCCAGTTCCTTCATGTTAGGGAACTATTCAGGTGGCTTGCTGAAGGTCAGTGTTTCTCCAGTTCCTTCATGTTAGGGAACTATACAGGTGGCTTGCTGAAGGTCAGTGTTTCTCCAGTTCCTTCATGTTAGGGAACTATCAGGTGGCTTGCTGAAGGTCAGTGTTTCTCCAGTTCCTTCATGTTAGGGAACTATTCAGGTGGCTTGCTGAAGGTCAGTGTTTCTCCAGTTCCTTCATGTTAGGGAACTATTCAGGTGGCTTGCTGAAGGTCAGTGTTTCTCCAGTTCCTTCATGTTAGGGAACTATTCAGGTGGCTTGCTGAAGGTCAGTGTTTCTCCAGTTCCTTCATGTTAGGGAACTATTCAGGTGGCTTGCTGAAGGTCAGTGTTTCTCCAGTTCCTTCATGTTAGGGAACTATTCAGGTGGC
>CM026387.1:65428229-65446207 GCA_014843695.1 Archivesica marissinica | reverse complement strand
GCAGTATGTGTTTGTGCTTACATCATGTGTGTGTGTGCTTACATCATGTGTTTGTGTGCTTACACCATGTGTTTGTGCTTACAGTATGTGTTTGTGCTTACATCATGTGTGTGTGTGCTTACACCATGTGTTTATGCTTACAGTATGTGTTTGTGCTTACATCATGTGTGTGTGTGCTTACATGATGTGTGTGTGTGCTTACACCATGTGTTTGTGCTTACAGTATGTGTTTGTGCTTACATCATGTGTTTGTGTGCTTACATCATGTGTTTGTGCTTACAGCATGTGTTTATACTTACATCATGTGTTTGTGCATACATCATGTGTTTGTGCATACATCATGTGTTTGTTCTTACATCATGTGTGTGTGCATACATCATGTGTTTGTGCATACATCATGTGTTTATACTTACAGTATATGTTTGTGCTTACATCATGTGTTTGTGCTTACATCATATGTTTGTGCTTACAGTATGTGTTTGTGCTTACATCATGTGTTTGTGCTTAGATCATGTGTTTGTGCTTACAGTATGTGTTTGTGCTTACATCATGTGTTTGTGCGTACATCATGTGTTTGTGCGTACATCATGTGTTTGTGCTTACATCATGTGTTTGTGCTTACATCATGTGTTTGTGCTTACAGTATGTGTTTGTGCTTACATCATGTGTTTGTGCTTACATCATGTGTTTGTGCTTACATCATGTGTTTGTGCTTACATCATGTGTTTGTGCTTACATCATGTGTTTGTGCTTACATCATGTGTGTGTGCTTACATCATGTGTTTGTGCATACATCATGTGTTTGTGCTTACAGTATGTGTTTATGCTTACATCATGTGTTTGTGCTTACATCATGTGTTTGTGCTTACATCATGTGTTTGTGCTTACATCATGTGTTTGTGCTTACATCATGTGTTTATGCTTACAGTATGTGTTTGTGCTTACATCATGTGTTTGTGCTTACATCATGTGTTTGTGCTTACAGTATGTGTTTGTGCTTACATCATGTGTTTGTGCTTACAGTATGTGTTTGTGCTTACATCATGTGTTTGTGCTTACATCATGTGTTTGTGCTTACATCATGTGTTTGTGCTTACAGTATGTGTTTGTGCTTACATCATGTGTTTGTGCTTACAGCATGTGTTTGTGCTTACATCATGTGTTTGTGCTTACATCATGTGTTTGTGCTTACATCATGTGTTTGTGCTTACATCATGTGTTTGTGCTTACATCATGTGTGTGTGTGCTTACATCATGTGTGTGTGTGCTTACACCATGTGTTTGTGCTTACATCATGTGTTTGTGCTTACATCATGTGTTTGTGCTTACAGCATGTGTTTGTGCTTACATCATGTGTTTGTGCTTACATCATGTGTTTGTGCTTACATCATGTGTTTGTGCTTACATCATGTGTTTGTGCTTACATCATGTGTTTGTGCTTACATCATGTGTTTGTGCTTACAGTATGTGTTTGTGCTTACAGTATGTGTTTGTGCTTACATCATGTGTTTGTGCTTACAGTATGTGTTTGTGCTTACAGTATGTGTTTATGCTTACAGTATGTGTTTGTGCTTACATCATGTGTGTGTGTGTGCTTACATCATGTGTTTGTGCTTACACCATGTGTTTGTGCTTACAGTATGTGTTTGTGCTTACATCATGTGTGTGTGTGCTTACACCATGTGTTTATGCTTACAGTATGTGTTTGTGCTTACATCATGTGTTTGTGTGCTTACATCATGTGTGTGTGTGCTTACAGCATGTGTTTGTGCTTACAGCATGTGTTTATACTTACATCATGTGTTTGTGCATACATCATGTGTTTGTGCATACATCATGTGTTTGTTCTTACATCATGTGTGTGTGCATACATCATGTGTTTGTGCATACATCATGTGTTTATACTTACAGTATATGTTTGTGCTTACATCATGTGTTTGTGCTTACATGATATGTTTGTGCTTACAGTATGTGTTTGTGCTTACATCATGTGTTTGTGCTTAGATCATGTGTTTGTGCTTAGATCATGTGTTTGTGCTTACAGCATGTGTTTGTGCTTACATCATGTGTTTGTGCTTACATCATGTGTTTATACTTACATCATGTGTTTATGCTTACATCATGTGTTTGTGCTTACATCATGTGTTTATGCTTACATCATGTGTTTGTGCTTACATCATGTGTTTGTGCTTACATTATGTGTTTGTGCTTACATCATGTGTTTATGCTTACAGTATGTGTTTGTGCTTACAGTATGTGTTTGTGCTTACAGCATGTGTTTGTGCTTACATCATGTGTTTGTGCTTACAGTATGTGTTTGTGCCTACATCATGTGTTTATGCTTACAGTATGTGTTTGTGCTTACATCATGTGTTTGTGCTTACATCATGTGTTTGTGCTTACATCATGTGTTTGTGCTTACAGTATGTGTTTGTGCCTACATCATGTGTTTATGCTTACAGTATGTGTTTGTGCTTACATCATGTGTTTGTGCTTACATCATGTGTTTGTGCTTACAGTATGTGTTTGTGCCTACATCATGTGTTTATGCTTACAGTATGTGTTTGTGCTTACAGTATGTGTTTATGCTTACAGTATGTGTTTGTGCTTACATCATGTGTTTATGCTTACATCATGTGTTTATGCTTACATCATGTGTTTGTGCTTACGTCATGTGTTTGTGCTTACATAATGTGTGTTATGCTTACATCATGTGTTTGTGCTTACAGTATGTGTTTGTGCTTACATCATGTGTTTATGCTTACATCATGTGTTTGTGCTTACATCATGTGTTTGTGCTTACATCATGTGTTTGTGCTTACAGCATGTGTTTGTGCTTACAGCATGTGTTTGTGCTTACATCATGTGTTTGTGCTTACAGTATGTGTTTGTGCTTACATCATGTGTTTGTGCTTACATCATGTGTGTGTGCTTATATCATGTGTTTGTGCTTACAGTATGTGTTTGTGCTTACATCATGTGTTTGTGCTTACATCATGTGTTTATGCTTACATCATGTGTTTGTGCTTACATCATGTGTTTGTGCTTACATCATTTGTTTGTGCTTACATCATGTGTTTATACATACAGTATGTGTTTGTGCTTACATCATGTGTTTGTGCTTACATCATGTGTTTGTGCTTACAGTATGTGTTTGTGCTTACACCATGTGTTTGTGCTTACATCATGTGTTTGTGCTTACAGCATGTGTTTGTGCTTACAGCATGTGTTTGTGCTTACATCATGTGTTTGTGCTTACAGTATATGTTTGTGCTTACAGTAGGTGTTTATGCTTACATCATGTGTTTGTGCTTACATCATGTGTTTGTGCTTACATCATGTGTTTGTGCTTACATTATGTGTTTGTGCTTACATCATGTGTTTATGCTTACAGTATGTGTTTGTGCTTACAGTATGTGTTTATGCTTACAGTATGTGTTTGTGCTTACATCATGTGTCTGTGCTTACAGTATGTGTTTGTGCCTACATCATGTGTTTATGCTTACAGTATGTGTTTGTGCTTACATCATGTGTTTGTGCTTACATCATGTGTGTGTGCTTACAGTATGTGTTTGTGCCTACATCATGTGTTTATGCTTACAGTATGTGTTTGTGCTTACAGTATGTGTTTATGCTTACAGTATGTGTTTGTGCTTACATCATGTGTTTGTGCTTACATCATGCGTTTATGCTTACATCATGTGTTTATGCTTACATCATGTGTTTGTGCTTACATCATGTGTTTGTGCTTACATCATGTGTTTATGCTTACATCATGTGTTTGTGCTTACAGTATGTGTTTGTGCTTACATCATGTGTTTATGCTTACATCATGTGTTTATGCTTACATCATGTGTTTATGCTTACATCATGTGTTTGTGCTTATACCATGTGTTTGTGCTTACATCATGTGTTTGTGCTTACATCATGTGTTTGTGCTTACAGTATGTGTTTGTGCTTACACCATGTGTTTGTGCTTACATCATGTGTTTGTGCTTACAGCATGTGTTTGTGCTTACAGCATGTGTTTGTGCTTACATCATGTGTTTGTGCTTACAGTATGTGTTTGTGCTTACAGTAGGTGTTTATGCTTACATCATGTGTTTGTGCTTACATTATGTGTTTGTGCTTACATCATGTGTTTGTGCTTACATTATGTGTTTGTGCTTACATCATGTGTTTGTGCTTACAGTATGTGTTTGTGCCTACATCATGTGTTTATGCTTACAGTATGTGTTTGTGCTTACAGTATGTGTTTATGCTTACAGTATGTGTTTGTGCTTACATCATGTGTTTATGCTTACATCATGTGTTTATGCTTACATCATGTGTTTGTGCTTACATCATGTGTTTGTGCTTACATCATGTGTTTATGCTTACATCATGTGTTTGTGCTTACGGTATGTGTTTGTGCTTACATCATGTGTTTATGCTTACATCATGTGTTTGTGCTTACATCATGTGTTTATGCTTACAGTATGTGTTTGTGCTTACATCATGTGTTTGTGTTTGTGCTTACATCATGTGTTTGTGCTTACAGCATGTGTTTGTGCTTACATCATGTGTTTATGCTTACAGTATGTGTTTGTGCTTACAGTATGTGTTTATGCTTACAGTATGTGTTTGTGCTTACATCATGTGTTTGTGCTTACATCATGTGTTTATGCTTACATCATGTGTTTGTGCTTACATCATGTGTTTATGCTTACAGTATGTGTTTGTGCTTACAGTATGTGTTTATGCTTACAATATGTGTTTGTGCTTACATCATGTGTTTGTGCTTACATCATGTGTTTGTGCTTACAACATGTGTTTGTGCTTACAGCATGTGTTTGTGCTTACATCATGTGTTTGTGCTTACATCATATGTTTGTGCTTACATCATGTGTTTGTGCTTACAGTATGTGTTTGTGCTTACAGTATGTGTTTGTGCTTATATCATGTGTTTGTGCTTACAGTATATGTTTGTGCTTACAGAATGTGTTTATGCTTACAGTATGTGTTTGTGCTTACATCATGTGTGTGTGTGTGTGCTTACATCATGTGTTTGTGTGCTTACACCATGTGTTTGTGCTTACAGTATGTGTTTGTGCTTACATCATGTGTGTGTGCTTACACCATGTGTTTATGCTTACAGTATGTGTTTGTGCTTACATCATGTGTTTATGCTTACATCATGTGTGTGTGCTTACGTCATGTGTTTGTGCTTACATCATGTGTTTATGCTTACATCATGTGTTTGTGCTTACAGTATGTGTTTGTGCTTACATCATGTGTTTATGCTTACATCATGTGTTTGTGCTTACATCATGTGTTTATGCTTACAGTATGTGTTTGTGCTTACATCATGTGTTTGTGCTTACATCATGTGTTTGTGCTTACAGCATGTGTTTGTGCTTACATCATGTGTTTATGCTTACAGTATGTGTTTGTGCTTACAGTATGTGTTTATGCTTACAGTATGTGTTTGTGCTTACATCATGTGTTTGTGCTTACATCATGTGTTTATGCTTACATCATGTGTTTGTGCTTACATCATGTGTTTATGCTTACAGTATGTGTTTGTGCTTACAGTATGTGTTTATGCTTACAGTATGTGTTTGTGCTTACATCATGTGTTTGTGCTTACATCATGTGTTTGTGCTTACATCATGTGTTTGTGCTTACAGCATGTGTTTGTGCTTACATCATGTGTTTGTGCTTACATCATATGTTTGTGCTTACATCATGTGTTTGTGCTTACAGTATGTGTTTGTGCTTACAGTATGTGTTTATGCTTACAGTATGTGTTTGTGCTTACATCATGTGTGTGTGTGTGCTTACATCATGTGTTTGTGTGCTTACACCATGTGTTTGTGCTTACAGTATGTGTTTGTGCTTACAGCATGTGTGTGTGTGCTTACACCATGTGTTTATGCTTACAGTATGTGTTTGTGCTTACATCATGTGTGTGTGTGCTTACATCATGTGTGTGTGTGCTTACACCATGTGTTTGTGCTTACAGTATGTGTTTATGCTTACAGTATGTGTTTGTGCTTACATCATGTGTTTATGCTTACATCATGTGTTTATGCTTACATCATGTGTTTGTGCTTACAGCATGTGTTTGTGCTTACATCATATGTTTATGCTTACATCATGTGTTTGTGCTTACAGTATGTGTTTGTGCTTACATCATGTGTTTATGCTTACATCATGTGTTTGTGCTTACATCATGTGTTTATGCTTACAGTATGTGTTTGTGCTTACATCATGTGTTTGTGTTCGTGCTTACATCATGTGTTTGTGCTTACAGCATGTGTTTGTGCTTACATCATGTGTTTATGCTTACAGTATGTGTTTGTGCTTACAGTATGTGTTTATGCTTACAGTATGTGTTTGTGCTTACATCATGTGTTTGTGCTTACATCATGTGTTTATGCTTACATCATGTGTTTGTGCTTACGTCATGTGTTTGTGCTTACATCATATGTTTATGCTTACATCATGTGTTTGTGCTTACAGCATGTGTTTGTGCTTACATCATGTGTTTGTGCTTACATCATGTGTTTGTGCTTACATCATGTGTTTGTGCTTACAGTATGTGTTTGTGCTTACAGTATATGTTTGTGCTTACAATATGTGTTTATGCTTACAGTATGTGTTTGTGCTTACATCATGTGTGTGTGTGCTTACACCATGTGTTTATGCTTACAGTATGTGTTTGTGCTTACATCATGTGTGTTGTGCTTACATCATGTGTTGTGTGCTTACACATGTGTTTGTGCTTACAGTATGTGTTTGTGCTTACATATGTGTTGTGCTTACATCATGTGTTTGTGCTTACATCATGTGTTTGTGCTTACAGCATGTGTTTGTGCTTACATCATGTGTTTATGCTTACAGTATGTGTTTGTGCTTACATCATGTGTTTGTGCTTACATCATGTGTTTGTGCTTACATCATGTGTTTGTGCTTACATCATGTGTTTATGCTTACAGTATGTGTTTGTGCTTACAGTATGTGTTTATGCTTACAGTATGTGTTTGTGCTTACATCATGTGTTTGTGCTTACATCATGTGTTTGTGCTTACATCATGTGTTTGTGCTTACAGCATGTGTTTGTGCTTACATCATGTGTTTGTGCTTACATCATGTGTTTGTGCTTACATCATGTGTTTGTGCTTACAGTATGTGTTTGTGCTTACAGTATGTGTTTGTGCTTATATCATGTGTTTGTGCTTACATTATATGTTTGTGCTTACAGTATGTGTTTATGCTTACAGTATGTGTTTGTGCTTACATCATGTGTGTGTGTGCTTACATCATGTGTTTGTGTGCTTACACCATGTGTTTGTGCTTACAGTATGTGTTTGTGCTTACAGCATGTGTGTGTGCTTACACCATGTGTTTATGCTTACAGTATGTGTTTGTGCTTGCATCATGTGTGTGTGTGCTTACATCATGTGTGTGTGTGTGCTTACACCATGTGTTTGTGCTTACAGTATGTGTTTGTGCTTACATCATGTGTTTGTGCTTACAGCATGTGTTTGTGCTCACATCATGTGTGTTTATGCTTACAGCATGTGTTTGTGCTTACAGTATGTGTTTATGCTTACATCATGTGTTTATGCTTACATCATGTTTGTGCTTACATCATGTGTTTATGCTTACATCATGTGTTTATGCTTACATCATGTGTGTGTGCTTACATCATGTGTTTATGCTTACATCATGTGTGTGTGCTTACATCATGTGTTTATGCTTACATCATGTGTGTGTGCTTACATCATGTGTTTGTGCTTACAGCATGTGTTTGTGCTTACAGCATGTGTTTGTGCTTACATCATGTGTTTGTGCTTACAGTATGTGTTTGTGGTTACAGTAGGTGTTTATGCTTACATCATGTGTTTGTGCTTACATCATTTGTTTGTGCTTACATCATGTGTTTATGCTTACATCATGTGTTTGTGCTTATATCATGTATTTATGCTTACATCATGTGTTTGGGCTTACAGTATGTGTTTATGATTACATCATGTGTTTGTGTTTACAGCATGTGTTTATGTTTACAGTATGTGTTTATGCTTACATCATGTGTGGGTGTGCTTACATCATGTGTGTGTGTGCTTATACCATGTGTGTGTGCTTACAGTATGTGTTTGTGCTTACAGTATGTGTTTGTGTGCTTACATCATGTGTTTGTGCTTACATCATGTGTTTGTGTGCATACACCATGTGTTTGTGCATACAGTATGTGTTTGTGCTTACATCATGTGTTTGTGTGCTTACACCATGTGTTTATGCTTACAGTATGTGTTTGTGCTTACATCATGTGTGTGTGTGCTTACAGTATGTGTTTGTGCTTACATCATGTGTGTGTGTCCTTACATGTGTGTGTGTGCTTACACATGGTGTGCTTACATCATGTGTTTGTGCTTACATCATGTGTTTGTGCTTACATCATGTGTTTGTGCATACATCATGTGTTTGTGCTTACAGCATGTGTTTATACTTACATCATGTGTTTGTGCATACATCATGTGTTTGTGCTTACATCATGTGTTTGTGCATACATCATGTGTTTGTGCATACATCATGTGTTTGTGCTTACAGTATGTGTTTGTGTTTACATCATGTGTTTGTGCTTACATCATGACTTTGTGCATACATCATGTGTTTGTGGTTTCAGTATGTATTTGTGCTTACATCATTTGTTTGTGCTTACATCATGTGTTTGTGCATACATCATGTGTTTGTGCATACATCATGTGTTTGTGCTTACAGTATGTGTTTATACTTACATCATGTGTTTGTGCTTACATCATGTGTTTGTGCTTAGATCATGTGTTTGTGCTTACATCATGTGTTTGTATGCTTACACCATGTGTTTGTGCTTACAGTATGTGTTTGTGCTTACAGCATGTGTGTGTGTGTGTGTGTGCTTACACCATGTGTTTATGCTTACAGTATGTGTTTGTGCTTGCATCATGTGTGTGTGTGCTTACAGCATGTGTGTGTGTGTGTGCTTACACCATGTGTCTGTGCTTACAGTATGTGTTTGTGCTTACATCATGTGTTTGTGTGCTTACATCATGTGTTTGTGTGCTTACACCATGTGTTTATGCTTACAGTATGTGTCTGTGCTTACATCATGTGTGTGTGTGCTTACATCATGTGTGTGTGTGCTTACACCATGTGTTTGTGCTTACATCATGTGTGTGTGTGCTTACATCATGTGTTTGTGCTTACAGCATGTGTTTGTGCTTACATCATGTGTGTTTATGCTTACATCATGTGTTTGTGCTTACAGTATGTGTTTATGCTTACATCATGTGTTTGTGCTTACAGTATGTGTTTGTGCTTACAGCATGTGTTTGTGCTTACAGTATGTGTTTATGCTTACATCATGTTTGTGCTTACATCATGTGTTTATGCTTACATCATGTGTTTATGCTTACATCATGTTTGTGTGCTTACATCATGTGTTTGTGCTTACATCATGTTTGTGTGCTTACAGTATGTGTTTGTGCTTACAACATGTGTTTATGCTTACATCATGTTTGTGTGCTTACATCATGTGTTTGTGCTTACATCATGTTTGTGTGCTTACAGTATGTGTTTGTGCTTACAACATGTGTTTATGCTTACATCATGTTTGTGCTTACATCATGTGTTTATGCTTACATCATGTGTTTATGCTTACATCATGTGTGTGTGCTTACATCATGTGTTTGTGCTTACAGCATGTGTTTGTGCTTACAGCATGTGTTTGTGCTTACATCATGTGTTTGTGCTTACAGTATGTGTTTGTGGTTACAGTAGGTGTTTATGCTTACATCATGTGTTTGTGCTTACATCATTTGTTTGTGCTTACATCATGTGTTTATGCTTACATCATGTGTTGTGCTTATATCATGTGTTTATGCTTACATTATGTGTTTGTGTTTACAGCATGTGTTTATGTTTACAGTATGTGTTTATGCTTACATCATGTGTGGGTGTGCTTACATCATGTGTTTGTGTGCTTACACCATGTGTTTGTGCTTACAGTATGTGTTTGTGCTTACATCATGTGTGTGTGTGCTTACATCATTTGTTTGTGCTTACATCATGTGTTTATGCTTACATCATGTGTTGTGCTTATATCATGTGTTTATGCTTACATTATGTGTTTGTGTTTACAGCATGTGTTTATGTTTACAGTATGTGTTTATGCTTACATCATGTGTGGGTGTGCTTACATCATGTGTTTGTGTGCTTACACCATGTGTTTGTGCTTACAGTATGTGTTTGTGCTTACATCATGTGTGGTGTGCTTACATCATGTGTGTGTGCTTACACCATGTGTTTGTGCTTACAGTATGTGTTTGTGCTTACATCATGTGTTTGTGCTTACATCATGTGTTTGTGCTTACACATGTGTTTGTGCTTACACCATGTGTTTGTGCATACAGTATGTGTTTATGCTTACATCATGTGTTTGTGCTTACATCATGTGTTTGTGCTTACATCATGTGTTTGTGCTTACATCATGTGTTTGTGCTTACATCATGTGTTTGTGCTTACATCATGTGTTTGTGCTTACAGTATGTGTTTGTGCTTACATCATGTGTTTGTGCTTACATCATGTGTTTGTGCTTACATCATGTGTTTGTGCTTACATCATGTGTTTGTGCTTACATCATGTGTTTGTGCTTACATCATGTGTTTGTGCTTACATCATGTGTTTGTGCTTACATCATGTGTTTGTGCTTACATCATGTGTTTGTGCTTACATCATGTGTTTGTG
The DNA here is from genome assembly GCA_014843695.1 of Archivesica marissinica. Lineage (NCBI taxonomy): Eukaryota > Metazoa > Mollusca > Bivalvia > Venerida > Vesicomyidae > Archivesica > Archivesica marissinica. The sequence continues at coordinate 65,435,436 of CM026387.1, read as the reverse complement.
CTTACATCATGTGTTTATACTTACAATATGTGTTTGTGCTTACATCATGTGTTTGTACTTACATCATGTGTTTGTGCATACAGTATGTGTTTATGCTTACATCATGTGTTTGTGCTTACATCATGTGTTTGTGCTTACATCATGTGTTTGTGCTTACATCATGTGTTTGTTCTTACATCATGTGTTTGTGCTTACAGTATGTGTGTGTGCTTACATCATGTGTTTGTGCTTACATCATGTGTTTGTGCTTACATCATGCGTTTGTGCTTACATCATGTGTTTATACTTACAATATGTGTTTGTGCTTACATCATGTGTTTGTACTTACATCATGTGTTTGTGCTTACAGTATGTGTTTGTGCTTACATCATGTGTTTGTGCTTACATCATGTGTTTATACTTACAGTATTTGTTTATGCTTACATCATGTGTTTGTGCTTGCATCATGTGTTTGTGCTTACATCATGTGTTTGTGCTTACATCATGTGTTTGTGCTTACATCATTTGTTTGTGCTTACATCATGTGTTTATACTTACAGTATGTGTTTGTGCTTACATCATGTGTTTGTGCTTACATCATGTGTTAGTGCTTACAGTATGTGTTTGTGCTTACATCATGTGTTTGTGCTTACATCATTTGTTTGTGCTTACATCATGTGTTTATACTTACAGTATGTGTTTGTGCTTACATCATGTGTTTGTGCTTACATCATGTGTTTGTGCTTACAGTATGTGTTTGTGCTTACATCATGTGTTTATACTTACAGTATGTGTTTGTGCTTACATCATGTGTTTGTGCTTACATCATGTGTTTGTGCTTACAGTATGTGTTTGTGCTTACATCATGTGTTTGTGCTTACATCATGTGTTTATACTTACAGTATGTGTTTGTGCTTACATCATGTGTTTGTGCTTACATCATGTGTTTGTGCTTACAGTATGTGTTTGTGCTTACATCATGTGTTTGTGCTTACATCATGTGTTTATACTTACAGTATGTGTTTGTGCTTACATCATGTGTTTGTGCTTACATCATGTGTTTGTGCTTACAGTATGTGTTTGTGCTTACATCATGTGTTTGTGCTTACATCATGTGTTTATACTTACAGTATGTGTTTGTGCTTACATCATGTGTTTGTGCTTACATCATGTGTTTGTGCTTACATCATGTGTTTGTGCTTACATCATGTGTTTATACTTACATCATGTGTTTGTGCTTACATCATGTGTTTGTGCTTACATCATGTGTTTATGCTTACATCATGTGTTTGTGCTTACATCATGTGTGTGTGCTTACATCATGTGTTTATGCTTACATCATGTGTTTGTGCTTACATCATGTGTTTGTGCTTACATCATGTGTTTGTGCTTACAGTATGTGTTTGTGCTTACATCATGTGTTTATACTTACAGTATGTGTTTGTGCTTACATCATTTGTTTATGCTTACATCATGTGTTTGTGCTTACATCATGTGTTTATGGTTACATCATGTGTATGCTTATAGTATGTGTTTATGCTTATAGTATGTGTTTATGGTTACATCATGTGTTTATGTTTACAGCATGTGTTTGTGCTTACAGCATGTGTTTGTGCTTACAGTATGTGTTTGTGCTTACAGTATGTGTTTATGTTTACAGCATGTGTTTGTGCTTACATCATGTGTTTGTGCTTACATCATGTGTGTGTGTTTACAGCATGTGTTTGTGCTTACATTATGTGTTTGTGCTTACATCATGTGTGTGTGCTTACAGTATGTGTTTGTGCTTACATCATGTGTTTGTGCTTACATCATGTGTTTATACTTACAGTATGTGTTTGTGCTTACATCATGTGTTTGTGCTTACATCATGTGTTTGTGCTTACATCATGTGTTTGTGCTTACATCATGTGTTTATACTTACATCATGTGTTTGTGCTTACATCATGTGTTTGTGCTTACATCATGTGTTTATGCTTACATCATGTGTTTGTGCTTACATCATGTGTGTGTGCTTACATCATGTGTTTATGCTTACATCATGTGTTTGTGCTTACATCATGTGTTTGTGCTTACATCATGTGTTTGTGCTTACATCATGTGTTTGTGCTTACATCATGTGTCTGTGCTTACAGTATGTGTTTGTGCTTACATCATGTGTTTATACTTACAGTATGTGTTTGTGCTTACATCATTTGTTTATGCTTACATCATGTGTTTGTGCTTACATCATGTGTATGCTTATAGTATGTGTTTATGCTTACATCATGTGTTTGTGCTTACAGTATATGTTTGTGCTTACAGTATGTGTTTGTGCTTATATCATGTGTTTGTGCTTACAGTATGTGTTTGTGCTTACACCATGTGTTTGTGCTTACAGCATGTGTTTGTGCTTACATCATGTGTTTGTGCTTGCACCATGTGTTTGTGCTTGCACCATGTGTTTATGCTTACAGCATGTGTTTGTGCTTACATCATGTGTTTGTGCTTACATCATGTGTTTGTGCTTACATCATGTGTTTATACTTACAGTATTTGTTTGTGCTTGCACCATGTGTTTGTGCTTACACCATGTGTTTATGCTTACATCATGTGTTTATACTTACAGTATTTGTTTGTGCTTGCACCATGTGTTTGTGCTTACAGTATGTGTTTGTGCTTACACCATGTGTTTGTGCTTACACCATGTGTTTATGCTTACATCATGTGTTTGTGTTTACAGGATGTGTTTGTGCTTACACCATGTGTTTGTGCTTACACCATGTGTTTGTGCTTACATCATGTGTTTGTGTTTACATCATGTGTTTACATCATGTGTTTGTGCTTACATCATGTGTTTGTGCTTACAGCATGTGTTTGTGCTTACATCATGTGTTTGTGCTTACATCATGTGTTTATACTTACAGTATTTGTTTATGCTTACATCATGTGTTTGTGCTTGCATCATGTGTTTGTGCTTACATCATGTGTTTGTGCTTACATCATGTGTTTGTGCTTACATCATTTGTTTGTGCTTACATCATGTGTTTATACTTACAGTATGTGTTTGTGCTTACATCATGTGTTTGTGCTTACATCATGTGTTTGTGCTTACAGTATGTGTTTGTGCTTACATCATGTGTTTGTGCTTACATCATTTGTTTGTGCTTACATCATGTGTTTATACTTACAGTATGTGTTTGTGCTTACATCATGTGTTTGTGCTTACATCATGTGTTTGTGCTTACAGTATGTGTTTGTGCTTACATCATATGTTTGTGCTTACATCATGTGTTTGTGCTTACATCATGTGTTTGTGCTTACATCATGTGTTTATGTTTACAGTATGTGTTTGTGCTTACATCATGTGTTTGTGCTTACAGTATGTGTTTGTGCTTACATCATGTGTTTGTGCTTACATCATGTGTTTGTGCTTACATCATGTGTTTATGCTTACAGCATGTGTTTGTGCTTACAGCATGTGTTTATGCTTACATCATGTGTTTATGCTTACATCATGTGTTTGTGTTTGTGCTTACATCATGTGTTTGTGCTTACATCATGTGTTTGTGCTTACAGTATGTGTTTGTGCTTACATCATGTGTTTGTGCTTACATCATGTGTTTGTGCTTACAGCATGTGTTTATGCTTACAGCATGTGTTTATGCTTACATCATGTGTTTGTGCTTACAGTATGTGTTTGTGCTTACATCATGTGTTTGTGCTTACATCATGTGTTTGTGCTTACAGTATGTGTTTGTGCTTACATCATGTGTTTGTGCTTACATCATGTGTTTGTGCTTACAGTATGTGTTTATGCTTACAGTATGTGTTTATGCTTACATCATGTGTTTATGCTTACAGTATGTGTTTATGCTTACAGTATGTGTTTGTGCTTACATCATGTGTTTGTGCTTACAGTATGTGTTTGTGCTTACATCATGTGTTTGTGCTTACATCATGTGTTTGTGCTTACAGTATGTGTTTGTGCTTACATCATGTGTTTATGCTTACAGTATGTGTTTGTGCTTACATCATGTGTTTGTGCTTACATCATGTGTTTGTGCTTACAGCATGTGTTTGTACTTACATCATGTGTTTGTACTTACAGCATGTGGCATTATCCAGAGCAGATGCTGCATTAGAACAGATGAAGATGGCAAAAGAACTTCTACCAAAGTTTCCAAAGGAGGTGAGTTAATTCAGCAGCCATTACATTTGATGACACCAGTGTCGAGTCGCATTTATTTTCCTATCATTAATTCTTACTCATTTATCTAGTCATAGGTCTTCTCTCGAACAGTTTGCACAATCAGGTTTTCTTTGGCAACAACCATGCTGTATCAGTCACTGACTTTGTGTACTCGGCTAAATATTAGTCAATTTACAAACTAATTAATTCCATATAATACATAATACATGTCTGGCTAGGCTAATACTAGGATTGTAGTGATATAACATGTATAAATACAGTCAACATGATATGTTTGTAAAGACTAAACAAAGCTATATCAATGTCAATAATTCGTACAATGTACCACAATATGCTGGTAATTAAACGTTGTACAGATCTTGATATATACATGTTGTAATCATGTGCCTGCTACAAATGAATGGTTTCTTGTTTTAAGCTGTGTTAATAACGCCTCATATCAGGTTATTAATGACTGTAGCAAGCATATTAAGTTACCTGTCATCATATTTGAGCTTATTGAAAGCTTAGCTTAGCTGATGATGAGTTGGAAATACATTTAATTTTGATCCAGTGGTCTAGAAGCTTGTTGTTCGATTGAAGGAAATCTACTGGTTTCCAGTTTCACGGTCTTGTTCTATCCTAAAATATTGTCTGTTCCAGAATTAGCTTTTGAATTTCTGTAGTGAATCTCATTGTATGATTGGAACTACTGTTCATTGTAAATATAATAAATAACCAATGTTAATATAATAAAGGCCCGGAGTTTGAGCCCTGCTGGAGCCGTTACGATTGTGCCCTTAGGCAAGGCATTTAAATTCCACGTTGCCACTTCTCTCTCCCTCGTGGCGATGGATTCCATCAGGAAGGAGGTCTTGAGAGTGATTAATATAAGTTGTAAGAACTTGTTTCGCAATCGAGCTAAAATAAATTTGTATTACAACTTATATTAATCACTCTCAAGACATCAATCCTGATGGAATCCATCGCCACGAGGGAGAGAGAGGAGGCAATGTGGAATTTAAATGCCTTGCCTAAGGGCATAATTGTAACGGCTCCAGCGAGACTCAAACTCCAGTCCATTCGCACCTGCAGCGAACGCGCATCCACTGCGCTATCATGACTTCCACTTTATTTTACCTTGTTGTCAGGCATCGTTTCTGTCTATGCTGTGTTACAACACTGGCGTAGAACTGTATCAGCACAAGCTGTTGAGTGAAGCCATTATCTGGCTGAGGGAAAGTTACGAACTTGGCAAGGGAAAACCGTCTATTGGGCCGAAGAATCAGGTAATTAATGCTGGCCCTTTTTAACCCTTTCAACACCACAGACCTCTAAATAGGCTTACAAAAAGTGTAGATCCAGATGAGCCGGCTCGTGACGAGCCGTCTCATCAGGATCTGCACTTTTTGCCAGTTATATGACTATTTTTAGACATAATTACCCATTTTGATAAATGAACTTGTCCAAATGTGATTTTCTGATTCATTTATTGGTTTATGAATATCATGGACCAGTCCATGTCAGTTACTTGGTGTTGAATGGGTTAATATTGTTAAATTACTGTTTTGTATATTAGTTCTAAATGATGCAACCAGTCATATCATACATGTAGTTTGTATCCCATTGTTGGTGTCCAGTTCCTTCATGTTAGGGAACTATTCAGGTGGCTTGCTGAAGGTCAGTGTTTCTCCAGTTCCTTCATGTTAGGGAACTATACAGGTGGCTTGCTGAAGGTCAGTGTTTCTCCAGTTCCTTCATGTTAGGGAACTATTCAGGTGGCTTGCTGAAGGTCAGTGTTTCTCCAGTTCCTTCATGTTAGGGAACTATTCAGGTGGCTTGCTGAAGGTCAGTGTTTCTCCAGTTCCTTCATGTTAGGGAACTATTCAGGTGGCTTGCTGAAGGTCAGTGTTTCTCCAGTTCCTTCATGTTAGGGAACTATTCAGGTGGCTTGCTGAAGGTCAGTGTTTCTCCAGTTCCTTCATGTTAGGGAACTATTCAGGTGGCTTGCTGAAGGTCAGTGTTTCTCCAGTTCCTTCATGTTAGGGAACTATACAGGTGGCTTGCTGAAGGTCAGTGTTTCTCCAGTTCCTTCATGTTAGGGAACTATTCAGGTGGCTTGCTGAAGGTCAGTGTTTCTCCAGTTCCTTCATGTTAGGGAACTATACAGGTGGCTTGCTGAAGGTCAGTGTTTCTCCAGTTCCTTCATGTTAGGGAACTATACAGGTGGCTTGCTGAAGGTCAGTGTTTCTCCAGTTCCTTCATGTTAGGGAACTATTCAGGTGGCTTGCTGAAGGTCAGTGTTTCTCCAGTTCCTTCATGTTAGGGAACTATTCAGGTGGCTTGCTGAAGGTCAGTGTTTCTCCAGTTCCTTCATGTTAGGGAACTATTCAGGTGGCTTGCTGAAGTTCAGTGTTTCCCCAGTTCCTTCATGTTAGGGAACTACAGGTGGCTTGCTGAAGGTCAGTGTTTCTCCAGTTCCTTCATGTTAGGGAACTATACAGGTGGCTTGCTGAAGGTCAGTGTTTCTCCAGTTCCTTCTGTTAGGGAACTATTTAGGTGGCTTGCTGAAGTCAGTGTTTTTTCAGGTGGCTTGCTGAAGGTCAGTGTTTCTCCAGTTCCTTCATGTTAGGGAACTATTCAGGTGGCTTGTTGAAGGTCAGTGTTTCTCCAGTTCCTTCATGTTAGGGAACTATTCAGGTGGCTTGCTGAAGGTCAGTGTTTTCCAGTTCCTTCATGTTAGGGAACTATACAGGTGGCTTGCTGAAGGTCAGTGTTTCTCCAGTTCCTTCATGTTAGGGAACTATTCAGGTGGCTTGCTGAAGGTCAGTGTTTCTCCAGTTCCTTCATGTTAGGGAACTATACAGGTGGCTTGCTGAAGGTCAGTGTTTCTCCAGTTCCTTCATGTTATGGAACTATACAGGTGGCTTGCTGAAGGTCAGTGTTTCTCCAGTTCCTTCATGTTAGGGAACTATTCAGGTGGCTTGCTGAAGTTCAGTGTTTCCCCAGTTCCTTCATGTTAGGGAACTATACAGGTGGCTTGCTGAAGGTCAGTGT
>CM026387.1:65389677-65427229 GCA_014843695.1 Archivesica marissinica | reverse complement strand
ATAGATATGCATTTAATGCATGGATTATATATGTGTTAATTAACAACTGGACAACGGGTGTAAGATCCTATAGATATGCATTTAATGCATGGATTATATATGTGTTATTTAACAACTGGACAACGGGTGTAAGATCCTATAGATATGCATTTAATGCATGGATTATATATGTGTTATTTAACAACTGGACAACGGGTGTAAGATCCTATAGATATGCATTTAATGCATGGATTATATATGTGTTATTTAACAACTGGACAACGGAGGCGGACTATTAACAAGTTTGAATGCATCCTTATATTCATAACGAACTCTAAGCGAACGTGCCCAAAGAACCAACGAAATGCACAAAGAGTCATGCAGTGAGATTTACGGTAACGTGAGTTAAGATGAGAGTGTCGATATGTTATCTAAATTAAAAGCTTCGTATCGGAACATAAATTGTGGGAGAATTGTTAAGAACTGTCACATCGAGGCAGGACGGAAAATGTATATGAAGCCGCAACGAGGCCCGAACGTTTTCGAAATGAGACATATTAGTCCGAACACAGGAACTTAAAATTGTATCCATAAGCCACCAAAGGTCTCGTACCTCTATCCTAGGACATCCCCCTCTATTAAACATTTTTTTTAATTGAGGGGGTGTCCTAGGATAGAGGTACGAGACCTTTGGTGGCTTTTACTTAGCTATAGATAAAATTTCAAGTTCCTGTGGTCCGAAAGCATTCTTCTGAGCCAGATTCACATTCACTGACACTAACTTGACACTGACTTTCTAAATATTTTACATTTATATATCGTCGCTACCGGTTGCCCATATGAGCGATGTCTTCTGAAGAGATTAGTTATTTTAGATGTTTGGAGGATAGTGCAATTATACAGATATTTGGAGGATAGTGTAACGATACATATGTTTGGAGGATATTGCAATGATCCAGATATTTGGAGGATATTGCAATGATACAGATGTTTGGAGGATATTGCAATGATACCTATATTTGGAGGATATTGCAATGATACCGATGTTTGGAGGATAGTGCAATGATACAGATAGAGCCCCATGTGCACTAACATACAGTTATCTTTACCTTTGTGCAGTATCAATCAACATATTGTTTATACTGATAGTTTACCATATTCTCTCTATTTATACTGATAGTTTACCGTATTCTCTCTATTTATACTGATAGTTTACCGTATTCTCTCTATTTATACTGATAGTTTACCGTATTCTCTCTATTTATACTGATAGTTTACCATATTCTCTCTATTTATACTGATAGTTTACCGTATTCTCTCTATTTATACTGATAGTTTACCGTATTCTCTCTATTTATACTGATAGTTTACCGTATTCTCTCTATACTGATAGTTTACCATATTCTCTCTATTTATACTGATAATTTACCATATTCTCTCTATTTATACTGATAGTTTACCGTATTCTCTCTATTTATACTGATAGTTTACCGTATTCTCTCTATACTGATAGTTTACCGTATTCTCTCTATTTATACTGATAGTTTACCTATTCTCTCTATTTATACTGATAGTTTACCGTATTCTCTCTATTTATACTGATAGTTTACCGTATTCTCTCTATTTATACTGATAGTTTACCGTATTCTCTCTATTTATACTGATAGTTTACCGTATTCTCTCTATTTATACTGATAGTTTACCGTATTCTCTCTATTTATACTGATAGTTTACCGTATTCTCTCTATTTATACTGATAGTTTACCGTATTCTCTCTATTTATACTGATAGTTTACCGTATTCTCTCTATTTATACTGATAGTTTACCGTATTCTCTCTATTTATACTGATAGTTTACCGTATTCTCTCTATTTATACTGATAGTTTACCGTATTCTCTCTATTTATACTGATAGTTTACCGTATTCTCTCTATTTATACTGATAGTTTACCGTATTCTCTCTATTTATACTGATAGTTTACCATATTCTCTCTATTTATACTGATAGTTTACCGTATTCTCTCTATTTATACTGATAGTTTACCGTATTCTCTCTATTTATACTGATAGTTTACCGTATTCTCTCTATTTATACTGATAGTTTACCGTATTCTCTCTATTTATACTGATAGTTTACCATATTCTCTCTATTTATATTGATAGTTTACCATATTCTCTCTATTTATACTGATAGTTTACCTATTCTCTCTATTTACATTGATAGTTTACCGTATTCTCTCTATTTATACTGATAGTGTACCTATTCTCTCTATTTATATTGATAGTTTACCATATTCTCTCTATTTACATTGATAGTTTACCTATTCTCTCTATTTATACTGATAGTTTACCGTATTCTCTCTATTTATACTGATAGTTTACCGTATTCTCTCTATTTATACTGATAGTTTACCGTATTCTCTCTATTTATACTGATAGTTTACCGTATTCTCTCTATTTATACTGATAGTTTACCATATTATCTCTATTTATACTGATAGTTTACCGTATTCTCTCTATGTATACTGATCGTTTACCATATCCTCTCTATTGGTATTGATCGTTTACCATATTCGCTTTATGTATATTGATAGTTACCGTATCTCTCTATTTATACTGATATTTACCGTATTCTCTCTATTATACTGATGTTTACCTATTCTCTCTATTTATACTGATCGTTTACCATATTGTCTCTATTTATACTGATAGTTTACCGTATTCTCTCTATTTATACGGATCGTTTACCATATTGTCTCTATTTATACTGATCGTTTACCATATTCTCTCTATTTATACTGATCGTTTACCATATTGTCTCTATTTATACTGATAGTTTACCATATTCTCTCTATTTTTACTGATCGTTTACCGTATTCTCTCTATTTATACTGATAGTTTACCGTATTCTCTCTATTTATACTGATAGTTTACCGTATTCTCTCTATTATACTGATAGTTTACCGTATTCTCTCTATTTATACTGATAGTTTACCATATTCTCTCTATTTATACTGATAGTTTACCGTATTCTCTCTATTTATACTGATAGTTTACCATATTCTCTCTATTTATACTGATAGTTTACCATATTCTCTCTATTTATACTGATAGTTTACCATATTCTCTCTATTTATACTGATAGTTTACCGTATTCTCTCTATTTATACTGATAGTTTACCGTATTCTCTCTATTTATACTGATCATTTACCGTATTCTCTCTATATATACTGATCGTTTACCGTATTCTCTCTATTTATACTGATCGTTTACCATATTGTCTCTATTTATACTGATAGTTTACCGTATTCTCTCTATTTATACGGATCGTTTACCATATTGTCTCTATTTATACTGATCGTTTACCATATTGTCTCTATTTATACTGATCGTTTACCATATTGTCTCTATTTATACTGATAGTTTACCATATTCTCTCTATTTTTACTGATCGTTTACCGTATTCTCTCTATTTATACTGATAGTTTACCGTATTCTCTCTATTTATACTGATCATTTACCATATTCTCTCTATATATACTGATCGTTTACCGTATTCTCTCTATTTATACTGATCGTTTACCATATTGTCTCTATTTATACTGATAGTTTACCATATTCTCTCTATTTTTACTGATCGTTTACCGTATTCTCTCTATTTTTACTGATCGTTTACCGTATTCTCTCTATTTATACGGATCGTTTACCGTATTCTCTCTATTTATACTGATCATTTACCATATTGTCTCTATTTATACTGATCGTTTACCATATTATCTCTATTTATACTGATAGTTTACCATATTCTCTCTGTTTATACTGATAGTTTACCATATTCTCTCTATTTATACTGATCGTTTACCTATTCTCTCTATGTATACTGATCGTATACCATATTCTCTCTATTTTAGATTGAGAAACCAATTCAAGAGAACATCGACAAACGGCAAGAAATGAAAAAGCTCTTTCGAAAAATTGCAGCAGTGGTTAGTTAATTATAAATAATTATTGTAGCTCTAATTTTTTACAACATTGATTAATCACTCACGAGATCTCATTCATTGGTGAAAGTATTCCGGTTTATGCCGGTTTTCCGGTTTTAGAAACATACCATGGGTCACTCTTGTGAATCTTGCAATCTTTTGTGAATGTTGTGCTTCAATATACTGTATGACGAGTTGTACTTCCATATACTGTATGACGAGTTGTACTTCCATATACTGTATGACGAGTTGTACTTCCATATACTGTATGACGAGTTGTACTTCCATATACTGTATGACGAGTTGTACTTCCATAACTGTATGACGAGTTGTACTTCCATAACTGTATGACGAGTTGTACTTCCATATACTGTATGACGAGTTGTACTTCCATATACTGTATGACGAGTTGTACTTCCATAAACTGTATGACGAGTTGTACTTCCATATACTGTATGACGAGTTGTACTTCCATATACTGTATGACGAGTTGTACTTCCATATACTGTATGACGAGTTGTACTTCCATATACTGTATGACGAGTTGTACTTCCATAAACTGTATGACGAGTTGTACTTCCATATACTGTATGACGAGTTGTACTTCCATATACTGTATGACGAGTTGTACTTCCATATACTGTATGACGAGTTGTACTTCCATATACTGTATGACGAGTTGTACTTCCATAAACTGTATGACGAGTTGTACTTCCATAACTGTATGACGAGTTGTACTTCCATAAACTGTATGACGAGTTGTACTTCCATATACTGTATGACGAGTTGTACTTCCATATACTGTATGACGAGTTGTACTTCACTGTATGACGAGTTGTACTTCCATAAACTGTATGACGAGTTGTACTTCCATATACTCTATGATGAGTTGTACTTCCATATACTGTATGACGAGTTGTACTTCCATATACTGTATGACGAGTTGTACTTCCATATACTGTATGACGAGTTGTACTTCCATATACTGTATGACGAGTTGTACTTCCATATACTGTATGACGAGTTGTACTTCCATATACTGTATGACGAGTTGTACTTCCATATACTGTATGACGAGTTGTACTTCCATATACTGTATGACGAGTTGTACTTCCATATACTGTATGACGAGTTGTACTTCCATATACTGTATGACGAGTTGTACTTCCATATACTGTATGACGAGTTGTACTTCCATATACTGTATGACGAGTTGTACTTCCATATACTGTATGACGAGTTGTACTTCCATAAACTGTATGACGAGTTGTACTTCCATATACTGTATGACGAGTTGTACTTCAATATACTGTATGACGAGTTGTACTTCACTGTATGACGAGTTGTACTTCACTGTATGACGAGTTGTACTTCAATATACTGTATGACGAGTTGTACTTCACTGTATGACGAGTTGTACTTCCATATACTGTATGACGAGTTGTACTTCCATATACTGTATGACGAGTTGTACTTCCATATACTGTATGATGAGTTGTACTTCCATATACTGTATGACGAGTTGTACTTCACTGTATGACGAGTTGTACTTCCATATACTGTATGACGAGTTGTACTTCAATATACTGTATGACGAGTTGTACTTCCATATACTGTATGACAAGTTGTACTTCCATATACTGTATGACGAGTTGTACTTCCATATACTGTATGACGAGTTGTACTTCAATATACTGTATGACGAGTTGTACTTCCATATACTGTATGACGAGTTGTACTTCCATATACTGTATGACGAGTTGTACTTCCATATACTGTATGACTAGTTGTACTTCCATATACTGTATGACAAGTTGTACTTCCATATACTGTATGACGAGTTGTACTTCAATATACTGTATGACGAGTTGTACTTCCATATACTGTATGACGAGTTGTACTTCCATATACTGTATGACAAGTTGTACTTCCATATACTGTATGACGAGTTGTACTTCAATATACTGTATGACGAGTTGTACTTCACTGTATGACGAGTTGTACTTCCATATACTGTATGACGAGTTGTACTTCCATATACTGTATGACGAGTTGTACTTCCATAAACTGTATGACGAGTTGTACTTCAATATACTGTATGACGAGTTGTACTTCCATATACTGTATGACGAGTTGTACTTCCATAAACTATATGACGAGTTGTACTTCCATATACTGTATGACGAGTTGTACTTCCATATACTGTATGACGAGTTGTACTTCCATAAACTGTATGACGAGTTGTACTTCAATATACTGTATGACGAGTTGTACTTCCATATACTGTATGACGAGTTGTACTTCCATAAACTATATGACGAGTTGTACTTCAATATACTGTATGACGAGTTGTACTTCCATATACTGTATGACGAGTTGTACTTCCATATACTGTATGACAAGTTGTACTTCCATATACTGTATGACGAGTTGTACTTCCATATACTGTATGACAAGTTGTACTTCCATATACTGTATGACGAGTTGTACTTCAATATACTGTATGACGAGTTGTACTTCCATATACTGTATGACGAGTTGTACTTCCATATACTGTATGACAAGTTGTACTTCCATATACTGTATGACGAGTTGTACTTCAATATACTGTATGACGAGTTGTACTTCCATATACTGTATGACAAGACAGGGTTGGAAAATTGTTTCAAAAACTACTTGTCCTGTAAGACTAGCAAGTAACTGCAATGTCCACTGTTGCTTATGGAAAACCTACTCGTCATGACCACAGTACCCCCAAACGTGCCGAATCCCTGTGGTCATGACCATCATGATGTGTAATTATTGTTCAAATTGTTAATCAACCAATAATATCCAATGTTTGTATTTTCCTTGCGACCAATAAGTGAAACCCAACTTATAATTTCGCTTAGAAGTCAATACAGGTCGTGTTAAACCTGTCACATGTTTATATTTAAGCATTGATTGTTTTATAATTAAATATTTTATAACATTGTAAAGGTATTTATTCTAGACATTTTTCTTTTATTGTTCCAGTCTAAAGCGAACCTTTACCTGTTGTTTCATATAGCAATATAATATACCCACACCGTGTGTGCCTTCGTGGTTTAGTTTAATCATATTTTATTATATATGTATACACAATCACAATCGTATAAGTAGTTCGTACGCAGGTTCGATCCCCCGTCTGACTAATAAAATTAACAGTCTTTCAGATGGGACGTTAAACCGAGGTCTTGTGTCGGTGCTTTACACCGTGCACGTAAAAGAACCAGAGGAGACTCTGGAATGGGTCTCTGTCTGTATTATGCACTATCCTCCAAAATCTAAAATGACTAATATCTTCATGAGGCGTCGCTCATATGGGCGACCGGTAGCGACGATAAATAAACGTATAACACACACATCGTATAAGTAGTACGTACATATGAGTTGGACCACAAGTTAGAACAACATTAGATTCGGTCCTCCCCATTGCATCAGATATGTGTGTCAAGTGATACTACAATGAAAATTAAAATTAAATAAATTCAAATAATTGAAAACATTTTTTTTAGTTTTAACAACTTATATTAATCACTCTCATTGGCGCGGATGAAAGCGTAAATGTGGTCATTCGTGTGGGAGGAAACCGGAGTACCCGGAGAAACCCTACCTGTCCGATCTGGCGACCACCGTACCATCTCACATACTTCCCGATCCAAGGATCGAACCCGGGTTACATTGGTGAGAAACGAGCGTGCTAACCACTGCGCTAATCAGACAGCCTTAAATTAATAAATTAATAGTTTCTAGAGGAAATTAGAAGTACAAACAAGTATACTCAGATGCTATTATCTATTTCAGTGTTTAGATCCAGCCGGAACTGTTGTTGTGATCGACGACATTCACAACATCGATGACATTTCCTGGATGATGTTACACGAGCTTATGGAATTACAAAAATGTCTCCTAGTTATGTCAGTACGACAATGGTTGATTCAAGCACCAGCATGTCACGCATTCTTCAATCATTCCCAAATGAAAGTCACTCACTTGAGCGCAGTGAATGATTCGTGGTATATGCCACTCTCTTTGGTGGGTGTTACAGCATTGGCCTGTGAGATTCTGAACGTTCGAACAATTCCAAAATGCTTAGGGAGGTAAGTCAAGTATTATTGTCCCCCACATTTTTTACTACAATTTGGTTTTCCCAGTTTTATTCTTCCAAATATATCATACATTATCACACATATCATTATACAACTGTACATGTGATATCAATGTACAAATAACAAAGTGTCTGCCTCCGTGGTCGAGTGGTTAAGGGCGCTGACTTGTATACCACTTTCATCTCTGATGGTCACGGGTTCGAGCCCCGCTCAGGCCGTGTCTCATTTATATGAAAAAGTTGGCAGTTTCTTACGGAGGTTGGTGCACCCAAGTACTGGTTAACCGTTGGAGCCTGCCCAGGAAAGGTGTTGTTAAGTAAACTGCCCGCCGGCGATATAGACCGAAATGGTGCTAATGCAGGCGTAAAACCCAAAATATAAATATAATATATATATATATATAATAAATAACAAAGTACACATAGAGCTTAATTTGTCTTCAAACAATATATACAGTCTACATCTGTTATGTCGAATTCCGTCGGACTGAATAAAATACTTCGACATAACCGAAGTTTGACTTAATGAAATTCGTTATGAACTTTTCACAGTTATATGTAAAATGATAGTGTCTGAAACTTGGACTTTGACCCTACTTCGAGATAACCGGAGAATTCGACATAACCGACTTTGACATAGCGGGTGTAGACTGTATATAGATGAGAAAGAATTAAAAGAGCAAGAGAAATACATGTCCTATTAAAATAAAAAGAGCAAGAGAAATACATGTCCTATTTAAAATAAAAAAAGAGCAAGAGAAATACATGTCCTATTAAAATAAAAAGAGCAAGAGAAATACATGTCCTATTAAAATAAAAAGAGCAAGAGAAATACATGTCCTATTTAAAATAAAAAAAGAGCAAGAGAAATACATGTCCTATTTAAAATAAAAAAAGAGCAAGAGAAATACATGTCCTATTAAAATAAAAAGAGCAAGAGAAATACATGTCCTATTTAAAATAAAAAAAGAGCAAGAGAAATACATGTCCTATTAAAATAAAACAAGGTTTATGAAATTAGTACTACAATAGAAAAGAGTTGTTTGGTGGGAAATAACTATGTTATATGGAAGTCGTGATAGCGCAGTGGATGCACGGTCGCTTCAGGTGCGAAAAGTCCGGAGTTCGAGCCCCGCTGGAGCCATTACGATTGTGCCCTTAGGCAAGGCATTTAAATTCCACATTGCCTCTTCTCTCTCCTTCATGGCAATGGATTCCATCAGGAATGAGGTCTCGAGAGTGATTAATATAAGTCGAAAGAACTTGTTTCGCAATCGAGCTAAAATAAATTACGTAATTATATCTATCGTATACAAGATGTAGGGTAATTATATCTATCATATACAAGATGTAGGGTAATTATATCTATCATATACAAGATGTAGGGTAATTATATCTATCGTATACAAGATGTAGGGTAATTATATCTATCATATACAAGATGTAGGGTAATTATATCTATCATATACAAGATGTAGGGTAATTATGTCTATCATATACAAGATGTAGGGTAATTATGTCTATCATATACAAGATGTAGGGTAATTATATCTATCATATACAAGATGTAGGGTAATTATATCTATCGTATACAAGATGTAGGGTAATTATGTCTATCGTATACAAGATGTAGGGTAATTATATCTATCATATACAAGATGTAGGGTAATTATATCTATCGTATACAAGATGTAGGGTAGCTTGCCACACCTTGCTAAAGTATGCACACTGTTCAGTAATACAAGCGAACCGAAAACTTAAAATTAAATGTACAAATCCTCATAAATGTAGTACAGAATTACAGTCATGAATGTAGTACAGAATTACAGTCATAAATGTAGTACAGAATTACAGTCATAAATGTGGTACAGAATTACAGTCATAAATGTGGTACAGAATTACAGTCATAAATGTGGTACAGAATTACAGTCATAAATGTGGTACAGAATTACAGTCATAAATGTGGTACAGAATTACAGTCATAAATGTGGTACAGAATTACAGTCATAAATGTAGTACAGAATTACAGTCATGAATGTAGTACAGAATTACAGTCATAAATGTAGTACAGAATTACAGTCATAAATGTGGTACAGAATTACAGTCATAAATGTAGTACAGAATTACAGTCATGAATATAGTACAGAATTACAGTCATAAATGTAGTACAGAATTACAGTCATAAATGTAGTACAGAATTACAGTCATGAATGTGGTACAGAATTACAGTCATAAATGTAGTACAGAATTACAGTCATAAATGTGGTACAGAATTACAGTCATAAATGTAGTACAG
Source organism: Archivesica marissinica (assembly GCA_014843695.1). Lineage (NCBI taxonomy): Eukaryota > Metazoa > Mollusca > Bivalvia > Venerida > Vesicomyidae > Archivesica > Archivesica marissinica. The sequence continues at coordinate 65,416,841 of CM026387.1, read as the reverse complement.
AATTACAGTCATGAATGTAGTACAGAATTACAGTCATAAATGTAGTACAGAATTACAGTCATAAATGTGGTACAGAATTACAGTCATAAATGTAGTACAGAATTACAGTCATGAATGTAGTACAGAATTACAGTCATAAATGTAGTACAGAATTACAGTCATAAATGTAGTACAGAATTACAGTCATGAATGTAGTACAGAATTACAGTCATAATGTGGTACAGAATTACAGTCATAAATGTGGTACAGAATTACAGTCATAAATGTGGTACAGAATTACAGTCATAAATGTAGTACAGAATTACAGTCATAAATGTAGTACAGAATTACAGTCATAAATGTGGTACAGAATTACAGTCATAAATGTGGTACAGAATTACAGTCATAAATGTGGTACAGAATTACAGTCATGAATGTAGTACAGAAGTACAGTCATAAATGTGGTACAGAAGTACAGTCATGAATGTAGTACAGAATTACAGTCATGAATGTAGTGCAGAATTACAGTCATGAATGTGGTACAGAATTACAGTCATAAATGTAGTGCAGAATTACTGAATCATAAAGTTCCCATATTCAGTCTGGTGTTGTATAGTCTGGTTCTCATTGTTAAGTTTATCCGTTGTATTATTGTAGAATTCTGCTTGAAAAAAGTAAGGGAGCACCATCGAAGGTCGTTGCAATATTGGACACTATGTATGAAACGGAAGAGCTTTTCCCAACAGCGGTATGTTTACCAATAATTTGACAAACAAAACGCCATTGTATTGTGGTGTTATATATTCAAATCATCATTTTGTTTTAACCCCAGCAGGGAATTAACCCTTTTCATGCTAGTGGTATATAAAATCACTTTTGCAAACATGAAGCCAGATCAGATGGCAAAGAACGTGCCGTCTGATCAGGCTCTATGCTGTTTGCTATTCGGATAGTGGAACTTTCACTTTCGCTGAATATCAAAACAACAGCCGTGGCTGATCTGGATATATGTAATTTTATTTATTGAGCAGGCAAAGGGTTAAATTATTTTATGTTAATCTATATTTTGAACCTGCACTGCTATGGTGACATCATCTAACAATTATAAATCTGACCAAAGAATCACTGCAACATCCCCAATTTAATGTTTGTTCAATGCGGGGGGGTTCACTTTTCCATGCCATAGAATAATGACCTCCCTATGTTTACACAGTACGAGTGATGGCGAGTCACTCTTCCATGCCATATAATAATGACACCCCCTGTGTGTAAACTATATGAGTGAGGGGGTCACTTTTCCATGTCATAGAATAATGACCCCCTGTATGTAAACTATATGAGTGAGTGGGTCACTTTTCGTCACTTTTCCATGCCATAAAATAATGACCCCCCCCCCCCTGTGTGTAAACTATATGAGTGAGGGGGTCACTTTTCCATGCCATAGAATAATGACCCCCCTATGTTTACACAGTACGAGTGATGGCGAGTCACTCTTCCATGCCATATAATAATGACCCCCCTGTGTGTAAACTATATGAGTGAGGGGTCACTTTTCCATGTCATAGAATAATGACCCCCTGTATGTAAACTATATGAGTGAGTGGGTCACTTTTCCATGCCATAAAATAATGACCCCCCTGTGTGTAAACTATATGAGTGAGGGGGTCACTTTTCCATGCCATAGAATAATGAGCCCCCTATGTTTACACAGTACGAGTGACGGCGAGTATGTGTAGATTCTATGGCATGGAAAAGTGACCCCCCTCACTCACATAGTTAATATACTGGGGGGTCATTATTCTATGGCATGGAAAAGTGACCCCACCTCACTCACATAGTTAATATACAGGGGGGTCATTATTCTATGGCATGGAAAAGTGATATGCACTAGTTGAATGCAGTGATTACAATTATTGTGTCGTTTATTTGCGTGAACTTGCTTGATTATCAGGGGACTATAATATACTACGTCATATACTACGTCATAATAGATACAGCTTCGTGTAATAAAGCCAAAACTATACTGGCCAAACAGAAGCTGTTATATCTTCAAATGTATGGTTGTTGTTACCCTGGTAATTGAATATAAAGGATCTTACACTCGTAGTGGTTTCAAGGCGGATCTGTAGTCCAGTGGTAAACACGCTGGACTGGTAATCCAGGTATCGTAGGTTCGATCCCCCATCTGACCTTTCAGATGGGACGTTAAACAGAGGTCTTGTGTCGGTGCTTTACACCATGCACGTAAAAGAACCAGAGGAGACTCTGGAATGGGTCTCTGTCTGTATCATTTCACTATCCTCCAAAAATCTAAAATGACTAATCTCTTCAGGAGGCATTGCTCATATGGGCAACCGATAGCGACGATAAATAAACGTAAAACACAGTGGTTTCATAATAAATCACCACTCCTGTTTAGACGCTATTATCTCGCTCGTTATCTGGCTTCAATCAAGCCCGATAAAAACGAGCTATCTGACTACTGAATATGGGAAGAGGTCCCTGGGCTGACGTTAATCCGACCTCATTCGTAAAAATTAACTACTTAATATCGACATCATTTGGCATTGATTTGCATGTTAGTTTAGTGTATACAAATTTATTTGCGATCAATTGCGAAACAAATTCTTACAACTTATATTAATGTCTTGAGAAAGACCTCATTCCTGATGGAATCCATTGCCACGAGGGGGAGAGAAGAGGCAATGTGGCACTTAAATGCCTTGACTAAGGGCACACTCGTAATGGCTCCAGTGGGGCTCGAACTCCGGGCCGTTCGTTCCTGAAGCGAACATGCTACCACTGCGCTATCACTGCTTCCTCAAATAGTGTTGATGGATGGAATGTCTGTTACGGCAGCTCGAGGTTAATGCGATGGTGTCATGATGGAACTGTACAGATAGTGCCTGGCCTAAGTTTGGTATAAACGTTGATACATAGTAGTTTAGTTTATACAAATTTATTTTAGCTCGCTTGCGAAAGAAGTTATTTCAACTTATATAAATCACTCTCGAGACCTCATTCCTGGTGGAATCCATCGCCACGAGGGAGAGAGAAGAGGCAACGTGGAATTTAAATGCCTTGCCTAAGGGCACAATCGTAACGGCTCCAGTGGGGCTCGAACTCCGTACCTTTCGCACCTGAAGCGAACGCGCATCCACTGCGCTATCACGACTTCCACTTTGTTTCGCAATCGAGCTAAAACAAATTTGTATAAACTAAGTACATACTATGAGGAATAGGCTGCACGCCCTTGGTGCTACTTCGGCCATACATCGAGATTGCAAGCATGAAAAGACGATGCATTGTCGTGATTGAACATACCAGTTTAGTTTATACAAATTTATTTAGGCTCGATTGCGAAAGAAGTTCTTATAATTTATATTAATCACTCTCGAGACCTCATACATGGTTCACATACCAGATTCTGACTGTCCTGTGACTTTCGGTACGCTACGCCTATGCAGCTTGACGTCATTTAACTCGGTGTCTTTAGATGCTAATTAAAATAAAATTATTGTTAAATGTTCACAGTTGATTATATTAAGCATATGATTTACGTTTTTGCTTCAATATTATCAAAACTATATTTTGTCACCAAAATGCCCAGGTGTACCGTCCATACACGCCACGACGATCGCGCCTATAAGATGACCCTCTACTTTGGTCCTGAAATATGTGGTATGAACATTGTCAAACCGAGCACTAGCATCTGTTGGCAGTCCTGTACTATTGTAATAATGCTCTTTGACAGTTAATCTACCTTTGTGTTTTCCAGGTGAAATAAACATTGTCAACCGAGCACTAGCACCTGTTGGCAGTTATCTACTATTGTAATATGCTCTTTGACAGTTAATCTACCTTTGTATTTTCAGAACCCCATGACCAAAGCCATCTATATTCCCACTACATGCGTTGAAGCTTAAAGAGCTATAATTTTGGATACAACAACGGTGACTTAAAAAATGTTTTCATAAAATAGATTTGTGTGTGACTTTTTGGTGAAAATGTGAATATTTTGGGAGATTACCGATTGTGAAAAAAGTCTTTATAAAATCCAAAAAAAGTTTTCCTATTATTTTGTCTCATTTTGAAACTGATGACTGAATATTTTGAAACTGGTTACTTTAAAACTGGTTAATTTTGTGAGATTACTGATTAATAAAATCTTCTTTATTCTTTATAAAATCCAAATAATTTTGTGACTACATGGGCAGCGGTTTAGATTCACTGGTGGATGACATGTATAGTACTAAATCAATCGATCAAAGAAGTTGGCAAACATAGTATTGCTCCACCACCAGCAAGGTGATATTTATTTACTAATGTGAAACTCGACACCAATGGCTTTCCTATGGAGCTGCTTGCTGTAGTTGTAGTGGTTGTAGTGGTAGTGGTGGTAGTGGTAGTAGTGGTGGTAGTGGTGGTAGTGGTAGTAGTGGTGGTGGTGGTAGTAGTGGTGGTGGTGGTAGTAGTGGTGGTGGTGGTAGTAGTGGTGGTGGTGGTAGTGGTGGTAGTAGTGGTAGTAGTGGTGGTGGTGGTGGTAGTGGTGGTGGTAGTGGTGGTGGTAGTGGTGGTAGTAGTGGTAGTGACAGTGGTGGTAATGGTGGTAGTGGTTGTAGTGGTAGTAGTGGTTGTGGTAGTGGTAGATAGTTGTAGTGGTAGTGGTTGTAATGGCAGTGGTAGATAGTTGTAGTGGTAGTGGTAGTGGTTGTAGTTGTAATGGCAGTGGTAGATAGTTGTAGTGGTAGTGGTTGTAGTTGTAATGGCAGTGGTGGTTGTGATGGTGGTAGTGGTAGTAGTAGTTGTAAGTTTAAGTTTAAACTTTATTTATATTACAACGATTGGAAGCAAGTTTTAACAACTTATATTAATCACTCACGTTGGCGCGGATGAAAGCATATATGTGGTCATTCGTGTGAGAGGAAACCGGAGTACCCGGAGAAAACACACTTGTCCGATCTGGCGACCACCGTATCTTCTCACATTCTTCCCGGTCGGAGGATCGAACCAGGCTTGCATTGGTGAGAAGCGAGCGCGCTAACCACTGTGCTAATCGGACAGCCTAGTGGTAGTTGTAGTTGTTGTTGTAGTGGTAGTTGTAAGTTTAAGTTTAAACTCTATTTATATTACAACGATTGCAATGCAAGTTTTAACAACTTATATTAATCACTCTCATTGACGTGGATGAAAACGTATATGTGGTTATTCGTGTGGTAGGAAACGGGAGTACCCGGAGAAATCCCACCGGTCCGATCTGGCGACCACCGTACCATCTCACATTCCTCCCGCTCGGAGGATCGAACCCAGCATGCATTGGTGAGAAGCAAGCGCGCTAACCACTGCGCTAATCAGACAGCCTAGTGGTAGTTGTAGTGGTAGTCGTTGTTGTAGTGGTAGTGGTAAGTTTAAACCTTATTTATATTACAACGATTGTGAAGCAAGGTTTAACAACTTATATTAATCACTCTCGTTGGCGCGGATGAAAGCATATATGTGGTCATTCGTGTGGGAGGAAACCGGAGTACCCGGAGAAAACCCACCTGTCCGATCTGGCTACCACCGTACCATCTCACATTATTCCAGGTCGGAGGATCGAACCCGGCTTGCATTGGTGAGAAGCGAGCGTGCTAACCACTGCGCTAATCGGAAAGCTTAGTGGTAGTTGTAGGTAGGCAGGCAGGCATGCATGTAGGTAGCTTTTGGGAAGCATTTGGGTGGGTAGATGGATGGGTGGATAGCTAGGTGGGTAGGTACGTACGTACGTACGTAGATAGGTAGCTAGCTACTACTACTACTGCTACTACTACTATTACTACTACTGCTACTACTACTACTATTACTACTACTGCTACTATTACTACTACTGCTACCACTACTACTACTACTACTACTACTACTACTGCTACTACTACTACTACTACTACTGCTACTATTACTACTACTGCTACTACTACTATTACTACTACTGCTACTATTACTACTACTACTACTATTACTGCTACTATTACTACTACTGCTACTACTACTATTACTACTACTGCTACCACTACTACTGCTACCACTACTACTGCTACTATTACTACTACTACTATTACTACTACTGCTACTACTACTACTACTACTATTACTACTACTGCTACTACTACTACTATTACTACTGCTACTACTACTGCTACTACTATTACTACTACTGCTACACTACTACTATTACTACTACTGCTACTATTACTACTACTATTACTACTATTACTACTACTGCTACTACTATTACTGCTACTGCTGCTGCTACTGCTACTGCTGCTACTGCTACTACTACTACTACAGCAAGCAGCTGCCACCAACAGCTCCTTAGAAGCGTCACCGATATTGAGTTTGACATTCGTAAATAACTATCGAACGAACGATCATATTTTCTTCACTCCATTTTGTAAGACGATCATTTAACACACTTGTAAACAATTTACCTCGGTTACTTAACAAGAGTAATACCTCTATAAGTGTTTACATCATGCTTATCTCCCTTTTTATGTAACGGAATAATGATACCTTTTGTCCATATCTCTGGGAATATTCCAGTGTCTAAAATTGTATTAAACATAACAGTAATATATCCAGCTAGAATATCACTAGCCTCAAGAAAATACTCGTTTAGCAACTTATCTTCCCCAGATGCCTTATTTCTACTTAATGTTTTTGTTGCGTTACAAATTTCATATATATATATATATGAAATGTTATCATCTAATTCTTTGTAAACTGAGTCGATATTGTCAAAATTATTGGTATCATTGAAGATTTCCGCATCATCATTTAAATTAGGATTAACATTGGAAAACATTTCTTCAAAATACATTTTAAAATCACCCAAAGGTATATTACAACTATATTATTACTTTTAAAATACCTCCAAAAATCTCGAGGTTTACATTTTTTAAGGTTTTCAAAATCTCTGGTTTGTTTAAATTTAAATGCTCTGCTTTTATGTCTTATAACCCTTTTGTATACATTTTTATAATGGCATAGCTCTACTCTATCAGCATCAGATTATGTTTGATTAAATTGAAATAATACGTCCTTATATAGACGTTTTGCTTTTCTGCACTCTAAATCGAACCATTTATTACTATCATCTATAGTTGATCGCACAAATGAACTATTTTTACGTAGTACTACATGTATACTTTACAAATAATGGATCGGCAATGTCTCTAATAATACTGGTGATCGAATTCACCATGCTGTTAACAGCTGCCTCGTCGCTTCCTTCGATGTTAACCTTGGTATCGAAGTTAATCATATTTTCGATCAGTGCTGCTCTGAAGGTGTTCAATATTCCACTTAATAAACTTCACATTACAAGAGGTTTCACAATGTTCAATAGTGGAATGGCATTTAATATTAAAACTAAGTGGAGCATGGTCACTGAAATTATTAAACTCATGAATACTGAAGTCTAAAATACTATTAAAACTTTTCTCACTTAATAACAAATAGTCTATTACGCTTGATCCGCTCCTGTTGAAGCACGTCCTTTACCAAAGTCATTTCCTAGACGTCCATTTGCAATTCTAAGAGATGTTGCTTTACACATGTCACTTAATCGGTTACCGTGTGAATTACTCACATTGTCCATAGATATTCTTGGCAACAATGTATCGACGCAGTAGTCCACGTCATCTAGTTCTGGCACTAGTCTATCATATAAAATGGAATCTTGTTTACATGATGTCCTCGCGTTACAATCACCAGCGACCAGTACTCTACCTTTAGATTCATAGTAATAGCTAACTCACTAGAAATGTATGTTGTACTTCAATGCCTTCATTACTTGCTTGATTGATTGATTGATTGTTTGATTTTACAAAGAAAATATTGTACTAAAGCAAGTGGGCTTCTATACCCGATTAAACCTGGCAATGAATATTAACTGCTGCCCCTGTAGTTTGAACATTTTGTGAAATTGGGATTATTTTAAAACTGGTTATTTTGTGAGATTGCTGATTGTGAAAGAAATCTTTATAAATTCCAAAAAAAATCATAAAAGCAAAAAATCCAAAAAAAACTAACAACATCCAAAAAATCCAAAAAAAAGTTTTCCTATTATTAAATTTTTGTCTTATTTTGAGACTGATGCCTCCTGTGTGGACAGTGAATTTTTTGTGAAATTGCGAACTTTTTGTGAGATTGGGATTATTTTAAAACTGGTTATTTTGTGAGATTGCTGATTGTGAAAGAAATCTTTATAAAATCAAAAAAAAAATCATAAAAGCAAAAAATCCTAAAAAAAGTTTTCCTATTATTAAATATTTGTCTTATTTTGAGACTGATGACTGTGTGGACAGTGAATTTTTTGTGAAATTGCGAACTTTTTGTGAGATTGGGATTATTTTAAAACTGGTTATTTTGTGAGATTGCTGATTGTGAAAGAAATCTTTATAAAATCAAAAAAAAAATCAAAAAATCAAAAAATCCCAAAAAAACAACATCCAAAAAATCAAAAAAAAAGTTTTCCTGTTATTAAATGTTTGTCTTATTTTGAGACTGATGACTGTGCGGACGTAAATTTATTTTTTGTGAAATTGCAAACTTTTTGTGAGATTGATTATTAAATCTAAAATAAATCTAAACAAATGTAAAATTTGTTTTCCTATTATTTTGTGAAAATGTTAATTATTTAGAAACAGATTATTGTGGAATGTGATTATTAAACATTTGAAATAAAATACTACACATATTATGTCCTGTCAATCTATTCTGTCTTCCAACATATATAGCAAATACCAACATCGTGATAACAGAAAACACAACCATAAACCTCCCACACACAATGTGCCACACCTAGTCACCCAACAGCAAGGAATGTTAACAAATACCCTGTGTTAAAATGTTATCCAGTTGTAGATCCTCATTATCTCACGTTGTAGATCCTCATTATCTCACGTTGTAGATCCTCATTATCTCACGTTGTAGATCCTCATTATCTCACATTGTAGATCCTCATTATCCCACATAGATTCTCATTATTTCACATTGTAGATCCTCATTATCCCATGTAGATCCTCATTATCTTACGCTGTAGATCCTCATTATCTCATGCAGATCCGTACAATCTCACATTGTAGATCCTCATTATCTCACGCTGTAGATCCTCATTATCTCGTGTAGATCCTTACAATCTCAGGTTGTAGATCCTCATTATCTCACGCTGTAGATCCTCATTATCTCGTGTAGATCCTTACAATCTCAGGTTGTAGATCCTCATTATCTCACGTTGTAGATCCTCATTTTCCTCACATTGTAGATCCTCATTAACTCACATTGTAGATCCTCAGTATATTACGCTGTATATCCTCATTATCTCACATTGTAGATCCTCATTATCTCACGCTGTAGATCCTCGTTATCTCGTGTAGATCATTACAATCTCAGGTTGTAGATTCTCATTATCTCATGCTGTAGATCCTCATTATCTCGTGTAGATCCTTACAATCTCAGGTTGTAGATCCTCATTATCTCACATTGTAGATCCTCATTAACTCACATTGTAGATCCTCAGTATATTACGCTGTAGATCCTCATTATCTCACGTTGTAGATCCTCATTATCTCACGTTGTAGATCCTCATTATCTCATGCTGTAGATCCTCATTATCTCGTGTAGATCCTTACAATATCACGTTGTAGATCCTCATTAGATCACGTTGTAGATCCTCATTATCTCACGTTGTAGATCCTCATTAACTCACATTGTAGATCCTCATCTCACGTTGCAGATACTCATTATCTCACGTTGTAGATCCTAATTATCTCTCGGGAATGACAAACCAGGAGTGCACAAACGTAAACCTGTGGATTGCACAAACGTAAACCTGTGGATTGCACAAACCTGTGGATTGCACAAACATAAACCTGTGGATTGCACAAACGGTAATATGTGGATTGCACAAACGTAAACCTGTGGTTCGCACAAACGTAATTCTGTGGATTGCACAAACGGTAATCTGTGGCTTGCACAAACGTAAACCTGTGGTTCGCACAAATGGCAACCTGTGGATTGCACAACGGTAAACCTGTGGATTGCACAAACGTAAACCTGTGGATTGCACAAACGGTAATATGTGGTTCGTGCAAACGGTAATATGTTGTTCGTGCAAACGGCAACATGTGGTTCGTACAAACGGCAACCTGTGGATTGCACAAACGGTAATATATGGTTCATACAAATGGTAACATGTCGTTCGTACAAACGGTAATATGTTGTTTGTACAAACGGCAACCTATGGTTCATACAAATGGCAACCTGTGGTTCATACAAACGGCAACCTGTGGATTGAACAAACGATAATATATGGTTCATACAAACGGTAATCTGTAGTTCGTACAAACGGTAATCTGTTGTTAATACAAACGGCAACATGTGGTTCGCACAAACGGCAACCTGTGGATTGAACAAACGGCAACCTGTGGATTGCACAAACGTTAATATGTTGTTCGCACAAACGGCAACCTGTGGTTCGTACAAACAACAACATGTGGTTCGCACAAACGGCAACCTGTGGATTGCACAAACGTTAATATGTTGTTCGCACAAACGGCAACCTGTGGTTCGTACAAACAACAGCATGTGGTTCGCACAAACGGCAACCTGTGGTTCGTACAAACAACATGTGGTTCGCACAAACGGCAACCTGTGGTTCGCACAAACGGCAACCTGTGGATTGAACAAACGGCAACCTGTGGATTGCACAAACGTTAATATATTGTTCGCACAAACGGCAACCTGTGGTTCGTACAAACAACAGCATGTGGTTCGCACAAACGGCAACCTGTGGTTCGCATAAACGGAAACCTGTGGATTGCACAAACGTGAACATGTTGTTCGCACAAATAGCAACCTGTGGATTGCACAGACGGTAATATGTTGTTCGTACAAGCGACAACCTGTTGTTCGTACAAACGGCAATCTATGATTCGTACAAACGGCAATCTGTGGATTGCACAAACGGTAATATGTTGTTTGTACAAACGGCAACCTGTGGATTGCACAAACGGCAACCTGTTGTTCGTACAAATGGCAACCTGTGATTCATACAAACGGCAATCTGTGGATTGCATAAACGGTAATATGTTGTTCATACAAACGGCACTCTGTGGATTGCACAAACGGTAATATGTTGTTCGTACAAACGGCGATCTGTGGATTGCACAAACGGTAATATGTTGTTCGTACAAACGGCAATATGTGGATTGCACAAACGGTAATATGTTGTTCGTACAAACGGCAACCTGTGGTTCGCACAAATGGCAACCTGTGGTTCGCACTATGCGCTTGTTCAAATGAATACCGATTGTGTGAGTGAAAGCGATAGCCAGGTCTATATCTGGTACAATAGTATCAGACCAGCTGGACATCATAACCTAATAGCGCCCCCCCCCCCTGCTGACCATATTCCTCCTATGTCCACTATGATCCAGCATCCAACCACCTCACTCCACGTTTGCTTTAGCAACATGCCCAGCCAGCCCCCCCCCTGCTGACCATATTCCTCCTATGTCCACTATGGCCCAGCCTCCAACCACCTCACTCCACGTTTGCTTTAGCAACATGCCCAGCCAGCACCCCCCCCCTGCTGACCATATTCCTCCTATGTCCACTATGATCCAGCCTCCAACCACCTCACTCCACGTTTGTAGCAACATGCCCAGCCAGCCCCCCCCCCCCCCCCCCCCTGCTGACCATATTCCTCCTATGTCCACTATTTCCCAGCCTCCAACCACCTCACTCCACGTTTGCTCTAACAACATGCCCAGCCATGTAATAATGGAAGTCCGCCGTTTGTGGTTTATTCCACAGGGATTCGGCACGTTTGGGGGTACTAGTATATATATTTAAGTAATTTCTCAAGCGGCGCAGTTCGCGTTGAAACGAGCGTTCTGATTGGATTATGATTATTCTTCATATAAAAAACAAACGTCTAATTACATTCTAATACTACCATACATGGATATTATTATTTGTATACACCTTGGTACATTGAACCTACTATCCTGTAGATTATCTACCCCATAATTGTTACACCAACACAGTATTTGGAAAAAATGCCATCAGAAGTTTCAATATGCAGTTGGACATTTCTATTTACTGACTCTGTGCAGCCGTACGGCAAAATTGTGTAATTTCAATCAATGCTCTAATGATCATCTGATTAAATTATCTAGAGTTTTTAGTGTTCTTTATTAAGGTCAACATTATGTTAACAAAGTTTGATCAACTTCAAGAAGTAATCTTCAGTAATTATAAAACTGAAGCTCTAATGCTATGACACTAGTCATTAGCCCAAATTTACGTCTTTTCTAACAATAATTCTTCATTACTCTTAATACCATTTCAGTAGGTATTAGACTGTAAAACTTAATCTATAAATATACATAAGTTCTGAATAAGCTTAACAATAAACTTAAAACAAACAAGGACACCCTACATCATCCTCTACTTTAAGCAAGGTCATCAGACACCCTCAAGTTGCATGAGTAGCCTGGCCGGCTGAGTAGTTATATGAGCAATTACTGCGTGCAGTCGGTCGGTCTCCGAAATCACCGAGTAAACAACGGAACCGGTACTCCTGCCATGAAATCTTCGTCTCGCGAGCGATCGCTAATTTTTATTAGCTTGGCATTCCCCTATGTGACTAAGTTTTATTGTAAATAGCCAAGAACTGATTGTTTTTTATACTTAAAATGTAATTTTAAAGGCCCTACGAAGGTGACCGTTGTTTGTACGGAAGTGTATTTTACCACATTATTTTTTAAACGTTGTCACGCAGGGGTTAAGCCGCCTTTTTTAGATGTAATTTTTATGATCCCAGTACACGGGGGCATATAGGGGGGGTATTATTTTTGGGTACACATATCACACATTGTACAACCTACTATGGAATTAGTTTTATGTAAATATTTTTAGGGGCAACCCATGATAGTTTAGTTTGGTGATACTTATATATGTTAAAAAAGTTGACCAAACATCATAGTAGGCTGATACCTCTAACGGTTTAGACGTTTGTGATATGTGAAGTTCTCTATCCTGTTGACATTTTCCATAACTATGGAAGATATTTTACTACCAGTTATATATCTGTATGACTGGTAGTAACTATATGTACTAGGGATCAATCAACTAAATATCTTAGTACAGATACATATTAAGATAGTCCATGAATTTTAATCTTCGTAGCAACCTCGATACTGCTGTGCACTATACAAGGTAAACGGGCACCTGCCATCTCTCTTTCTCGTTCGCGCGAACGTAAAATTCCCAATTGTTTGTTTACATTTACAGCGGTCAGTCAGTGCACATTCCTGAGCGCTCGTTCTTTGCTCAGGAGCACCTGCTATTTTTCACACCGGTTCGTGCGACTAGTTAACTATTTGCCATTAGGTCTTACTTTTAATTTTCATAGCAATATCTTTATTGATATTTATTAGTACAACCCTCAACGGGCAACGCAGTCTATATGTTGCAGGTTTGACTATGTGTTATTAGGGATCTTGGGATATATGGACACACTTATGAGCTGTTGATACCCCTTCTGACAGACAGTGTCCTTCTACCTTCTTCCTTCTTACTATTTTAATTTAATCTATCTCTCTACCTTATGCAACCCATTATAAATCACTTACTCTAAATACATGTTGGTGATGGGGTATGCTGATATAAAAATATACCCGAAGATCCCTAATTAAGGTCAAACCTGTCTCTATATTATTTATCTGCTGTTATGGTTAAACTAGTTATTTTATTTTTATTTTTTGGATCAGAGTTCCATGCATCCATCTCTCCTAATTTCTTGTTCATTTTGTTTAGGACACACATTTCAATAATCTAGTGTGTGTCCTTGTCATCTCCTACACTGGTCTGAATGCTACTTAGAATCAAATATGTGCACGGTTTTTATCTCACCAAGGACATACGGTATAAATCGGCTATAGAACAAACTAACAGACAATTTACTAACCAACCTGTGTCTAAATCTTCTTAGACTTAGTAATTGCACCGGGTAATTTCTTCACCCGGTCTACCTCCGACCCCCGTTGGCACACAATCGTGTGCGAGCGGGGGTGGGAGATATGAAAACCGAACACACTCTGAGATTATTGCAACCGACATAGCCCTCTAAACATCATAGCATTGTAAATTTAATAGTTTATTAACTATCTATCTGTCTTCCGCTAATGTCGAACCCCTCGCGGTTCTTTGATCTTTGAATCATCTTAGCTAATTTAGTCGCCCAAATGCATTTATGCGGTGGCGACTTTAAATAAACTTATATAGTCAGACATTCTAATAATCCAATCAGAACGCTCGTTTCAACGAATTGCACCGCTTTAGAAATGTTCAAAACAAATTGAAACATTCTACGAAATCTCTGTTTGACGTACATTTTTGCTGAATAAACCTACACGTTAGTGGAAACACATTTTATTGATAATGTTATTCACAGTTAAAACTCTTCCGTCGAAGATTTTTTGTTGTTGCTGACAGAACTCGTGTATGGAAATGTGACCTGCTATGGCCAATGTCTGTGGCAATTGTTTGCAAAGTATACATGCATGCAGCTTAAAGTTGTGTTTTATTTGAAGAACAATAATAAAGACTCGGGATAGGCGTTATATTTGGACAGATTTGTACAAACTTGTTTCAGATAGGGCCATTTTACTGATCAATGCGAAATCTGACATGCCACAGAGTAGAATCCCTGTACTTAAATATATATACTAGTACCCCCAAACGTGCCGAATCCGTGCGGTTTATTCTACGTACTGACTATGGTCAAATTACTGAATTGCAGAGGGGCAGGTCAACCATGAATATTGCACGTATCGTAAATCATTCTGCATATATTAATCACGAGAGCGGAAGGAGACACTAATACAGCTCCAGATGTATGTCAATAGGTCACGACAGTGCACAATATGTCTACCACTAGGTCACGGCTAGCCTGGGTTCCAGTCTGTCGATTTTTTCACTTTTTAACTTATGGCAAAATGACATGATCAGAAGCTCAATACGGCCCAATTAATAGTCTCGATGTTAAAATATATTTATTTGACTGACCAGGCAAAATATATCGACGCATCTTCCCAGGCTAGGTAACTGCATACCCCAGGTGTATGTCACTAGATCAGTACAGTATCCCAGATGTTTGTCACTAGGTCAGGACAGTGCACCAGATGTTTGCCACATGGTCAGAAAAGTGCTCCAGATGTTTGTCACATGGTCAGGACAGTGCATCAGATATGTGTCACTAGGTCAGGACAGTGCATCAGATGTTTGTCACTAGGTCAGGACAGTGCTCCAGATGTTTGTCACTAGGTCAGGACAGTGCATCAGATGTCTGTCACTATGTCAGGACAGTGTTACAGATGTTTGTCACTATGTCAGGACAGTGTTACAGATGTATGTCACTATGTCATGACAGTGTTATAGATGTCTGTCACTATATCAGGACAGTGTTACAGATGTCTGTCACTATATCAGGACAGTGTCACAGATGTCTGTCACTATGTCAGGACAGTGTTACAGATGTTTGACACTATGTCAGGACAGTACTCCAAATGTAGGTCACTATATCAGGACAGTGCTCCTGATGTATGTCACATGCCCCACCCCTTAACTGCAATACATGCCCCACCCCTTAACTGCAATACATGCCCCAACCCCTAACTGCAATACATGCCCCACCCCTTAACTGCAATACATGCCCCACCCCTTAACTGCAATACATGCCCCATCCCCTAACTGTGATACATGCCACACCCCCTAACTGCGATACATGCCCCACCCCCTAACTGCGATACATGCCCTACCTGCGATACATGCCCCACCCCCTAACTGCAATACATGCCCCACCCCTTAACTGCAATACATGCCCCACCCCCTAACTGTGATACATGCCACACCCCTAACTGCGATACATGCCCCCCCCCTAACTGCGATACATGCCCTACCTGCGATACATGCCCCAGCCCTACCTGAGATACATGCCCCACACCCTAACTGCGATACATGCCCCACCCCGTAACTGCAATACATGCCACACCCCTTAACTGCGATACATGCCACACCCCCTAACTGCGAAACATGCCCCACCCCTAACTGCGATACATGCCCTACCTGCGATACATGCCCCACCCCCTACCTGCGATACATGCCCCACACCCTAACAGCGATACATGCCACACACCCTAACTGCGATACATGCCCCACCCCCTAACTGCGATACATGCCCTACCTGCGATACATGCCCCACCCCCTACCAGCGATACATGCCCCACCCCCTAACTGCGATACATGCCCACCCCCTACCTGCGATACATGCCCCACCCCCTACCTGCGATACATGCCCCACCCCCTACCTGCAATACATGCCCCACCCCCTAACTGCAATACATGCCCTACCTACGATACATGCCAAACCCCCTAACTGCAATACATGCCCCATCCCCTACCTGCGATACATGCCCTACCTGCGATACATGCCCCACCCCCTACCTGCGATACATGCCCTACCTGCGATACATGCCCCACCCCCTAACTGCAATACATGCCACACCCCCTAACTGCGATACATGCCCTACCTGCGTTACATGCCCCACCCCCTAACTGCAATACATGCCCCATCCCCTAACTGCGATACATGCCCCACCCCCAACCTGCAATACATGCCCCGCCCCCTAACTGCAATACATGCCCCATCCCCTACCTGCGATACATGCCCTACCTGCGATACATGCCCCACCCCCTAACTGCAATACAGAGAGTAAAACAACAGAAACTATATAATTCATTGCATACATATCATTTTAATATAATTATTTATAAATACTAAGAATCATTCTGTCATGTAACAAAATAAACAAATCTACAAAATAAGTAACACTGATAAACTACATAATTCTGCATTACACATATACAGGGTGTCACCAAAAATATGTCCTTACTTTAATGTTGAACAGGGATGCAGACCAAAGGAGAACTGTATTGCCCCACGGTATGAATGTCCTAGTGTAGGAAAGTAGTTCATAGAAACTACTTCAATGAGAGAAATTGCTGGGTTTTTCTATTACCTCCCTTAGCAGATATGTCTACTACCCCCCCCCCCCGAAAAGCTTATTGATCTTTCTTTTGGAATCCTTTGTTTTATTGTATTTCCCTAACCAAATGTTGTATGATCAATATGATGTTTTCAAAACCATGTTATTTAAATGATAGCATTTTTGTTTAATGTTTACAGTCAATCTATTGACGAACATGATGAATATGTTGAAATTTAGTAATTTAATAATTATACGATGAGAAAGTGGATGAAAATTGATAGCATGGGGTGCAAAGGAAACAACGATAAAAACAGAGGAAACCAATTACACAATATCTACATGATGTGGTGAACATTGACACAAGTCACGAAAATATCAAGTAATTTAGGAGACATGGACACAAAGCTAAATACTTTCACACGACGTTTGAAATAACTAGTTTACATACAGTGTTCAGTTAGTGTAGACTGGTTTAGCAGCTGAAATAAACTAGTTTATATACAGTGTTCAGTTAGTGTAGACTGGTTTAGCAGCTGAAATAAACTAGTTTACATACAGTGTTCAGTTAGTGTAGACTGGTTTAGCAGCTGAAATAAGCTAGTTTACATACAGTTTTCAGTTAATGTAGACTGGTTTAGCAGCTGAAATAAACTAGTTTACATACAGTGTTCAGTTAGTGTAGACTGGTTTAGCAGCTGAAATAAACTAGTTTACATACAGTGTTCAGTTAGTGTATACTGGTTTAGCAGCTGAAATAAACTAGTTTACATACAGTTTTCAGTTAATGTAGACTGGTTTAGCAGCTGAAATAAACTAGTTTACATACAGTGTTCATTTAGTGTAGACTGGTTTAGCAGCTGAAATAAGCTAGTTTACATACAGTGTTCATTTAGTGTAGATTGTTTAGCAGCTGAAATAAACTAGTTTACATACAGTGTTCATTTAGTGTAGACTGGTTTAGCAGCTGAAATATGCTAGTTTATGTAGACTGGTTTAGCAGCTGAAATAAACTAGTTTACATACAGTGTTCAGTTAGTGTAGACTGGTTTAGCAGCTGAAATAAACTAGTTTACATATAGTGTTCAGTTAGTGTAGACTGGTTTAGCAGCTGAAATAAACTAGTTTACATACAGTGTTCATTTATTGTAGACTGGTTTAGCAGCTGAAATAAACTAGTTTACATACAGTTTTCAGTTAATTCGATTTACAGGGGTAAATTACAGCTGAAAATGTACATTTTTTAAAAATCTGTTCAGTATTCGGAAATTAGGGGTTCCGGTTTACAGAGGGTTGTTTTGTCTGATTTTGAGGGAATTATAGTTTAGAGGGGCTTCACTGCAGTCCTACACTACTAATTGGTTATGAAATACTCTACTAAACCCTGAACTTGTTATGCAATTAAACTTAATAAAAGTGCATAAACTATAATTAATTTCAGAATTTGATTATAAAGTCATTGTTCTAAAGACAAATACACATCTATACGTCCTTCAACACATATATTCTAAATTGAAAATCTATCTAAAAACATCACATGTTCTAATTTTCCCCAAACTTCACATCCACATATCGATGCACGGATCACACTATTGCACACATAATTATGTCATTGGTTTCATGCATCACCATTCCCTAGAGGTTTCCAGCGTCCTACAGGTGGAAATGCATATATGTAGAAAGTTATCCGGATAGCTAAAGTGTTCAGATAGCCATAACACGGGGGAGTCCTGAGGTACCTCAATGCCTTGAATCAACACTTTCTGGTCTTTTCTTTCATCTGAAATAATTCATAAAAATCTGTGCTTGATTGACCGTGTTGTGCTCAGGTCATCTAAATATAGGTGGCATTAACTACATTTAGAAATAAAATATAAGAACTATATGTTCAGTTGACAGGTCCTGCATGGTTAGTCACTAGATTATACAAATTTATTTTAGCTCGATTGCGAAACAAGTTATTACAACTTATATTAATCACTCTCGAGACCTCATTCCTGATGGAATCCATCGCCACGAGGGAGAGAGAAGAGGCAATGTGGAATTTAAATGCCTTGCCTAAGGGCACAATCGTAACAGCTCCAGCGTGGGGCTCGAACTCCGCACCTGAAGTGAATGCGCATCCACTGCGCTATCACGACTTCCACTAAGTTAGTCACTAAGTACTGCATGGATATATTATGTTCTGCATGGTGAGCCATCAACTTCCAAAATATCTTACATTCTTTAGAATCCATTAAGTCCTGCACAGCAAGTCGTTAAGTCCTGCACAGCAAGTCGTTAAGTCCTGCACAACAAGTCATTAAGTCCTACACAGCAAGTCATTATGTCCTACACAGCAAGTCATTAAGTCCTACACAGCAAGTCATTAAGTCCTACACAGCAAGTCGTTAAGTCCTGCACAACAAGTCATTAAGTCCTACACAGCAAGTCATTAAGTCCTACACAGCAAGTCATTAAGTCCTACACAACAAGTCATTAAGTCCTACACAACAAGTCATTAAGTCCTACACAACAAGTCATTAAGTCCTACACAGCAAGTCATTAAGTCCTACATAGCAAGTCATTAAGTCCTGCACAACAAGTCATTAAGTCCTACACAGCAAGTCATTAAGTCCTACACAGCAAGTCATTAAGTCCTACACAGCAAGTCATTAAGTCCTACATAGCAAGTCGTTAAGTCCTACATAGCAAGTCATTAAGTCCTGCATAGCAAGTTGTTAAGTCCTGCATAGCAAGTCGTTAAGTCCTGCATAGCAAGTCGTTAAGTCCTGCATAGCAAGTCGTTAAGTCCTAAATAGCAAGTCGTTAAGTCCTGCATAGCAAGTCGTTAAGTCCTAAATAGCAAGTCGTTAAGTCCTGCATAGCAAGTCGTTAAGTCCTGCATGGTGAGTCACTAAGCACTGCATGGACATACTATGCCCTGCATGGAGAGTCACTAAGCACTGCATGGACATACTATGCCCTGCATGGAGAGTCACTAAGCACTGCATGGACATACTATGCCCTGCATGGAGAGCCACTAAGCACTGCATGGACATACTATGCTCTGCATGGACATACTATGCTCTGCATGGACATACTATGCTCTGCATGGACATACTATGCTCTGCATGGAGAGTCACTAAGCACTGCATGGACATACTATGCTCTGCATGGACATACTATGCTCTGCATGGACATACTATGCTCTGCATGGACATACTATGCTCTGCATGGAGAGTCACTAAGCACTGCGTGGACATACTATGCTCTGCATGGAGAGTCACTAAGCACTGCATGGACATACTATGCTCTGCATGGACATACTATGCTCTGCATGGAGAGTCACTAAGCACTGCATGGACATACTATGCTCTGCATGGACATACTATGCTCTGCATGGACATACTATGCTCTGCATGGACATACTATGCTCTGCATGGAGAGTCACTAAGCACTGCATGGAGAGTCACTAAGCACTGCATGGACATACTATGCTCTGCATGGAGAGTCACTAAGCACTGCATGGACATACTATGCTCTGCATGGACATACTATGCTCTGCATGGAGAGTCACTAAGCACTGCATGGACATACTATGCTCTGCATGGACATACTATGCTCTGCATGGAGAGTCACTAAGCACTGCATGGACATACTATGCTCTGCATGGACATACTATGCTCTGCATGGAGAGTCACTAAGCACTGCATGGACATACTATGCTCTGCATGGACATACTATGCTCTGCATGGAGAGTCACTAAGCACTGCATGGACATACTATGCTCTGCATGGACATACTATGCTCTGCATGGAGAGTCACTAAGCACTGCATGGACATACTATGCTCTGCATGGACATACTATGCTCTGCATGGAGAGTCACTAAGCACTGCATGGACATACTATGCTCTGCATGGACATACTATGCTCTGCATGGAGAGTCACTAAGCACTGCATGGACATACTATGCTCTGCATGGACATACTATGCTCTGCATGGACATACTATGCTCTGCATGGAGAGTCACTAAGTTCCAAATATCTTACATTCTTTAGAATGTTATAATAGTTATTAATATGTTGCTTAGGCTTTACAGTTACACGTACAGCACACAGGACATATGGTGACTTTCTAACGTTAATTGGAGGAGGAGGGCCCTAGGTGGCCCTCGGGCAGTATTTCAGGAAGGCCCTAGGTGGCCTCGGGCAGTATTTCAGGAAGGCCCTAGGTGGCCTCGGGCAGTATTTCAGGAAGGCCCTAGGTGGCCCTCGGGCAGTATTTCAGGAAGGCCCTAGGGCAGTATTTCAGGAAGGCCCTAGGTGGCCTCGGGCAGTATTTCAGGAATGGATGGGCACCCAGGTAAAACCACCAACTCTTCATAAGTCAGCTGAACAGCAGATTAGTTGTACATAACTAAAGATGAGCTTACCTAAATCTGGTAGTGCAAATTTAAGGAGATCTTCTAGAGTATGGTCGTGCCCTTCTTCCGACTGGGGTCGAAACAACTTCTGTATAAATGGACTATCACTCTAAAAATAGAATTCAATATTGTAAACCACTTCTGGAGATCTTGGTTAAATTTGTTTAAATATTATATTTCTCAAAGTAGTCTAGATTTGACGAGGTTCCTTTTCACGTCCATTTCTTGCAGTTTTCATGCAGTTCAATTTCATCAAATAAATTCAGAGTGTGGCTTAATTGCTTTGCCAAGTGCGAGACTGGCTTGGCCATCGACTAACCAACTCGTTACCAGGATCTGGTGGCTGTACACAACCAGACAGCCCCTCCAATACCAGGTTGACTATCAGCTGAACTTCTAGATTTATTTATTTGTAATTACTGTTTTGTCTGTACAGGACGCTGTTATCCAGAATATGTTCATGCTGTGACGTCCTAGAAACTTTCTCAATGCTATAATGTGATATTTGAGTTTGATTACCTTTTTATTATTTAAGTTTATTTAACGTCGCTACCGGTTGCACATTTGAGCGATGGGTAGTTTAACTAACATCATCTTTCCTGGACAGACTCCAGTGTTTAACTAGTACCATACTGCCAACCTTTTCATATGAACTGACATAGCCTGAGCAGGGGCTTGAACCTGTGAATCATCAGTGATGATAGGTTACAGTGGTCCAAGTCAGTGACCGTAACCACTCGACCACGGAGGAGGTCTGCGATTGATTACAGCTGAATTACCGATATATATATAAGCTGTTTCTAGATATCAACAGAAATAAATACAAATAGACGTGGAAGTCGTGATAGCGCAGTGGATGCGCGTTCGCTTCAGGTGCGAAAGGTCCGGAGTTCGAGTATAAACTAAATACAAATAAACTGTCAAATATTGACTAAAATTGTTTGTTTCTTGTGGTTGACTTGTGGTTGACCTGGGTTACATAAAAAACAATATTCTAGGGTTCATTCTTTAACCGTACACTTTGATCAAATCAAGCGTTGGTTTCAAACCATCGTATTTGGGCCAATAGTTAATTTAATAACAAAATAAGCGGGTTACACTGATCTGGTGGTTTGTCCGATTAGCGCAGTGGTTAGAACGCTCGCTTCTCACCAATGCAACCTGGGTTCGATCCTCGGACAGGGAAGTATGTGAGATGGTACAATGGTCGCCAGATCGAAGAGGTGTGTTTTCTCCAGGTACTCCGGTTTCCTCCCACACGAATGACCACATATACGCTATAAATATCTAGTACTTGTATATCTAAATATTATAGAGATAGCCCTTATTAGCACAGGAAAACAGTCCATGTTGTTACGGCATGATAGATGTGTGCTTGTTTTGGGGCTTAAAGTCGCATCAACGACTTAGATCATATGGAGAATCTCCAGCAATTATTGGCAGAGGATGACCCCGGATATGCCCCTATAAGCAGTATTTCAGACACGGACAGACACACGGGTAGAACCACCGATCTTAAGCATGCCATCTGCATAAGTTTCTCACTTGAATTTGACACAAACATTGGGATTCGAACCTACAGCAATAAGGGGCAAAAGATTTGAAGTCAGCGACCATAACCATTCGGTCATGGAGGCACCCATGGCTGCCAGGTACAGTATTTGGAACATTAGATATGCAGAATCTAGCAGATAGATCAATTTGCGGAAACTGATAGATTTTGAGTAGAATTTGAATTGGGGTTGATTATCCAAAATTGTTGGGTAAATGCCACAACCCAAAGTAGATGCAGTAACAACACTAATACTTGACCAACCTGATAAATTCTAAACGGAATGTATTTAAACATGTCATCTCCAGTAGTCTCCATCAGCTTCTTGTTGATGGGCCAAAACTGATCAAACTTGTCTGAAACAATACATGCATGCATTCAAAGTAGAATTGTTGATGGGCCAAAACTGATCAAACTTGTCTGAAACAATACATGCATGCATTCAAAGTAGAATTGTTGATGGGCCAAAACTGATCAAACTTGTCTGAAACAATACATGCATGCATTCAAAGTAGAATTGTTGATGGGCCAAAACTGATCAAACTTGTCTGAAACAATACATGCATGCATTCAAAGTAGAATTGTTGATGGGCCAAAACTGATCAAACTTGTCTGAAACAATACATGCATGCATTCAAAGTAGAATTGTTGATGGGCCAAAACTGATCAAACTTGTCTGAAACAATACATGCATGCATTCAAAGTAGAATTGTTGATGGGCCAAAACTGATCAAACTTGTCTGAAACAATACATGCATGCATTCAAAGTAGAATTGTTGATGGGCCAAAACTGATCAAACTTGTCTGAAACAATACATGCATTCAAAGTAGAATTGTTGATGGGCCAAAACTGATCAAACTTGTCTGAAACAACACATGCATTCAAAGTAGAACTGTTGATGAGCCAAAACTGATCAAACTTGTCTGAAACAATACATGCATGCATTCAAAGTAGAATTGTTGATGGGCCAAAACTGATCAAACTTGTCTGAAACAATACATGCATGCATTCAAAGTAGAATTGTTGATGGGCCAAAACTGATCAAACTTGTCTGAAACAACACATGCATTCAAAGTAGAATTGTTGATGAGCCAAAACTGATCAAACTTGTCTGAAACAACACATGCATTCAAAGTAGAACTGTTGATGAGCCAAAACTGATCAAACTTGTCTGAAACAATACATGCATGCATTCAAAGTAGAATTGTTGATGGGCCAAAACTGATCAAACTTGTCTGAAACAACACATGCATTCAAAGTAGAATTGTTGATGGGCCAAAACTGATCAAACTTGTCTGAAACAATACATGCATGCATTCAAAGTAGAATTGTTGATGGGCCAAAACTGATCAAACTTGTCTGAAACAACACATGCATTCAAAGTAGAATTGTTGATGGGCCAAAACTGATCAAACTTGTCTGAAACAATACATGCATTCAAAGTAGAATTGTTGATGGGCCAAAACTGATCAAACTTGTCTGAAACAACACATGCATTCAAAGTAGAATTGTTGATGGGCCAAAACTGATCAAACTTGTCTGAAACAACACATGCATTCAAAGTAGAATTGTTGATGAGCCAAAACTGATCAAACTTGTCTGAAACAACACATGCATTCAAAGTAGAATTGTTGATGAGCCAAAACTGATCAAACTTGTCTGAAACAATACATGCATGCATTCAAAGTAGAATTGTTGATGGGCCAAAACTGATCAAACTTGTCTGAAACAATACATGCATGCATTCAAAGTAGAATTGTTGATGGGCCAAAACTGATCAAACTTGTCTGAAACAATACATGCATTCAAAGTAGAATTGTTGATGGGCCAAAACTGATCAAACTTGTCTGAAACAACACATGCATTCAAAGTAGAATTGTTGATGAGCCAAAACTGATCAAACTTGTCTGAAACAACACATGCATTCAAAGTAGAATTGTTGATGAGCCAAAACTGATCAAACTTGTCTGAAACAATACATGCATGCATTCAAAGTAGAATTGTTGATGGGCCAAAACTGATCAAACTTGTCTGAAACAATACATGCATGCATTCAAAGTAGAATTGTTGATGGGCCAAAACTGATCAAACTTGTCTGAAACAATACATGCATGCATTCAAAGTAGAATTGTTGATGGGCCAAAACTGATCAAACTTGTCTGAAACAATACATGCATGCATTCAAAGTAGAATTGTTGATGGGCCAAAACTGATCAAACTTGTCTGAAACAACACATGCATTCAAAGTAGAATTGTTGATGGGCCAAAACTGATCAAACTTGTCTGAAACAACACATGCATTCAAAGTAGAATTGTTGATGGGCCAAAACTGATCAAACTTGTCTGAAACAACACATGCATTCAAAGTAGAATTGTTGATGGGCCAAAACTGATCAAACTTGTCTGAAACAATACACATGCATTCAAAGTAGAATTGTTGATGGGCCAAAACTGATCAAACTTGTCTGAAACAATACATGCATGCATTCAAAGTAGAATTGTTGATGGGCCAAAACTGATCAAACTTGTCTGAAACAATACATGCATGCATTCAAAGTAGAATTGTTGATGGGCCAAAACTGATCAAACTTGTCTGAAACAACACATGCATTCAAAGTAGAATTGTTGATGGGCCAAAACTGATCAAACTTGTCTGAAACAATACATGCATGCATTCAAAGTAGAATTGTTGATGGGCCAAAACTGATCAAACTTGTCTGAAACAATACAGCATGCATTCAAAGTAGAATTGTTGATGGGCCAAAACTGATCAAACTTGTCTGAAACAACACATGCATTCAAAGTAGAATTGTTGATGGGCCAAAACTGATCAAACTTGTCTGAAACAACACATGCATTCAAAGTAGAATTGTTGATGAGCCAAAACTGATCAAACTTGTCTGAAACAACACATGCATTCAAAGTAGAATTGTTGATGGGCCAAAACTGATCAAACTTGTCTGAAACAACACATGCATTCAAAGTAGAATTGTTGATGGGCCAAAACTGATCAAACTTGTCTGAAACAACACATGCATTCAAAGTAGAATTGTTGATGGGCCAAAACTGATCAAACTTGTCTGAAACAATACATGCATTCAAAGTAGAATTGTTGATGAGCCAAAACTGATCAAACTTGTCTGAAACAACACATGCATTCAAAGTAGAATTGTTGATGGGCCAAAACTGATCAAACTTGTCTGAAACAACACATGCATTCAAAGTAGAATTGTTGATGAGCCAAAACTGATCAAACTTGTCTGAAACAACACATGCATTCAAAGTAGAATTGTTGATGGGCCAAAACTGATCAAACTTGTCTGAAACAAATACATGCATGCATTCAAAGTAGAATTGTTGATGGGCCAAAACTGATCAAACTTGTCTGAAACAACACATGCATTCAAAGTAGAATTGTTGATGGGCCAAAACTGATCAAACTTGTCTGAAACAACACATGCATTCAAAGTAGAATTGTTGATGAGCCAAAACTGATCAAACTTGTCTGAAACAACACATGCATTCAAAGTAGAATTGTTGATGAGCCAAAACTGATCAAACTTGTCTGAAACAACACATGCATTCAAAGTAGAATTGTTGATGAGCCAAAACTGATCAAACTTGTCTGAAACAACACATGCATTCAAAGTAGAATTGTTGATGGGCCAAAACTGATCAAACTTGTCTGAAACAATACATGCATGCATTCAAAGTAGAATTGTTGATGGGCCAAAACTGATCAAACTTGTCTGAAACAACACATGCATTCAAAGTAGAATTGTTGATGGGCCAAAACTGATCAAACTTGTCTGAAACAACATGCATGCATTCAAAGTAGAATTGTTGATGGGCCAAAACTGATCAAACTTGTCTGAAACAATACATGCATGCATTCAAAGTAGAATTGTTGATGGGCCAAAACTGATCAAACTTGTCTGAAACAACACATGCATTCAAAGTAGAATTGTTGATGTGCCAAAACTGATCAAACTTGTCTGAAACAACACATGCATTCAAAGTAGAATTGTTGATGAGCCAAAACTGATCAAACTTGTCTGAAACAACACATGCATTCAAAGTAGAATTGTTGATGGGCCAAAACTGATCAAACTTGTCTGAAACAAAACATGCAT
>CM026387.1:65238014-65388677 GCA_014843695.1 Archivesica marissinica | reverse complement strand
TACTGTGATTGTGTACTGTGTGACAGATGCATGATTGTGTACTGTGACTGTGTGGTTGACAGATGCATGATTGTGTATGTGTGTGTGCTGTATGACAGATGCATGATTGTATACTGTGACTGTGTCCTGTCTGACAGATGCATGACTGTATACTGTACCTGTCTGACAGATGCATGACTGTGTACTGTGACTGTGTGCCTGTCT
This sequence comes from Archivesica marissinica, assembly GCA_014843695.1. Lineage (NCBI taxonomy): Eukaryota > Metazoa > Mollusca > Bivalvia > Venerida > Vesicomyidae > Archivesica > Archivesica marissinica. The sequence goes on along the minus strand of CM026387.1, from coordinate 65,388,473 downwards.
GACAGATGCATGACTGTATACTGTGACTGTGTGCCTGTCTGACAGATGCATGACTGTGTACTGTGACTGTGTGCCTGTCTGACAGATGCATGACTGTATACTGTGACTGTGTGCCTGTCTGACAGATGCATGACTGTATAATGTGACTGTGTGCCTGTCTGACAGATGCATGACTGTATACTGTGACTGTGTACCTGTCTGACAGATGCATGACTGTATACTGTACCTGTCTGACATATGCATGACTGTGTACTGTGACTGTGTACCTGTCTGATAGATGCATGACTGTATACTGTGTACCTGTCTGACAGATGCATGACTGTATACTGTACCTGTGTGACAGATGCATGACTGTATACTGTGACTGTGTACCTGTGTACAGATGCATGACTGTATACTGTGACTGTGTACCTGTCTGACAGATGCATGACTGTATACTGTGACTGTGTCCTGTCTGACAGATGCATGACTGTATACTGTGACTGTGTGACAGATCATGACTGTAAATGTGACTGTGTGCCTGTCTGACAGATGCATGACTGTATACTGTGACTGTGTGCCTGTCTGACAGATGCATGACTGTATACTGTGACTGTGTGCCTGTGTGACAGATGCATGACTGTATACTGTGACTGTGTGCCTGTCTGACAGATGCATGACTGTATACTGTGACTGTGTGCCTGTCTGACAGATGCATGACTGTATACTGTGACTGTGTACCTGTCTGACAGATGCATGACTGTATACTGTACCTGTCTGACAGATGCATGACTGTGTACTGTGACTGTGTGCCTGTCTGACAGATGCATGACTGTATACTGTGACTGTGTACCTGTCTGATAGATGCATGACTGTATACTGTGTACCTGTCTGACAGATGCATGACTGTATACTGTGACTGTGTGCCTGTCTGACAGATGCATGACTGTATACTGTGACTGTGTGCCTGTCTGACAGATGCATGACTGTATACTGTGACTGTGTGCCTGTCTGACAGATGCATGACTGTATACTGTGTGCCTGTCTGACAGATGCATGACTGTATACTGTGACTGTGTACCTGTGTGACAGATGCATGACTGTATACTGTGACTGTGTACCTGTCTGACAGATGCATGACTGTATACTGTGACTGTGTGACAGATGCATGACTGTATACTGTGACTGTGTGCCTGTCTGACAGATGCATGACTGTATACTGTGACTGTGTGCCTGTCTGACAGATGCATGACTGTATACTGTGACTGTGTGCCGTGTGATAGATGCATGGCTGTATACTGTGACTGTGTCCTGTCTGACAGATGCATGACTGTATACTGTGACTGTGTACCTGTCTGACAGATGCATGACTGTATACTGTACCTGTCTGACAGATGCATGACTGTGTACTGTGACTGTGTGCCTGTCTGACAGATGCATGACTGTATACTGTGACTGTGTACCTGTCTGACAGATGCATGACTGTATACTGTGACTGTGTGACAGATGCATGACTGTATACTGTGTGCCTGTCTGACAGATGCATGACTGTATACTGTGACTGTGTGCCTGTCTGACAGATGCATGACTGTATACTGTGACTGTGTGCCTGTGTGACAGATGCATGACTGTATACTGTGACTGTGTGCCTGTCTGACAGATGCATGACTGTATAATGTGACTGTGTGCCTGTCTGACAGATGCATGACTGTATACTGTGACTGTGTACCTGTCTGACAGATGCATGACTGTATACTGTACCTGTCTGACATATGCATGACTGTGTACTGTGACTGTGTGCCTGTCTGACAGATGCATGACTGTATACTGTGACTGTGTACCTGTCTGATAGATGCATGACTGTATACTGTGTACCTGTCTGACAGATGCATGACTGTATACTGTGACTGTGTGCCTGTCTGACAGATGCATGACTGTATACTGTGACTGTGTGCCTGTCTGACAGATGCATGACTGTATACTGTGACTGTGTGCCTGTCTGACAGATGCATGACTGTATACTGTGTGCCTGTCTGACAGATGCATGACTGTATACTGTGACTGTGTACCTGTGTGACAGATGCATGACTGTATACTGTGACTGTGTACCTGTCTGACAGATGCATGACTGTATACTGTGACTGTGTGACAGATGCATGACTGTATACTGTGACTGTGTGCCTGTCTGACAGATGCATGACTGTATACTGTGACTGTGTGCCTGTCTGACAGATGCATGACTGTATACTGTGACTGTGTGCCCGTGTGATAGATGCATGGCTGTATACTGTGACTGTGTATGCCTGTCTGACAGATGCATGACTGTATACTGTGACTGTGTACCTGTCTGACAGATGCATGACTGTATACTGTACCTGTCTGACAGATGCATGACTGTGTACTGTGACTGTGTGCCTGTCTGACAGATGCATGACTGTATACTGTGACTGTGTACCTGTCTGACAGATGCATGACTGTATACTGTGACTGTGTACCTGTCTGACAGATGCATGACTGTATACTGTGACTGTGCCTGTCTGACAGATGCATGACTGTATACTGTGACTGTGTGCCTGTCTGACAGATGCATGACTGTATACTGTGACTGTGTGCCTGTCTGACAGATGCATGACTGTATACTGTGACTGTGTGCCTGTCTGACAGATGCATGACTGTATACTGTGACTGTGTGCCTGTCTGACAGATGCATGACTGTATACTGTGACTGTGTACCTGTCTGACAGATGCATGACTGTATACTGTACCTGTCTGACATATGCATGACTGTGTACTGTGACTGTGTACCTGTCTGATAGATGCATGACTGTATACTGTGTACCTGTCTGACAGATGCATGACTGTATACTGTACCTGTGTGACAGATGCATGACTGTATACTGTGACTGTGTACCTGTGTCACAGATGCATGACTGTATACTGTGACTGTGTACCTGTCTGACAGATGCATGACTGTATACTGTGACTGTGTACCTGTCTGACAGATGCATGACTGTATACTGTGACTGTGTGACAGATACATGACTGTATAATGTGACTGTGTGCCTGTCTGACAGATGCATGACTGTATACTGTGACTGTGTGCCTGTCTGACAGATGCATTACTGTATACTGTGACTGTGTGCCTGTGTGACAGATGCATGGCTGTATACTGTGACTGTGTGCCTGTCTGACAGATGCATGACTGTATAATGTGACTGTGTGCCTGTCTGACAGATGCATGACTGTATACTGTGACTGTGTACCTGTCTGACAGATGCATGACTGTATACTGTACCTGTCTGACATATGCATGACTGTGTACTGTGACTGTGTGCCTGTCTGACAGATGCATGACTGTATACTGTGACTGTGTACCTGTCTGATAGATGCATGACTGTATACTGTGTACCTGTCTGACAGATGCATGACTGTATACTGTGACTGTGTGCCTGTCTGACAGATGCATGACTGTATATTGTGACTGTGTGCCTGTCTGACAGATGCATGACTGTATACTGTGACTGTGTGCCTGTCTGACAGATGCATGACTGTATACTGTGTGCCTGTCTGACAGATGCATGACTGTATACTGTGACTGTGTACCTGTGTGACAGATGCATGACTGTATACTGTGACTGTGTACCTGTCTGACAGATGCATGACTGTATACTGTGACTGTGTGACAGATGCATGACTGTATACTGTGACTGTGTGCCTGTCTGACAGATGCATGACTGTATACTGTGACTGTGTGCCTGTCTGACAGATGCATGACTGTATACTGTGACTGTGTGCCCGTGTGATAGATGCATGGCTGTATACTGTGACTGTGTATGCCTGTCTGACAGATGCATGACTGTATACTGTGACTGTGTACCTGTCTGACAGATGCATGACTGTATACTGTGACTGTGTGCCTGTCTGACAGATGCATGACTGTATACTGTGACTGTGTACCTGTCTGACAGATGCATGACTGTATACTGTACCTGTCTGACAGATGCATGACTGTGTACTGTGACTGTGTACCTGTCTGACAGATGCATGACTGTATACTGTGTACCTGTCTGACAGATGCATGACTGTATACTGTGACTGTGTGCCTGTCTGACAGATGCATGACTGTATACTGTGACTGTGTGCCTGTCTGACAGATGCATGACTGTATACTGTGACTGTGTGCCTGTCTGACAGATGCATGACTGTATAATGTGACTGTGTGCCTGTCTGACAGATGCATGACTGTATACTGTGACTGTGTACCTGTCTGACAGATGCATGACTGTATACTGTACCTGTCTGACATATGCATGACTGTGTACTGTGACTGTGTACCTGTCTGATAGATGCATGACTGTATACTGTGTACCTGTCTGACAGATGCATGACTGTATACTGTGACTGTGTGCCTGTCTGACAGATGCATGACTGTATACTGTGACTGTGTGCCTGTCTGACAGATGCATGACTGTATACTGTGACTGTGTGCCTGTCTGACAGATGCATGACTGTATACTGTGTGCCTGTCTGACAGATGCATGACTGTATACTGTGACTGTGTACCTGTGTGACAGATGCATGACTGTATACTGTGACTGTGTACCTGTCTGACAGATGCATGACTGTATACTGTGACTGTGTGACAGATGCATGACTGTATACTGTGACTGTGTGCCTGTCTGACAGATGCATGACTGTATACTGTGACTGTGTGCCTGTCTGACAGATGCATGACTGTATACTGTGACTGTGTGCCCGTGTGATAGATGCATGGCTGTATACTGTGACTGTGTGTGCCTGTCTGACAGATGCATGACTGTATAATGTGACTGTGTGCCTGTCTGACAGATGCATGACTGTATACTGTGACTGTGTACCTGTCTGACAGATGCATGACTGTATACTGTACCTGTCTGACAGATGCATGACTGTGTACTGTGACTGTGTGCCTGTCTGACAGATGCATGACTGTATACTGTGTCTGTGTACCTGTCTGACAGATGCATGACTATGTACTGTGACTGTGTGCCTGTCTGACAGATGCATGACTGTATACTGTGACTGTGTGCCTGTCTGACAGATGCATGACTGTATACTGTGACTGTGTGCCCGTGTGATAGATGCATGGCTGTATACTGTGACTGTGTGTGCCTGTCTGACAGATGCATGACTGTATACTGTGACTGTGTACCTGTCTGACAGATGCATGACTGTATACTGTACCTGTCTGACAGATGCATGACTGTGTACTGTGACTGTGTGCCTGTCTGACAGATGCATGACTGTATACTGTGACTGTGTACCTGTCTGACAGATGCATGACTGTATACTGTGACTGTGTGCCTGTCTGACAGATGCATGACTGTATACTGTGACTGTGTGACAGATGCATAACTGTATACTGTGACTGTGTGCCTGTCTGACAAATGCATGACTGTATACTGTGACTGTGTACCTGTCTGACAGATGCATGACTGTATACTGTGACTGTGTACCTGTGTGACAGATGCATGACTGTGTACCTGTGTGACAGATGCATGACTGTATACTGTACCTGTGTGACAGATGCATGACTGTATACTGTGACTGTGTACCTGTGTGACAGATGCATGACTGTATACTGTGACTGTGTACCTGTCTGACAGATGCATGACTGTATACTGTGACTGTGTACCTGTCTGACAGATGCATGACTGTATACTGTGACTGTGTGACAGATACATGACTGTATAATGTGACTGTGTGCCAGATGCATGACTGTATACTGTGACTGTGTGCCTGTCTGACAGATGCATTACTGTATACTGTGACTGTGTGCCTGTGTGACAGATGCATGGCTGTATACTGTGACTGTGTGCCTGTCTGACAGATGCATGACTGTATAATGTGACTGTGTGCCTGTCTGACAGATGCATGACTGTATACTGTGACTGTGTACCTGTCTGACAGATGCATGACTGTATACTGTACCTGTCTGACATATGCATGACTGTGTACTGTGACTGTGTGCCTGTCTGACAGATGCATGACTGTATACTGTGACTGTGTACCTGTCTGATAGATGCATGACTGTATACTGTGTACCTGTCTGACAGATGCATGACTGTATACTGTGACTGTGTGCCTGTCTGACAGATGCATGACTGTATACTGTGACTGTGTGCCTGTCTGACAGATGCATGACTGTATACTGTGACTGTGTGCCCATGTGATAGATGCATGGCTGTATACTGTGACTGTGTGTGCCTGTCTGACATATGCATGATTGTATACTGTGACTGTGTACCTGTCTGACAGATGCATGACTGTATACTGTACCTGTCTGACAGATGCATGACTGTGTACTGTGACTGTGTGCCTGTCTGACAGATGCATGACTGTATACTGTGACTGTGTACCTGTCTGACAGATGCATGACTGTATACTGTGACTGTGTACCTGTCTGACAGATGCATGACTGTATACTGTGACTGTGTGACAGATGCATAACTGTATACTGTGACTGTGTGCCTGTCTGACAGATGCATGACTGTATACTGTGACTGTGTACCTGTCTGACAGATGCATGACTGTATACTGTGACTGTGTACCTGTGTGACAGATGCATGACTGTGACTGTGTACCTGTCTGACAGATGCATGACTGTATACTGTACCTGTGTGACAGATGCATGACTGTATACTGTACTGTGACTGTGTACCTGTGTCACAGATGCATGACTGTATACTGTGACTGTGTACCTGTCTGACAGATGCATGACTGTATACTGTGACTGTGTACCTGTCTGACAGATGCATGACTGTATACTGTGACTGTGTGACAGATACATGACTGTATAATGTGACTGTGTGCCTGTCTGACAGATGCATGACTGTATACTGTGACTGTGTGCCTGTCTGACAGATGCATTACTGTATACTGTGACTGTGTGCCTGTGTGACAGATGCATGGCTGTATACTGTGACTGTGTGCCTGTCTGACAGATGCATGACTGTATAATGTGACTGTGTGCCTGTCTGACAGATGCATGACTGTATACTGTGACTGTGTACCTGTCTGACAGATGCATGACTGTATACTGTACCTGTCTGACAGATGCATGACTGTGTACTGTGACTGTGTGCCTGTCTGACAGATGCATGACTGTATACTGTGACTGTGTACCTGTCTGACAGATGCATGACTGTATACTGTGACTGTGTGACAGATGCATGACTGTATAATGTGACTGTGTGCCTGTCTGACAGATGCATGACTGTATACTGTGACTGTGTGCCTGTCTGACAGATGCATGACTGTATACTGTGACTGTGTGCCTGTGTGACAGATGCATGACTGTATACTGTGACTGTGTGCCTGTCTGACAGATGCATGACTGTATACTGTGACTGTGTGCCTGTCTGACAGATGCATGACTGTATACTGTGACTGTGTACCTGTCTGACAGATGCATGACTGTATACTGTGACTGTGTGACAGATGCATGACTGTATACTGTGACTGTGTGCCTGTCTGACAGATGCATGACTGTATACTGTGACTGTGTGCCTGTCTGACAGATGCATGACTGTATACTGTGACTGTGTGCCCGTGTGATAGATGCATGGCTGTATACTGTGACTGTGTGTGCCTGTCTGACAGATGCATGACTGTATACTGTGACTGTGTACCTGTCTGACAGATGCATGACTGTATACTGTACCTGTCTGACAGATGCATGACTGTGTACTGTGACTGTGTGCCTGTCTGACAGATGCATGACTGTATACTGTGACTGTGTACCTGTCTGACAGATGCATGACTGTATACTGTGACTGTGTGCCTGTCTGACAGATGCATGACTGTATACTGTGACTGTGTGCCTGTCTGACAGATGCATGACTGTTACTGTGACTGTGTGCCTGTCTGACAGATGCATGACTGTATACTGTGACTGTGTGCCTGTCTGACAGATGCATGACTGTATAATGTGACTGTGTGCCTGTCTGACAGATGCATGACTGTATACTGTGACTGTGTACCTGTCTGACAGATGCATGACTGTATACTGTACCTGTCTGACATATGCATGACTGTGTACTGTGACTGTGTACCTGTCTGATAGATGCATGACTGTATACTGTGTACCTGTCTGACAGATGCATGACTGTATACTGTGCCTGTCTGACAGATGCATGATGTATACTGTGACTGTGTACCTGTCTGACAGATGCATGACTGTATACTGTACCTGTCTGACATATGCATGACTGTGTACTGTGACTGTGTGCCTGTCTGACAGATGCATGACTGTATACTGTGACTGTGTACCTGTCTGATAGATGCATGACTGTATACTGTGTACCTGTCTGACAGATGCATGACTGTATACTGTGACTGTGTGCCTGTCTGACAGATGCATGACTGTATACTGTGACTGTGTGCCTGTCTGACAGATGCATGACTGTATACTGTGACTGTGTGCCTGTCTGACAGATGCATGACTGTATAATGTGACTGTGTGCCTGTCTGACAGATGCATGACTGTATACTGTGACTGTGTACCTGTCTGACAGATGCATGACTGTATACTGTACCTGTCTGACATATGCATGACTGTGTACTGTGACTGTGTGCCTGTCTGACAGATGCATGACTGTATACTGTGACTGTGTACCTGTCTGATAGATGCATGACTGTATACTGTGTACCTGTCTGACAGATGCATGACTGTATACTGTGACTGTGTGCCTGTCTGACAGATGCATGACTGTATATTGTGACTGTGTGCCTGTCTGACAGATGCATGACTGTATACTGTGACTGTGTGCTGTCTGACAGATGCATGACTGTATACTGTGTGCCTGTCTGACAGATGCATGACTGTATACTGTGACTGTGTACCTGTCTGACAGATGCATGACTGTATACTGTGTCTGTGTACCTGTCTGACAGATGCATGACTGTATACTGTGACTGTGTGACAGATGCATGACTGTATACTGTGACTGTGTGCCTGTCTGACAGATGCATGACTGTATACTGTGACTGTGTGCCTGTCTGACAGATGCATGACTGTATACTGTGACTGTGTGCCCGTGTGATAGATGCATGGCTGTATACTGTGACTGTGTGTGCCTGTCTGACAGATGCATGACTGTATACTGTGACTGTGTACCTGTCTGACAGATGCATGACTGTATACTGTACCTGTCTGACAGATGCATGACTGTGTACTGTGACTGTGTGCCTGTCTGACAGATGCATGACTGTATACTGTGACTGTGTACCTGTCTGACAGATGCATGACTGTATACTGTGTCTGTGTGACAGATGCATGACTGTATACTGTGACTGTGTGCCTGTCTGACAGATGCATGACTGTATACTGTGACTGTGTGCCTGTCTGACAGATGCATGACTGTATACTGTGACTGTGTGCCTGTCTGACAGATGCATGACTGTATACTGTGACTGTGTGCCTGTCTGACAGATGCATGACTGTATAATGTGACTGTGTGCCTGTCTGACAGATGCATGACTGTATACTGTGACTGTGTACCTGTCTGACAGATGCATGACTGTATACTGTACCTGTCTGACATATGCATGACTGTGTACTGTGACTGTGTACCTGTCTGATAGATGCATGACTGTATACTGTGTACCTGTCTGACAGATGCATGACTGTATACTGTGACTGTGTGCCTGTCTGACAGATGCATGACTGTATACTGTGACTGTGTGCCTGTCTGACAGATGCATGACTGTATACTGTGACTGTGTGCCTGTCTGACAGATGCATGACTGTATACTGTGTGCCTGTCTGACAGATGCATGACTGTATACTGTGACTGTGTACCTGTGTGACAGATGCATGACTGTATACTGTGACTGTGTACCTGTCTGACAGATGCATGACTGTATACTGTGACTGTGTGACAGATGCATGACTGTATACTGTGACTGTGTGCCTGTCTGACAGATGCATGACTGTATACTGTGACTGTGTGTCTGACAGATGCATGACTGTATACTGTGACTGTGTGCCCGTGTGATAGATGCATGGCTGTATACTGTGACTGTGTGTGCCTGTCTGACAGATGCATGACTGTATAATGTGACTGTGTGCCTGTCTGACAGATGCATGACTGTATACTGTGACTGTGTACCTGTCTGACAGATGCATGACTGTATACTGTACCTGTCTGACAGATGCATGACTGTGTACTGTGACTGTGTGCCTGTCTGACAGATGCATGACTGTATACTGTGACTGTGTACCTGTCTGACAGATGCATGACTGTATACTGTGTCTGTGTACCTGTCTGACAGATGCATGACTGTATACTGTGACTGTGTGCCTGTCTGACAGATGCATGACTGTATACTGTGACTGTGTGCCTGTGTGATAGATGCATGACTGTATACTGTGACTGTGTGCCTGTCTGACAGATGCATGACTGTATACTGTGACTGTGTCCTGTCTGACAGATGCATGACTGTATACTGTCTGTCTGACAGATGCATGACTGTGTACTGTGACTGTGTGCCTGTCTGACAGATGCATGACTGTATACTGTGACTGTGTGCCTGTCTGACAGATGCATGACTGTATACTGTGACTGTGTGCCTGTCTGACAGATGCATGACTGTATACTGTGACTGTGTGACAGATGCATAACTGTATACTGTGACTGTGTGCCTGTCTGACAGATGCATGACTGTATACTGTGACTGTGTACCTGTCTGACAGATGCATGACTGTATACTGTGACTGTGTACCTGTCTGACAGATGCATGACTGTGTAATGTGACTGTATACTGTACCTGTGTGACAGATGCATGACTGTATACTGTGACTGTGTACCTGTGTGACAGATGCATGACTGTATACTGTGACTGTGTACCTGTCTGACAGATGCATGACTGTATACTGTGACTGTGTACCTGTCTGACAGATGCATGACTGTATACTGTGACTGTGTGACAGATGCATGACTGTATATGTGACTGTGTGCCAGATGCATGACTGTATACTGTGACTGTGTGCCTGTCTGACAGATGCATTACTGTATACTGTGACTGTGTGCCTGTGTGACAGATGCATGGCTGTATACTGTGACTGTGTGCCTGTCTGACAGATGCATGACTGTATAATGTGACTGTGTGCCTGTCTGACAGATGCATGACTGTATACTGTGACTGTGTACCTGTCTGACAGATGCATGACTGTATACTGTACCTGTCTGACATATGCATGACTGTGTACTGTGACTGTGTGCCTGTCTGACAGATGCATGACTGTATACTGTGACTGTGTACCTGTCTGATAGATGCATGACTGTATACTGTGTACCTGTCTGACAGATGCATGACTGTATACTGTGACTGTGTGCCTGTCTGACAGATGCATGACTGTATACTGTGACTGTGTGCCTGTCTGACAGATGCATGACTGTATACTGTGACTGTGTGCCACAATGCTGACTGTCTGACAGATGCATGACTGTATACTGTACCTGTCTGACAGATGCATGACTGTGTACTGTGACTGTGTGCCTGTCTGACAGATGCATGACTGTATACTGTGACTGTGTACCTGTCTGACAGATGCATGACTGTATACTGTGACTGTGTACCTGTCTGACAGATGCATGACTGTATACTGTGACTGTGTGACAGATGCATGACTGTATACTGTGACTGTGTGCCTGTCTGACAGATGCATGACTGTATACTGTGACTGTGTGCCTGTCTGACAGATGCATGACTGTATACTGTGACTGTGTACCTGTGTGACAGATGCATGACTGTGTGTGTACTGTCTGACAGATGCATGACTGTATACTGTACCTGTGTGACAGATGCATGACTGTTTGTGACTGTGTCCTGTCTGACAGATGCATGACTGTATACTGTGACTGTGTACCTGTCTGACAGATGCATGACTGTATACTGTGACTGTGTACCTGTCTGACAGATGCATGACTGTATACTGTGACTGTGTGACAGATGCATGACTGTATACTGTGACTGTGTGCCTGTCTGACAGATGCATGACTGTATACTGTGACTGTGTGCTGACAGATGCATGACTGTATACTGTGACTGTGTGCCGTGTGACAGATGCATGGCTGTATACTGTGACTGTGTGCCTGTCTGACAGATGCATGACTGTATATGTGACTGTGTGCCTGTCTGACAGATGCATGACTGTATACTGTGACTGTGTACCTGTCTGACAGATGCATGACTGTATACTGTACCTGTCTGACAGATGCATGACTGTGTACTGTGACTGTGTGCCTGTCTGACAGATGCATGACTGTATACTGTGACTGTGTACCTGTCTGACAGATGCATGACTGTATACTGTGACTGTGTGACAGATGCATGACTGTATACTGTGCTGTGTCCTGTGTACAGATGCATGACTGTATACTGTGACTGTGTACCTGTCTGACAGATGCATGACTGTGTACTGTGACTGTGTGCCTGTCTGACAGATGCATGACTGTATACTGTGACTGTGTGATGTGTTCTGTGCCTGTTGACAGATGCATGACTGTATACTGTGACTGTGTGCCTGTCTGACAGATGCATGACTGTATACTGTGACTGTGTGCCTGTCTGACAGATGCATGACTGTATACTGTGACTGTGTGCCTGTCTGACAGATGCATGACTGTATAATGTGACTGTGTGCCTGTCTGACAGATGCATGACTGTATACTGTGACTGTGTACCTGTCTGACAGATGCATGACTGTATACTGTACCTGTCTGACATATGCATGACTGTGTACTGTGACTGTGTGCCTGTCTGACAGATGCATGACTGTATACTGTGACTGTGTACCTGTCTGATAGATGCATGACTGTATACTGTGTACTGTGTGACAGATGCATGACTGTATACTGTGACTGTGTGCCTGTCTGACAGATGCATGACTGTATACTGTGACTGTGTGCCTGTCTGACAGATGCATGACTGTATACTGTGACTGTGTGCCTGTCTGACAGATGCATGACTGTATACTGTGTGCCTGTCTGACAGATGCATGACTGTATACTGTGACTGTGTACCTGTGTGACAGATGCATGACTGTATACTGTGACTGTGTACCTGTCTGACAGATGCATGACTGTATACTGTGACTGTGTGACAGATGCATGACTGTATACTGTGACTGTGTGCCTGTCTGACAGATGCATGACTGTATACTGTGACTGTGTGCCTGTCTGACAGATGCATGACTGTATACTGTGACTGTGTGCCCGTGTGATAGATGCATGACTGTATACTGTGACTGTGTGTGCCTGTCTGACAGATGCATGACTGTATACTGTGACTGTGTACCTGTCTGACAGATGCATGACTGTATACTGTACCTGTCTGACAGATGCATGACTGTATACTGTGACTGTGTGCCTGTCTGACAGATGCATGACTGTATACTGTGACTGTGTGCCTGTCTGACAGATGCATGACTGTATACTGTGACTGTGTGACAGATGCATGACTGTATACTGTGACTGTGTGCCTGTCTGACAGATGCATGACTGTATACTGTGACTGTGTGCCTGTCTGACAGATGCATGACTGTATACTGTGACTGTGTGCCTGTCTGACAGATGCATGACTGTATACTGTGACTGTGTGCCTGTCTGACAGATGCATGACTGTATAATGTGACTGTGTGCCTGTCTGACAGATGCATGACTGTATACTGTGACTGTGTACCTGTCTGACAGATGCATGACTGTATACTGTACCTGTCTGACATATGCATGACTGTGTACTGTGACTGTGTACCTGTCTGACAGATGCATGACTGTATACTGTGTGTGTACCTGTCTGACAGATGCATGACTGTATACTGTGACTGTGTGCCTGTCTGACAGATGCATGACTGTATACTGTGACTGTGTGCCTGTCTGACAGATGCATGACTGTATACTGTGACTGTGTGCCTGTCTGACAGATGCATGACTGTATACTGTGTGCCTGTCTGACAGATGCATGACTGTATACTGTGACTGTGTACCTGTGTGACAGATGCATGACTGTATACTGTGACTGTGTACCTGTCTGACAGATGCATGACTGTATACTGTGACTGTGTGACAGATGCATGACTGTATACTGTGACTGTGTGCCTGTCTGACAGATGCATGACTGTATACTGTGACTGTGTGCCTGTCTGACAGATGCATGACTGTATACTGTGACTGTGTGCCCGTGTGATAGATGCATGGCTGTATACTGTGACTGTGTGTGCCTGTCTGACAGATGCATGACTGTATAATGTGACTGTGTGCCTGTCTGACAGATGCATGACTGTATACTGTGACTGTGTACCTGTCTGACAGATGCATGACTGTATACTGTACCTGTCTGACAGATGCATGACTGTGTACTGTGACTGTGTGCCTGTCTGACAGATGCATGACTGTATACTGTGACTGTGTACCTGTCTGACAGATGCATGACTGTATACTGTGACTGTGTACCTGTCTGACAGATGCATGACTGTATACTGTGACTGTGTGCCTGTCTGACAGATGCATGACTGTATACTGTGACTGTGTGCCTGTGTGATAGATGCATGGCTGTATACTGTGACTGTGTGCCTGTCTGACAGATGCATGACTGTATACTGTGACTGTGTGCCTGTCTGACAGATGCATGACTGTATACTGTGTGACAGATGCATGATGTTATGTGACTGTGTGCCTGTCTGACAGATGCATGACTGTATACTGTGACTGTGTACCTGTCTGACAGATGCATGACTGTATACTGTGACTGTGTGCCTGTCTGACAGATGCATGACTGTATACTGTGACTGTGTGACAGATGCATAACTGTATACTGTGACTGTGTGCCTGTCTGACAGATGCATGACTGTATACTGTGACTGTGTACCTGTCTGACAGATGCATGACTGTATACTGTGACTGTGTACCTGTGTGACAGATGCATGACTGTTACCTGTTGACAGATGCATGACTGTATACTGTACCTGTGTGACAGATGCATGACTGTATACTGTGACTGTGTACCTGTGTGACAGATGCATGACTGTATACTGTGACTGTGTACCTGTCTGACAGATGCATGACTGTATACTGTGACTGTGTACCTGTCTGACAGATGCATGACTGTATACTGTGACTGTGTGACAGATACATGACTGTATAATGTGACTGTGTGCCAGATGCATGACTGTATACTGTGACTGTGTGCCTGTCTGACAGATGCATTACTGTATACTGTGACTGTGTGCCTGTGTGACAGATGCATGGCTGTATACTGTGACTGTGTGCCTGTCTGACAGATGCATGACTGTATAATGTGACTGTGTGCCTGTCTGACAGATGCATGACTGTATACTGTGACTGTGTACCTGTCTGACAGATGCATGACTGTATACTGTACCTGTCTGACATATGCATGACTGTGTACTGTGACTGTGTGCCTGTCTGACAGATGCATGACTGTATACTGTGACTGTGTACCTGTCTGATAGATGCATGACTGTATACTGTGTACCTGTCTGACAGATGCATGACTGTATACTGTGACTGTGTGCCTGTCTGACAGATGCATGACTGTATACTGTGACTGTGTGCCTGTCTGACAGATGCATGACTGTATACTGTGACTGTGTGCCTGTCTGACAGATGCATGACTGTATACTGTGTGCCTGTCTGACAGATGCATGACTGTATACTGTGACTGTGTACCTGTCTGACAGATGCATGACTGTATACTGTACCTGTCTGACAGATGCATGACTGTATACTGTGACTGTGTGACAGATGCATGACTGTATACTGTGACTGTGTGCCTGTCTGACAGATGCATGACTGTATACTGTGACTGTGTGCCTGTCTGACAGATGCATGACTGTATACTGTGACTGTGTGACAGATGCATGGCTGTATACTGTGACTGTGTGCCTGTCTGACAGATGCATGACTGTATAATGTGACTGTGTGCCTGTCTGACAGATGCATGACTGTATACTGTGTGTGTACCTGTCTGACAGATGCATGACTGTGACTGTACCTGTCTGACAGATGCATGACTGTGACTGTCCTGTCTGACAGATGCATGACTGATATGACTGTGTACCTGTCTGACAGATGCATGACTGTATACTGTGACTGTGTGCCTGTCTGACAGATGCATGACTGTATACTGTGACTGTGTGCCTGTCTGACAGATGCATGACTGTATACTGTGACTGTGTGCCTGTCTGACAGATGCATGACTGTATACTGTGACTGTGTGCCTGTCTGACAGATGCATGACTGTATACTGTGACTGTGTGCCTGTCTGACAGATGCATGACTATGTACTGTGTGCCTGTCTGACAGATGCATGACTGTATACTGTGACTGTGTACCTGTGTGACAGATGCATGACTATGTACTGTGACTGTGTGCCTGTCTGACAGATGCATGACTGTATACTGTGACTGTGTGCCTGTGTAACAGATGCATGACTATATACTGTGACTGTGTGCCTGTCTGACAGATGCAATACAGTGTACATATTCTCACCATTTCAACGGTTGTTCATCAAAGTCAAGCCACATATCTCCAACCTTCTCCTTGTCAACATATTGGGACAGATGCTTTGCTATTTTATCTGTAACCATTGGGAAGTAACTATGCCTGGGTACCATTTGCTGAAATGATATTCAGTAAAATGATCAATCAATCATGGGAGATGAAGGTCCCAGCTGGTGGGGTATTATAAAAGACTGCTCCAGTAGTTACATCAATACAACAGTTATACAATTACTATACAGTACTGTAGTTACCTCTATACAGAGAGCGTATTTAGACCTACGACTACATACATGTACAGGGTTCATTCTAGGTCAGAATTTTTGGGAGAAGTGAGAAAGCGCGTGATCGCTTCCTTAAATGGTGACCGTGTTCTTTAATATACTTTTGCAAAATAGGCTTAAAATGCACAACAGTACAACCATTAAATACAACATTTGAGTAGAAAGAGTGCTTTATAATGGGCCAGTGTATCTTACTAGACAAAATTTTGTTTGAAAATCATAAAAACTAGGGAAAAGTGGGGCCCACAGAGGGCGAAGTCAGGGTCCCTAGTGCGACAATTTCGCCCCACATCTCCCTCTAGAATGATCCCTGCATGTAGACTGGTCACGGAGAGTACTTACATTGACAAGTCCAAGAGAGTACTTACATAGACTGGATACAGAGAACATACATAAACTAGTTACATAGAGTACTTACATTGACTGGTTTCAGAGAGAACTTCTTACATAGACTGGTTTCAGATATATCTTACATAGACTGGTCACAAGGAGTATCTACATAGACTGGTTACATAGAGTACTTATATAGACTGGTTACATAGAGTACTTATATAGACTGGTTACATATAGAGTACTAACATAGACTGGTAAGAGATTACTTACATAGACTGGTCACACAGATTACGTACCTACAGTTGATACTAATACAGACTGGTTATTGGCTACAGACAATACTTACATGTAAATAGACTGTGCACAGACTGACACAGACATTATATAGACAGGTTACAGAGATATAGCTGTACTTACATAGACTGGTTCAGGACATTCTGCTATAACATCAACTTGAGCCAGGGTAAAACACACAGGTATTTTCCCTTCCCAAATATCTCGAAGGATACCTCGGTCATCAGTCATGATCAAAAGCTCATGTTGATTTACTCATTCAAAATACTTGTAGGAATTACTCTGTTACTTGAATGATATCTGTAATTAATCAATGACACATGGATGTATATGGTGTTGCATGCTGTAAAATTACTTGGTACAATGCTTTGTTTGTCTATGGGGTTCAAAGTCATGGAGATAATCTCAATAAGCTTTACGCTTTCGAATAAATCCATTTTCATTCTGTATACAATAGATGTGTACTGTACATTATGAATATGTTTAAACCAAAGTCGCACCAACAGCTTAGGTCATACGGCGACTCTTATTACTGGTGTGGGAAGACCCCCAGGTGCCCCTCTGAGCTGTATTGTAGGCATGGATGGGCACCCAGGTTAGAACCACCGACCTACCAAAAGCAAGCTGGATAGTTTACTCACACTGAAATAATTTGACATCCCCAGTGCGATTCAAACCTACAGCAGTGAGGCGCACGTGATTTGAAGACAACGACTGTAACCACTCAGCAGTGGAGGCCCCTAACTTGTTACTAACATACAATGGTATAACAATTCCTGAGAGTCTCTTTGTGAATGTTTTTTTCAAATGGCAAAATAACAACATTTCAAATACAAATCTATCAGCAAATAATTGTAAACAAAATATCAACAAAGGAAGGTAATCCAGGGCTCACGCTGGCCATCGCAAATGGCGCCAAATGCGATAATAAATTGTTTTTGGCGAAAATAAATGGCGCTGGGTAAAAAATCGCGAAAATGCCATAAAGTTGATTTTCCCAGGACACAGTCTCTGTGTGTATTGGTAAAACTGGTAGACTGGGTTTAAGCTTGTAGTTAGCGAGCGCATCTGGGAAGTATAAAATCGATAACCAGTCTACCGTGTTATCACCTGTGTGTAGCAACCACCACGCATCTTTACTGCGCATTATTGCGCAATCGGTGTTCCGATAAAAAAAAGACCCCAAAATATGTCCTGTGTATTACGGTCTTGTATGAACAGAGCAAAGGCTTTCCGATTGAAATATTGTGGGAGGAGATATGACCAAATATGGCGTATATATGCCCATTTGGCTGTTACGCAGTATATATTTACAGTTCAAAACCGAAAGTGACAATTTCAAATATCATAAATTTGTCCAAAACGGCCATATACGCTAATGAAATTGGTATTTTATGATAGATATATCAGTATTCTTTTCATTCTGGGCACTTCCAAGAATGTAGTTTGACGTATATCCTGTTTATTTGGCTCGCATCTGAGTGACATGACAAGTCTCACCGGACAAGGGAAGTAATCAATCTTAACCATTACCAATATTCCACTTCCGCCGTCCCGAATCGTAATTCACAGAGTAAAAAAAACATTAAAATATTGCAAAGTATGTCCTTCTCTCAAGCTCGATTAAATAGATACGGTATTGTGGTTTGGAATAAATGCAAATATGCATTTGCGCTGACTGAAGATTAATTTACTTGTATTTGCAATTTTCTAAAATCAAAATGGCTGTTCGTACACCGTTCATTCGTACTCAGGTTACCGTGCACCGTTCATTCGTACTCGGTTACGAGTCGGTATATTAAAACTATATTAATGTATAAGTGTGTTTAAGTACTGTGTGCATAAAATTGTTACAGAACAGGTGAGAAATGTTTATAGAAGAAAATAACACTGACTACTATGTAGAATACCGTTTCATGATCAAGTAATAAGCTGGGGTCAACTTTTTTGATTTTTAAGTCTGCCTAAATTTTTGGCTCCAACTTCACTGAAATGGCTCCAATTTTTTTCATTTGGCGAAAGTGGTGGCGCAAAGAAATAAAAAGCCAGAGTGAGCCCTGGTAATCTATATAGTTTATACAAATTTATTTTAGCTCGATTGCGAAACAAGTTCTTACAACTTATACTAATCACTCTCGAGACCTCATTCCTGATTGAATCCATCGCCACGAGGGAGAGAGAAGAGGCAACGTGGAATTTAAATGACTTGCCTAAGGGCACAATCATAACGGCTCCAGCGGGGCTTGAACTCCGGACCTTTTCGCACCTGAAGCGAACGCGCATCCACTGCGCTATCACGACTTCCAATGGTGACATGATAATTCATGTATGTATGTGAAACCATTGCATAGACGAGGACATGTTTTCCTGAGCAGGCGTAGCCGACCTAAGTGGTTAAGTGGTTAACCAATAGTAAGCAATGTGTGCGAGATGCTTTGCTCAAGGACACTACATACGTGACCTAACCGAGTATCAAACCTGAGACCCTTTGATTCCAAATCAGACGCTCTACCACTGGAGCACAGACATCAGAGGTAATCAAAGTGATGCAAATAAGGGAGAGGTTCGATACAGGCAGATCTCAAAACAAGGGAACTTCACATGTTCATGAATATAGGGGACAATGTACAATGTTCGTCTAAACAGAATCAGTACTGTCCATGCTCGGCTATTAGGCGATATCACCTATAAGATGGCCCCCCTACTTTGGTTCTGAAATCTGTGGGTTTTGGCATGCACGCACATAGAAGATCAGGGTTCATTCTAGGTCAGAATTTTTGGGAGAAGTAAAGAAAGCGCGTGATCGCTTCTTTAAATGGTGTTCTTTAATATACTTCTGCAAGATAGGGTTAAAATGCACAGTACAACCATTAAATACAACATTTGAATATAAGGAGTGCTTTATAATGGGTCAGTGTATCTTACTAGACAACAATTTGTTTGAAAATCGTAAAAACCAAAAAATATTTTTTTTTAGGGAGAAGTGGGGCCCCCAGAGGGAGAAGTCAGGGTCCCTAGGGCGACAATTTCGCCCACATATCGCCCTCTAAAAAGATCGCTGATGACTCACATGCCAAGCTGACCAAGTTCTGTCACCTGTGATGTATAGATCTATGTGATATGTGAACAAGTTACTTGTCTCTCATGTAGGATGGAGAGCAGAGTGCAATAGAGTGACCTCCAAATGATAATCATGAACATGTGTTGGGCAGTAAACTGCGTTAATGATAGCGACAGTAATGAAATATACAACTTACAACATGTCTATATCCCTGTGAGGGGTTCGACATTACAGGAAGTAATTGGCAGTAATATTGGGACAATTGGCAGTAATCTGGACATTAGGGTTACATTTGATCTTCAATTGAAGAGTATTCTACTGTTTGTGGGAATTACTGTCTCCATGATCTATTCCTAGCTAGTAAACTGTTACCTGAGAACGAAATAATCAGATCATTGAATAATTGACTAAATCGAGTCCTCCAGACGTCCAGTTTTACCCGAAAGCGATTATTGTTACGACAAGAACACTGACAATCTATGACACAGCAGACACACTTACAATTCACAACATAGTTGACACCTATATTATAATATATAAGTAAATTTCGCAAGATTTAGAAATTAGATCGCAAAAATTGGGATAAAATTTCGACCCTTAAATTCTCCTTTGTAGAGAGTAATTTTGGTTAAGGGAGACAATCCGTATTGTGACTCAAAGAATTTTATAAACCCAAATACATTTTTAAAAAGCAGTAATATGAAATAGGCAATACATATGAACGGAGAAAGCCACTAAAGAGTTTAAGTCAATATCAATTAATTTATTGAAATATCATCATAGAAGGACACGACTACATCCCACGATTCCAGCCAGATATTAGACATTCAATGACGATTAAGAGGATATTTCTTGTATGATCGCGTTTACAACCGCGAGGAATTTGACATTTGGGAAGATAAATAGTGTCTGTGTTATATATTGACCTAAATGGACTTCTCAAACCTTAAATCAAATTCCGTCCTGACAACATAACGCCAGTGATACTGAAGAACCTTAAACATACCATTTTAAAATAACATATGTGATACAGTAATCCCTTAGCACAGGCCAAGTACAAAAGGATGGGGCGAATGCCAAAATCAGTCAATATATAATAACGGTCTTAAGAGCAATCCTGCGAATGTAGTGGATCAGTCGTCCAGTGGTTAACATGCTGGACTTGTAAACCAGGGGTCACAGGTTCGATTATACCCGCTATACCATACTAAACTGACTCATAGCATACTCATTCTGATGCGTCTTTACACCGAGGCCTCTTGTCTGTGCTTTACACTTACTTGCTTAATTACGTATCCCTCTTCGTCCCGTCTGGAACATAGGGCCTTGACTACAGCGTTCCATCCTCTACGGTCCTGCGCTTTGTGCTTGGCCTCTCCCCAGGAGATCCCATATGTGCGAAGCTCAGTGTCTAGAGTTCTTCTCCATGTCGTGGTTGGACGGCCTCTCCTGCGCTTCCCTTGGGGGTTCCAGTCGAGTGCCTGTCTTGTAATGTTGGTTGGATCCCGTCGTAGGATGTGCCCACTTCCGCTCCTTGATGGCATCTGGAACTGATCTCTGTTGAGTTCTTCTCCAGAGCTCTTCATTCGAAATTGTATCAGGCCATATCCGGAAGATTTGTCGTAGGCAGGTGTTCACACAAACTGGTCTAGCGTTTTGGTGTGCTTCCATGTCTCTCAACCGTAAAACAGAACCGACTTCACATTGGAGTTGAAGATGGTCAGCTTGGTCTTGATGAAGATGTTCCTGTTGTTCCAGACTGTCTTCAAGGTGACAAAGACGTATCGAGCCTTTCCAACCCTGGATTTGATGTCCTCCTCAGTGCCTCTTGTCCTGCTGATGACGCATCCTAAGTAAGTAAAGCGCTCGGCATCCTAATCTTCAATGTGCTGTTCCTACATTAGGATGGGTGTATTGTTGGCTGTGTTGACCCTCATGCTCTTCGTTTTCTGAGTGTTGACTTCCAGTCCTGTTTGCTGTGCAACTGTGCTCAGACGCTGCGACTTCTCCTGTATATGTTTGAAGTAGTGGGACAGCAGTCCAATGTCGTCTGCAAAATCCAAGTCCTCTAGCGTCTTAACAAAGGTCCACTGCAAACCTCTTGGTCTGTCCATGGTTTGGGTGAGCACCCAGTCGGCAACCAGCGAAAAGATCATTGGTGAAAGTAAACAACCCTGTCTAACTCCAGTGGTGACAGTAAAAGGGGGTGATAGGTCGTTGTTGTCAATCACCTGACAGGTCATACCATCATAGAAACTGCGTATGGTACTCACAATCTTCAGGAGTATCCCATAGTGCCTCATTATCCTCCAAATGGTGCTTATGTCGACCATGTCGAAGGCTTTCTTGAAGTCAATGAAATTGACGTACACCGGTGAGTGCCACTCTAAGGATTGTTCCAGTATGGTGCGCAATGTTGCTATCTGGTCGATGCAGGACCTACCAGCTCTGAAACCTGCTTGCTCGTCCCTCGGTTTGTCATTCACTGCTGTTTTCAGTCTCTCTAGTAGTATCCTAGTAAGGACCTTGCTGGGTATGGACACAAGTTGGATGCCTCTCCAATTCTGGCAGTCTCCCAAATCTCCTTTCTTCGGAAGCTTGACTATGTGGCCAGTCTTCCACTCTGTAGCGATATCTTCCTTCTCCCAGATGTCCTGGAGCAGTCTCTGCACCATCCGTGCAGATGTTGCCGCGTCTGCCCTGGGAGCCTCTGGGGGAATATTGTCTGGTCCGGGGGCTTTTCAATGCTACAGACAGAGATCCATTCCAGAGTCTCCTCTGGTTCTTTTACGTGTACGGTGTAAAGCACCGACACGAGACCTCGGTTTAAAGTCCCATCTGAAAGACTGTTAATTTTATTAGGGTCAGACGGGGGATCGAACCTGCGTTCCCTGGATTACCAGTCCAGAGTGTTAACCACTGGATTACATATCCGTATGTATGTATATATTGTACGTGGATGGAACCCGTGTTGCATTGGTGGGAAGCGAGCGCGTTAACCTCTGCACTAATCGGACAGGGTCAGAGGGGGGATCGAACATGCGATCCCTAGATTACCAGTCCAGAGTGTTAACCACTGGACTACATATCCGCATGTATGTTTATAATGTAAGGTATGTGTTCACTCTGGTGTCATAGAAGTAAGTGTTAAAACGAAAGTTTAATGTAACGTCGCTTCCGGTTGGCCCATTTGAGTGACGGGAAGTTTACATAACAACACCTTCCCTGGTCAGGCTTAGCTTGGTGCACCAACCCCCGTAAGAAACTGCCAACGTTTTCATATAAAGAGACTAAGACCATAACCACTCGACAACGGAGGCTGAAAAAAAGAACGTTACGCACACGCACTATATATCTATATGTTTTGTTCTGTTCTGTTCTATATATGTATACTATGATGTGCTCACAATATTACAACGTGGTACACATGTTAAGTTTATATTGGATATTTGATCGTATTCTGTTGTGTTGGCGTAGTTAGGTGGTTACTTCGTTATCAATGACACTTGAATCAACGTTTCAAATGTGGCTTAGACCCATAAGATCCACCGACGCAATCCAACACATTTTTGAAAATATTATCAGAATACTGTATTACATAATGTACATAGCTATATGGACGTTATAGATTGTCAGGCCTGTAGCTTCCTTGAGGCACACGCGCTTGGGACCTGGATAAATGGTTTCGAGTTCAAACCCCCAGCCTGCCAAACTTTTATTTTTATTTAAGAACATTTCGATATACCATAGGCTTGATACTATGAATTGCTTAGACCAAATCCAAGCATGTTTATAAATGACACCCCGTCACTATCAATTTATCAAAGCCTTCATCGCGTTCTGTTCCAGCATGCTGGCTGTACCTGTGTATCTAATCCATAATGTTGTAAAACAACAAGAGGTATTCAAATGAAACTCTAAAAAGGCAAAACTCGACTGTTTCGGCATCCCCCCCTCCCCACTTTGAAAAAAAAGATATATCATTTCCGGACCCCCCCCCCCCCCTTGTGTTGTTAGCAAAATTCAGCAGTAATGTGGACTCCAGGATGACTGTACCAACTCTGCATCAAACAGTGGGTATGTTCTTTCAATTTTGGATTTGATGGCTGAATATGATGACATACTTCGTCATATTCAGCCATCAAATCCAAAATAGCAAGAACATACCCATGACATACTTCGTCATCATTTGCAAAATGGTAAACGTAATCCGATTTCGCATGCTGAAATTTACCAAGACGAATCTTGATCACGGGATGCCGATTCAAAAGTGAAGGAAAATGGACTTCAAGTTACCTTGAAATCTTCGAACCATCTAATGGCATTCTTGTTGGTCAAAAACTATCTGGAGATAGTCATGCCAATAGCAACAAAACTTCAGAAAAGGGAACAGGATGTCGTTCATGCTTATAAGATGGTTGACCAGGCCATAGTTGATGTCCAATCACTTCGAAGTAATGTAGACTCCCGTGAGTGGTTTGAAGATGGAGAAAGGATTGCAACATAACTTGTGATTGAAATTAACGGTCCTCGAGTTGCGGGGAGACAAGTACACCGTGCCAACGTTACAAGCACCCCCAGAAGAACTACAGGCTAAATGTGGTCATTCCTTTCATAGATCCACTCCAGCAGAACTACAGGCTAACTGTGGTCATTCCTTTCATAGATCCACTCCAGAAGTAATACAGGCTAAATGTGGTCATTCCTTTCATAGATCCACTCCAGAAGTACTACAGGCTAACTGTGGTCATTCCTTTCATAGATCCACTCCAGAAGTACTACAGGCTAAATGTGGTCATTCCTTTCATAGATCCACTCCAGAAGAACTACAGGCTAACTGTGGTCATTCCTTTCATAGATCCACTCCAGAAGTACTACAGGCTAACTGTGGTCATTCCTTTCATAGATCCATCACACAGTGTCCTCTGGTTCTTTTACGTGCACAGTGTAAAGCGAGACCTCGGTTTAAAGTCCCATTTGAAAGACTGTTAAATTTATTAGGGCCAGACGGGGGTCGAACATGCGATCCCTGGATTACCAGTTCAGAGTGTTATAAACCACTGGACTACATATCCGTATGTATGTATATATTGTAATGTACGTGTTCACTCTGATGTCATAGAAGTAAGTGTTAAAATGAAAGTTTATGTAACGTCGCTTCCGGTTGGCCCATTTGAGTGACGGGAAGTTTACATAGCAACACCTTTCCTGGCCAGGCTTAGCTTGGTGCATCAACCTCCGTAAGAAACTGCCAACGTTTTCATATAAAGAGACTGAGACCATAACCACTCGACAACAACGGAGGCTTAAAAAAAGAAAGTTACGCACACGCACTATATATCTATATGTTTTGTTCTGTTCTGTTCTATATATGTATACTATGATGTGCTCACAATATTACAACGTGGTACACATGTTAAGTTTATATTAGATATTTTATCGTATTCTGATGTGTTGGCGTAGTTAGGTGGTTACTTCGTTACAATGACAATTGAACCAACTTCTCAAATGTGGCTTAGACCCATAAGATCCACCGACGCAATCCAACATTTTTTTTGTTGAAAATATTATCAGAATACTATATTATACATAATGTACATAACTAGATGGACGTTATAGATTGTCATGGCCTTTAGCTTCCTGAGGCACACTCGCTTGGGACCTGGATAAATGGTTTCGAGTTCAAACCCTCAGCCCGCCAAACTTTTATTTTTATTTAAGAACATTTCGATATACCATAGGCCTGATACTATACATATGAATTGCTTAGACCAAATCCAAGCATGTTTATAAATGACACCCCGTCACTATCAATTTACCAAAGCCTTCATCACGTTCTGTTCCAGCATGCTGGTTGTACATGTGCACCTAATCCATAATGTTGTAAAACAACAAATACATTGCCTATTAAATACATAGTAAAAAGTGAAAACATAATTATAGTCTGTTCATTTATATTTCCAATCTTTCATTTCGTCTGATACCACATCCACTGTGAAGAGGTATTCAAATGAAACTCTAAAAGGGCAAAACTCGACTGTTTCGGCATCCCCCCCCCCCACACTTTGAAAAAAAGAAATATCATTTCCGGACCCCCACCCCCTTGTGTTGTTAGCAAAATTCAGCAGTTAAGTGAACTCTGGGATGACAGTACCAGCTCTGCATCAAACAATGGGTATGTTCTTGCTATTTTGGATTTGATGGCTGAATATGACGACATACTTCGTCATCATTTACAAAATGGTAAACTTAATCCGATTTCGCATGCTGAAATTTACCAAGACTAATCTTGATCACGGGATGCCGATTCAAAAGTGAAGGAAAATTGGCTTCAAGTTACCTTGAAATCTTCGGACCATCTAATGGCAATCTTGGTGGTCAAAAACTCTCTGGAGATAGTCAAGCCAATAGCAACACAACTTCAGAAAAGGGAACAGGATGTCGTGCATGCTTATAAAATGATTGACCAGGCCATAGTTGAAGTCCAATCACTTCGAAGTAATGTAGACTCCCGTGAGTGGTTTGAAGATGGAGAAAGGATTGTAACAACACTTGTGATTGAACTTAACGTTCCTCGAGTTGCGGGGAGACAAGTACACCGTGCCAACGTTACAAGCACCCCCCCCCCCAGAAGAACTACAGGCTAAATGTGGTCATTCCTTTCATAGATCCACCCCAGCAGAACTACAGGCTAACTGTGGTCATTCCTTTCATAGATCCACTCCAGAAGAACTACAGGCTAACTGTGGTCATTCCTTTCATAGATCCACTCCAGAAGAACTACAGGCTAACTGTGGTCATTCCTTTCATAGATCCACTCCAGAAGAACTACAGGCTAAATGTGGTCATTCCTTTCATAGATCCACCCCAGCAGAACTACAGGCTAAATGTGGTCATTCCTTTCATAGAACCACCCCAGAAGAACTACAGGCTAAATGTGGTCATTCCTTTCATAGATCCATCCCAGCAGAACTACAGGCTAACTGTGGTCATTCCTTTCATAGATCCACTCCAGAAGAACTACAGGCTAAATGTGGTCATTCCTTTCATAGATCCACTCCAGAAGAACTACAGGCTAAATGTGGTCATTCCTTTCATAGATCCATCCCAGCAGAACTACAGGCTAAATGTGGTCATTCCTTTCATAGATCCATCCCAGATGCACACACACAGCTGCACGACGCACACTAAAAAGCTTACTATCATCCATGCTGTAAGTCGCCGTGTATATTGTATATAATGTGTTCACTCACGCTGATCTCATAGGAAGAATCTTGGTCATGGGATTGAGATTCAAGTGAAGGAAAATGGGCTTCAAGTTACCTTGATATCTCACTATCAAATGGCATTCTTGGTGGTCAAAAACTCTGTGGAGATAGTCAGGCCAATAGCAACACAACTTCAGAAAAGGGAACAGGATGTCGTTCATGATTAATCAAGCCATAGTCGATATTTTTACGCTCGCCCACATGGTTCGGGTAAATAAGCTCAATCATCATCTAGTCGATATTCATTCACTTCGTAGTAATGTAAACACCGACTTCCGTGAGTTGTTTGAATATGGAGAAAGGCTTGCAACACAACTAGGGATGGGTGCACATTGCCAATATCCAATTGTGAAGCAGAATGTGATTTCGCTGGCCTCCGGAGTATTGAGACATATGTATCATATAAATAATAGGAGTTCAGTGTGTGTTTTACATTTATTTATCGTCGCTACCGGTTGCCCATATGAGCGGTGCCTCATGAAGAACTAAGTCATTTTAGATTTTTGGAGGATAGTGCAATGATACAGACAGAGACCCATTCCAGAGTCTCCTCTGGTTCTTTTACGTGCACAGCACCGACACAAGACCTCGGTTTAACGTCCCATCTAAAAGACTGTTACTTTTATTAGGGTTAGACGGGGGATCGAACCTGCGATCCCTGGATTACCAGTCTAGAGTGATACCACTGGACTACAGATCCGTCTCTGTTAGGAGTTCAGTCATGTTCACACTGATTTTCATCTTTTTTTTTGCAGTACACTTCAGACGGAGGTCTTCCCGACATACTTTTGCTATAAAAAATAATCGTCTACATATAGTTCAACAGTTAAACGGAAACAAAGGCATACAGAGTCCTTAAGCATAACTTTCCAAATTGCAGAATAGATTCAAGTCATTCAATAACATGCGTGTAAATTTTCAAAACCAAAACAAAACACACTTAACCTTTTCATTTTATTTTATTTACAAAAACATTTAAAAAACTACAACACTTGTAAACAACAATTAAATATCTATCACAATACTATGATAATAAAGATTTAAAAGCAACAAAAATTGAACACCACAATAGTCTCGTAAATGCAACAGTATATCATCATATTTATAAGTATATAAGTATAACTACATGTTTATGTAATGTCTTTACCGCCTCCGTCGTCGAGTGGTTAAGGTCGCTGACTTGTATACCACTGTAACCTATCATCTCTGATGGTCACGGGTTCGAGCCCCGCTCAGACCCTGTCTCATTTATATGAAAAAGTTGGCAGTTTCTTACGGAAGTTGGTGCACCAAGTACTGGTTAACCGCTGGAGCCTGCCCAGGAAAGGTGTTGTTAGGTAAACTGCCCGTCACTCAAATGGGAAACTGGTAGCGACGTTAAATAATAAAAAAAAATGTAATGTCTCCGCCATGCTGGCTATTCCAGGCTAATGCGTCTGTCCGATTAGCGCAGTGGTTAGCACGCTCGCTTCTCATTAATGCAACCCGTGTTCGATCCTCAGACCGGGAAGTATGTGAGGTGGTACGTGGTCGCCAGATCGGACAAATGGGTTATCTCCGGGTACTCCGGTTTCCTCCCACACGAATGATCACATTTACGCTTTCATCCGCGCCAACGAGAGTGATTAATATAAGTTGTTAAAACTTGCTTCGCAATTGTTGTAAAATAAATAAAGTTTAAACTTTAAGCTATTCCAGGATACTAAAGAAATTGTGACAGAACCTCATAGTCCAGGCTGATGAGAATATATACATATGGATTCAGCCTGAATACACAATGTCACAATTTCTTTAGTATCCTGGAATAGCTTAAAGTTTAAACTTTATTTATTTTACAACAATTGCGAAGCAAGTTCTAACAACTTATATTAATCACTCTCGTTGGCGCGGATGAAAGCGTAAATGTTGTCATTCGTGTCGGAGGAAACCGGAGTACCCGTTAACTCCACACAAAAACCAACCATTAGGACGCAAAGGACAAAATGTACAACCAGACTTGCTACTGAGCATTCCATGCAAGCATTTTTGAAATCTTTCACAAGAATTTGTTGGAACAAACTTAGTTCTTTAAAATCTCCAAAAGCGCTAGAACACCATCAGAATCAAACCAAGAATAATGCGAGGATGATATGCACAACTACTTTATCAAATTCATCCGCAAGTCACAAAAGTTCAACCTACTTTTTATAATTTTGCATCTTTCACATTAACCAAGTCACTGGACACAAACATTTTAAGAGGTCAGTGTTATATATGTATATACAAATATTATACATATAGCGTGTGTGTGGGGTTTTTTACGTTTATTTATCGTCGCTACCGGTTGCCCATATGAGTGACACCTAGGAGATTAGTTATTTTAGATTTTGGAGAATAGCGCAATGATACAGATAGAGACCCATTCCAGAGTCTCCTCAGGTTCTTCTCACAGTGCAAATCACCGACAAGAGACGTCGGTTTAAAGTCCTAGCTGAAAGACTGTTAATTTTATTAGGGTCAGACGGCGGGGGGGGGGGGGGTCGAACCTGTGACCCCTGGATTACCAGTCCAACGTGTTAACCACTGGACTACAAATCAATCTGTTATATATATAGAACACCAAAGGGCTACTAAAACGCTTGTGACCGGCTCCAATGAACCAAGTATCATATTTCCTTGCTTCTTCCAGTCTGCTACCTAGGAATCCTTTCCTCTACTGAAGGTTTTACTTTTGCAGCTTGTGCACGGTGATATCGCTATTTCTCCAATAATAATACTATATATATATACTGCAAAGATCACAACATGTAACATCAACAAGATAAAAACATATAAACTAACATCAGCCGTAGAAAGACAATTCAAATAAATAAACAAATAAATATTATAATACAATATTTTTGAAAGCTATACGGAGAAAGCATGTACTGCCTATAGATAACATGTACCTCCTATAGATAACATGTACCACCTATAGATAACATGTACCACCTATAGATAACATGTACTGCCTATAGATAACATGTACTGCCTATAGATAACATGTACTGCCTATAGATAACATGTACTGCCTATAGATAACATGTACTGCCTATAGATAACATGTACTGCCTATAGATAACATTTACAATACTAGCAAATAATTTTCCATGGACCGATCACTTCTCACAATTGCCATAAATTACAATGTCACCGGTGGCGCTCCATTATTAACACGTTTCATGATTTCTACAATCTTCATATTACCATCAAGTTTTCGGCAATATTTATTTTGTTTTCTACCAAAGCAAACATTGTGCGGTTTTCATTTGCATGTTGCTTAATTGGCATCCGTGGTCCAGTGGTAGAGCGTCGGATTTGGAATCGAACGGTCCCGGGTTCGATACTCTGACGTATGTAGTGTCATTGAGCACAAGGCACCTCACACACATTGCTTAGTACTGGTTAATCGCTTAGGTCGGCTAAGCCTGCCAAGGAAAACATGTCTAGGTCCCCGAGAGAGGTTTGACATTAATGGAACATACATACATAATTAACAATTAACCCCAGAATTTAAACAGAATTAACAACATAATTTTTCTCTTTTGCTAGTAGAGCAATGGCCTAAACCCACATCTACTGGATATATGTACAGACAGATGGAGAGACATACAAGTTCAAACCATTATATACACAGCCCGCCCCTCACAACAATCTAAGAATAACATAATTAAAAACAAACAAGTAAAATACGTATCTAATAAAAACCAGCATAACTATGTTTATAAATATAAAGTTACTGCAGTCTTCTATAACAAAATAAAACTGCACCCAACGGATATGCTAACCATACTGTGTATCAAATAAATTTGTAAAAATATACATATTAACCCTTAACCTGCCATTCACAACAAAAGTCGAGTTTGTAAACAGCATTGTTTGCACATTCCATCCAATTTACAAAGCGAGTAGGCTTAAAGAGATACTGAGTGGGAATTCTAGTGCATATTATCTTTGTTATGATCTGATATCGCTGAAGGTTGCACTCTTGCCACTGCATCTATATCAGGAAAATCTATATCAATTTATTTTGCATAAATAAGTGAAAACTAAATTTGAACGACATCGTCTCCATTTCGCAAACACTTAAGGAAATTTATTTAAAAAATCTTGTTAGCAGTTTGAAAGGCATGGAGCGAACACAATAATGCGCACATTATGTTCACAATTACATGAGTGTGACCTTGACCGTAGCATTCAGCGCTATGCCGATATGGTAACCAGTCAATTTATTTCAAAATCCACCAAGTCGTATATGAGGTATGGAGATAAAATATTGTGCATATGACCATTGACATCTAAGTGTGACATTGACACCTTACCCCAAATCACATAATAGATGTAGAGCGGACACGATTTGTGGCGGACAGGACATCGTAACTCCTATAACAAATTTTATCAAAATATCCTTTCAATTACATACCATATAAAGTCAAAGCGACATTACATCGCAAAAAGCAAATAAAATGCATTTTTTAACATATAAATGCATAGCTATTATACATTCTTCCGAATACGTTCGAACACTAACATTGAACCAATAAACAGTGTTTTTGTGGTATACAAACTTTCAAAAGTGAAAGTAGGATTTCATATACAGTCACCTGCGCTCCTGAATTGATGTTTGTTTGTCATTGGAGTCAATACTAAACACGCAATACTTTCGATTACAGATAATTTAACTAAGATTAGTCTACAAATAAATATGCATAGGCACACATGTGAGATATCACGGTAAATATGTACCATACCGTGTGTGTTATTCAGGATAAACTATTTACATTATTTTGCTATGTCAACAAACCGGGTATACGACGTTTGTTTATTTGTTGAAATACTCAGATTTTGAGGCAAATATTTGGAAAAATAATGATACCATATAATAGCAAATTATATTCTACAGACATTTGCGTTTTCACCGATGTAGTGTCGCTTTAACTTATCAAATGGTTAATACTATGTTTAACTTGGTGTATATCTTGATGTCCCTTCCCATGCTGCTCCGGCATTGTTTTATGTATTTACACAAGAGTATCGGGAATATCTTTCCCATCAAAATAGATACACACGGATGACCGCGAGTCAGACTTTTCGTCGTCCTTCAGTAGAGAAGTAAACTCCGTCAATGACTCGTCGGAAGAACATCGTGATGTCATGTATGCCTGTGTACTAGTATCGGAATTTCCATTTGTCGTCTTCGGTGTTGTGCTCTCTACCGATGGCATATCAGGAGAAATCATAAATGGATTGGTGTTCTTAGTAGGTGAATATTTTGATGCTGGCGTGTGAAACGCTGATTGTTCACTAACTGGAAGATCATAGAGAAGATTTGATACCGCTTTTTGCTTCTCAGTTGGACTGAATGGTTGTTGGCGGTCTCGGAAAGTGAACGGTTTGGAGTAAGTTGGACTAGTGGGACTTGTCGGACTCAGAGTGTCTGTATCAATAGTGTAGGATTTTACAAATCGATGCTGTCTCGGGGGAATAGGAGGAGGGGCCAATGGTGTTACTGTTTCAGAGATGCCTGGTTTTTGGAGAATTGGTGTATTTGTGTCCTCTGACATTGTGAACATCTGGATTCGAGATTTCACCAAGCTATTGAATTTTTTATCTGGCGAGGTTACAAGTGGCTTAGGTTTATCGTATGCCGGGGGACTAAATGGGTTTGTTAAGCTGGTGAAGCTGAGAGGACTTGAAACTGAAGGATTGATCGGACTACCAATAGATTTTAATGATGTTTGATCGCTTGACTGTGGTGCTGTAGATACAGGGTTCCTCTTTCTAAGGCTGAAGCGGAAGTGGTACTGCCCTTCATTCACTGATTGGGCACTGGCGGGAGGACTGTATGCACCCAACACAGAACCAAATGCCATAGACACAGGATCTTCCATCGGACTGTCAAAAGAGCGACCTCTAGGCGGAGGTGACATAGGATCAGTTATTGGTGATTTTGATGTGAGCACTGGACTTGATGAGGGCGATCTATCTCTGACCATTCTTGCCCCTTGTCTCGCAATACGCCCTTTAGCTGTACCTGATGGAGCAATACCATCTGCATGAGGGTCGTCGTGAGATTTAGACCGTTGGATATAGCGTGGTCGGCTGCTCGGCTACAGAGAAAAGAAGCACAGAAACACTAAAACATATGTTCTAAAACAATTTACAAAACAAATATTTATGTAATAATTAAGTTAAGTAAATTATGTATACCAATAATCAATGTGAGTTTATACAAATTTATTTTACCTCGATTGCGAAACTAATTTTTACAACATTAGATGAATCAAGCTCGAGACCTCAATCCTGATGGAATCCATCGCCATGAGGGAGAGAGAAGAGGCAATGTGGAATTTAAATGCCTTGCCTAAGGGCACAATTGTACCAGCTACAGCTTTGATGGGAACTCAGGGCTTTTCACACCTGGAGCGAACCCTCTACCACTGTGCTATCACGACTTGCACGCGTACGTTTTAGCACAATATTATATGGAAGGGGATTCGCAGTCCAATGTGTTAACCGCTGGATTACTGACTCGTATTATGTGTGTATATACATGTAATTTACTGATTCATATAAAATAGAAAATGGACAATAAAATTAAAGTAAAGTGTTTGTTTATTATAGTGTCACCCCTATTTAAAGGGCCAGCCATTTCTGACTTATGAGACACCTCTTTTTACGAACATCAGTACTTCCCGAATCCTATGCTTGTATGCCAGGCTGGTAGGCAATCGGTAACCATTATTTAACTAGCTAGTGGCTCACCAACCGGCCATATCAGAACGAACCCCTGACGAGATTCGAACCTTCGACCTCCTGCTCCGTAGGCGGATGCCTTAACCACTGGGCCACCGAGACGGTTAATATTTAGTGGGAATTTCATACAATATTTTATGAAATGAGTTTCGGTATTTTGTAAATTCCAAAACGAGTTTCATAAAATATGGCATGAAATCACCACGAGTGTAAGATCCTTTGTATCACCATGGCAGCGTCGCTTTAATAAATAAATAATGTTGTTACTTTAATTTTGGTGCAAAGTGTCAGCGCAAATTGTCATGTCGACACTAAATTGTCATGTCGACACTAAATTGTCATGTCGACACTAAATTGTCATGTCGACACTAAATTGTCATGTTGACACTTAATTGTCATGTCGACACTAATTGTTATGACATCACTACGCAAAGCAGCGGTATATTTATGTTTTAAACAGCGCTATAATCGAGTCAATATTTCTTTTAAATCGTAGTTTGTCTTACCATTAAAGTTATGTACCAATTCAAATAGAAATATGCATAACGTAAAGTCTAATTTACAAATTATAAGGATTATTCTCTCAACCAATCAGAATTACACATGTGTACATATAAAAATAAATGTGATGGCTGTATGAAACTGAATACAAGCAAAGTTATGTGATAAACTAATTTATGTTAGCACGATTCCAAACACGGATTTTGTAATTTGTAGCAATGTGTAAAATTATTAACAATTTTACAAATTACAAAACAAGTTTTGTTGATTCGTCAACATTTGCATACTGTACAGAATCCTTTACGCTGAACATGCTCCTATCTTGTTGAACTGACTATATTTTTGCGGAGTCGCGCATAATAATCATATTGGATACTTTGGAATAATTTTGTGGTTCATACGGTTATGAACGGCGCTCACATGAGCTGAATCAGCCAATCACAATCACGACATTGCAAGAAGTTGCAATTATTGTGATATAACATAACACCTCGTCATAACCACTGTGATTCTTGAGAATGTATGTTTGATATTGATATGAGAATACTTACATTTCATAACTCATTACCAGTAACCGATGGCTACACTGGTGTGTTTGTGTTTTACGTTTATTTATCGTCGCTACCGGTTGCCCATATGAGCGACGCCTCCTGAAGAGATTAGTCATCTTAGATTTTTGGAGGAGAGTGCAATGATACAGACAGAGACCCATTCTAGAATCTCCTCTGGTTATTTTACGTGCACGGTGTAAAGCACCGACACAAGACCTCGGTTTAACGTCCCATCTGAAAGACTGTTAATTTTATTAGGGTCAGACGGGGGATCGAAACTGTTTCGATCCCTCGATTACCAGACCAGCATGTTACCACTGGACTACAGATCCGTCATCAAACCTTTACAAGTGCGCATATAAATCAAGATTGCTAACATTTTGACTCAAAGAGAATTCTGGGGAACCATACACTCTATTACAAGTCTAACCACAAAACAAACACCAGCAACCAATATCGTAAATATCAAACGTGCAGTTCAAATTCAAACTTTGTCAAAGCGAAAAATACCTTCTTCACATTATCTTTGTGCTCATGCAAGGCTTCCGATGATTTTGCCATAAAAGCTGGCGAGCCAGATCTCGGCGTCTGGGTACCAGTTCCGGTGCGGTGTAGGCGAAGATTTTCTTTCTCTTTCACGCCTTTAGCTCTGAGCGTGGCGCTGCGTGTTGGTGATCCATCAGTGCTGTTGCTCTCCGTGTCGCTGGTATCGTTCGGACCCTGGCGAGACATGAAACGTCTCACGCTCGTCGTCTTCGTCTTTGTTCTTTTCATTTTGAAGGTTTTCCTGCTTTTGGCATCTTGTCTCTGAAGTCGGTGTTCACGAGGATTCAAGTCCTGACCATTGCAGACTTCTGGACCCACTGGGGAAATAATTATAACTGTTACCCTCTAACACAGTATCACATATTGACCCAACAGGGAGATAATCATAACTGTTACCCTCTAACACAATATAACATAGTGACCCAACAGGGAGATAATCATAACTGTTACCCTCTAACACAGTATAACATAGTGACCCAACAGGGAGATAATCATAACTGTTACCCTCTAACACAGTATAACATAGTGACCCAACAGGGAGATAATCATAACTGTTACCCTCTAACACAGTATAACATAGTGACCCAACAGGGAGATAATCATAACTGTTACCCTCTAACACACTATTACATTGTTGACCCAACAGGAGATAATCTAACTGTTACCCTCTAACACAGTATCACATATTGACCCAACAGGGAGATAATCATAATGTTACCCTCTAACACAATATAACATAGTGACCCAACAGGGAGATAATCATACTGTTACCCTCTACACAGTATAAATAGTGACCAACAGGGAGATAATATAACTGTTACCCTCTAACACAGTATAACATAGTGACCCAACAGGGAGATAATCATAACTGTTACCCTCTAACACAGTATAACATAGTGACCCAACAGGGAGATAATCATAACTGTTACCCTCTAACACACTATTACATTGTTGACCCAACAGGGAGATAATCATAACTGTTACCCTCTAACACAGTATCACATATTGACCCAACAGGGAGATAATCATAACTGTTACCCTCTAACACAGTATAACATAGTGACCCAACAGGGAGATAATCATAACTGTTACCCTCTAACACAGTATAACATAGTGACCCAACAGGGAGATAATTATAACTGTTACCCTCTAACACAGTAAAACATATTGACCCAACAGCGTGATAATCATAACTGCTACCCTCTAACACAATATTACATTGTTGACCCAACAGGGAAATAATTGTAACTGTTACCCTCTAACACAGTATAACATAGTGACCCAACAGCGTGATAATCATAACTGCTACCCTCTAACACAATATTACATTGTTGACCCAACAGGGAAATAATTGTAACTGTTACCCTCTAACACAGTATAACATATTGACCCAATAGCGTGATAATCATAACGGTTACCCTCTAACACAATACTACATTGTTGACCCAACAGGGAGATAATCATAACTGTTACCCTCTAACACAATATTACATTGTTGACCCAACAGGGAGATAGTCATAACTGTTACCCTCTAACACAGTATCACATATTGACCCAACAGGGAGATAATCATAACTGTTACCCTCTAACACAGTATAACATAGTG
The DNA here is from genome assembly GCA_014843695.1 of Archivesica marissinica. Taxonomy (NCBI): domain Eukaryota; kingdom Metazoa; phylum Mollusca; class Bivalvia; order Venerida; family Vesicomyidae; genus Archivesica; species Archivesica marissinica. The sequence continues at coordinate 65,350,714 of CM026387.1, read as the reverse complement.
ACCCAACAGGTAGATAATCATAACTGTTACCCTCTAACACAGTATAACAGATTGATCCACAAGGGAAATAATGATAACTGTTGCCCTTTCATACAGTAAACACACTGTTCCATCAGGGAAATAATCATAATTGTTATACTCTAACATAGTATAACAAACTGAATAACTCTGCATTGTTTTGCACTATTTAAATGTAATAATTTACCCTCATTTTCGTACTGTAACTCTGCATTGTTTTACACTATATTTATGTAATAACTTACCCTCATTGTCGTACTGTAACTGCATTGTTTTACACTATATTTATGTAATAATTTACCCTCATTTTCGTACTGTAACACTGCATTGTTTTACACTATATTTATGTAATAATTTACCCTCATTTTCATACTGTAACACTGCATTGTTTTACACTATATTTATGTAATAATTTACCCTCATTTTCGTACTGTAACTGCATTGTTTTACACTATATTTATGTAATAATTTACCCTCATTTTCGTACTGTAACTGCATTGTTTCACACTATATTTATGTAATAATTTACCCTCATTTTCGTACTGTAACTGCATTGTTTTACACTATATTTATGTAATAATTTACCCTCATTTTCGTACTGTAACACTGCATTGTTTTACACTATATTTATGTAATAATTTACCCTCATTTTCATACTGTAACACTGCATTGTTTTACACTATATTTATGTAATAATTTACCCTCATTTTCGTACTGTAACTCTGCATTGTTTTACACTATATTATTTATGTAATAATTTACCCTCATTTTTGTACTGTAACACTGCATTGTTTTACACTATATTTATGTAATAATTTACCTTAATTTTCGTACTGTAACTCTGCATTGTTTTACACTATATTTATGTAATAATTTACCCTCATTTTCATACTGTAACTCTACATTGTTTTACACTATATTTATGTAATAATTTACCCTCATTTTCGTACTGTAACTCTACATTGTTTTACACTATTTTTATGTAATAATTTACCCTCATTTTTGTACTGTAACACTGCATTGTTTTACACTATATTTATGTAATAATTTACCCTCATTTTTGTACTGTAACACTGCATTGTTTTACACTATATTTATGTAATAATTTACCCTCATTTTTGTACTGTAACACTGCATTGTTTTACACTATATTTATGTAATAATTTACCCTCATTTTCATACTGTAACTCTACATTGTTTTACACTATATTTATGTAATAATTTACCCTCATTTTCGTACTGTAACTCTACATTGTTTTACACTATATTTATGTAATAATTTACCCTCATTTTTGTACTGTAACACTGCATTGTTTTACACTATACATGTATTTATGTAATAACTTACCCTCATTTTCGTACTGTAACTCTGCATGTTGATGTTCCTCAATGCTATTCTGTTCGGACAGTGCCGGCCTAAAAATAACTGTGGGCTGGCGACCTAGTTTATCGGGAGAATCTGGCACTATCTGATCTGTAAGTTGATCAAGTCAAGTCAAAACACATTTTATTCTCTCATTTCACATGCATACATGAAAGAATGAGGCTTACAATAACAAATATTTACGAGGCTTGAATAACATGATATGTTGCAAATAATGCATACATTGAAGCATACATGTATAATGAATTTCAAATGAGTGGTACAGCAAGAATTTGTTACTATTGTGATGCTTTCGTGAAATGTCCGTACAGATCGACATCAAAACCGTTCATGCTTATACGATTTTATACCACAATTCAACATCCAAGAAACAACAATTTCTCTACAATAAGAACAATTTCCGAAGCAAGCTTTCTAGAACTGTATATACATGTAGACAGATGAGGAAGGTCAGGTTTATATTATACAAGATGACAAAATCGTTCACCTGATATTCGAAGTCGTTCACATAATATTCGTAGGTTGAAATTGAAAATAAGATTTTCGGAATAGTAATATTTTAACCTAAATTTAATCTACTAGTCACCTGGTATAGTCAAATTTTCAATCAAATATCCCAACAATTTGGAACAAGAAGTCGAAAATAAGATTTTCTGCGGTAGCCATCTTGGATTTGAATGAATTAGCTATTTCTTATCTACCTGTTCCTGTGATAGATTTTCTGTGGCAGCCATCTTGGATTTGAATGAATTAGCTATTTCTTATCTACCTGTTCCTGTGATAGATTTTCTGTGGCAGCCATCTTGGATTTGAATGAATTAGCTATTTCTTATCTACCTGTTCCTGTGATAGATTTTCTGTGGCAGCCATCTTGGATTTGAATGAATTAGCTATTTCTTATATACCTGTTCCTGCGATAGATGTTTTGTGGCATCCAACGTTAATATCATATCCTAACAAATTATCTATTTTTAATCGACTAGTTGCCACGGTTTTAGTTACATACCAAGTTTCAACAAATTTACCAAGCACTTTCGGAGCAGTTGTCAAAGACATTTGTGACCAGACAGATAACAGTAATGATAAGATGAACATCAACATCAAGCAATACGATGCAGCCCATACCAGTTGGAGAAAGATCATCCTGTGTCGGTTTCTTGAACTTTTCCAAGATCCTTGTACCATCCTTGGCAGAGATTCTCTGACCGCTCGACATACGCCGGCGGGACGGACTGCCACTATCGAAGCTAGACGTCACTGCTGTTGCCTTGAATGGTACACTTGTGTTTGAGCTGCCTTGGGACAAAATGGTGGCTACAAAAAGGCAAAAACAGAAACATTTAAAGTTTTGAAGTTGAAGTGCGAACACAATAAAAACCGAACAGACAGATGGCAAAACAGTTTGTCTTCCATGGATTGGGGGAGACATAATAAATAACAACAAAAGAGCAAATTCTTACCTCAAGTTTATTTTAATATATTTATCTCCGTGCCCCGTTTCATCGGGGCAACACCTCCAGAAGTATATCAGTACTTCTATTTTTGGGAGGGTATTGCCGATACAGAAGACATTCCAATTCCAGAAGCATTCCTGGTTATTTCACATACCCGGCGTATAACACCGATACATGAGACCTCGGTTAACAGGTACATCTGAAAGACTGAATATTATTAGGGCCAGACGTGGGATCGAACCTACGATCTATGGATCCGTAGTCCAACATGTTAACAACTGGACCATTGACCTGTCTGCATGATTAAATTTAACCCTTTCCCCCATAGAGATGTAGTTTTATTTCATACATTTGGCTGTAATTTACCAATCATACACAATGGATGAGCTGTGAACTTACTCCTCCACAGAGGTTACTAGGAATTATTAAGTGTTGTATACACTACGTTGTTTCGATCTTTGTAATAGTTTGTTTGACTACTAATGTGTTGATCTATGTCAATAGGCATTGGCGTTGAGAGGCGCTTCCAAGGGGGAAAGGTTATCCATTTCCCACATAGAGATTTAGGTTAATACACTATTATATCTGCATACAAACGACAGCCATTTAGCTATTATGCAGTGGATAAGTAGTGGCCATATCTATCCCACCTCCATAGATATTACTGGGACTACATAGAGATTTAGATTAATATACTATTATATCTGCATACAAATGACAGCCATTTAGCTATCATGCAGTGGATAAGTAGTGGCCATATCTATCCCACCTCCATAGATATTACTGGGACTATATAGAGATTTAGGTTAATACACTATTATATCTCCATACAAACGACAGCCATTTAGCTATCATGCAGTGGATAAGTAGTGGCCATATCTATCCCACCTCCATAGATATTACTGGGACTACACGAGATTTAGGTGTATATACTATTATATCTGCATACAAACGACAGCCATTTAACTATCATGCAGTGGATAAGTAGTCGCCATATCTATCCCACCTCCATAGATATTACTGGGACTACATAGAGATTTAGGTTTATATACGATTATATCTGCATACAAACGACAGCCATTTAGCTATCATGCAGTGGATAAGTAGTGGCCATATCTATACCACCTCCATAGATATTACTGGGACTAAATGAGATTCTGGCCTTTATTATGAACATTGGTTTGGCTACTACATTGACAATGTATGTCGTATTGGTAGTGGCGTCAAGAGGTGCTTCTATGAGGGAAAGGGTTAGTAATACTTTACTAACATAGAGGTGCTTCTATGAGGGAAAGGGTTAGTAATACTTTACTAACATAGAGGTGCTTCTATGAGGGAAAGGGTTAGTAATACTTTACTAACATAGAGGTGCTTCTATGAGGGAAACGGTTAGTAATACTTTACTAACATAGAGGTGCTTCTATGAGGGAAACGGTTAGTAATACTTTACTAACATAGAGGTACTTCTATGAGGGAAAGGGTTAGTAATACTTTACTAACATAGAGGTGCTTCTAAGGGGGAAAGGGTGAGTAATACTTTACTAACATAGAGGTACTTCTAAGGGGGAAAGGGTGAGTAATACTTTACTAACATAGAGGTGCTTCTAAGGGGGAAAGGGTGAGTAATACTTTACTAACATAGAGGTACTTCTATAAGGGAAACGGTTAGTAATACTTTACTAACATAGAGGTACTTCTATGAGGGAAAGGGTTAGTAATACTTTACTAACATAGAGGTGCTTCTAAGGGGGAAAGGGTGAGTAATACTTTACTAACATAGAGGTGCTTCTAAGGGGGAAAGGGTTAGTAATACTTTACTAACATAGAGGTGCTTTTATGAGGGAAACGGTTAGTAATTCTTTACTAACATAGAGGTACTTCTATGAGGGAAACGGTTAGTAATACTTTACTAACATAGAGGTGCTTCTATGAGGGAAACGGTTAGTAATACTTTACTAACATATGGATTTCACAAATGCGGGCCACGGATACATATTTCTATTTTTACACAGATTTACGCAAATCTCAAAAACTGTGAAACAACCAACGGCAATACATTCTTTATATTCGGTTTCAATTTTGGATGAAATAATGATGAAGCAACAAAGAGATTGATATAGGAGAAGCTAAGAGGTCAGATTTGGCGACATAGCCATGAGGGTCGAAACCTGGCGCTATGTCTATATAATTTATAAATGTAAATACAATTCTCTATCTTTACTTACTGGCTTCCCTGGCTTTATGTCTATATAATTTATAAATGTAAATACAATTCTCTACCTTTACTTACTGGCTTCCCTGGCACTATGTCTATATAATTTATAAATGTAAATACTGGCTTCCCTGGCTTTATGTCTATATAATTTATAAATGTAAATATAATTACCTACCTTTACTTACTGGCTTCCCTGGCTTTATGTCTATATAATTTATAAATGTAAATACTGGCTTCCCTGGCTTTATGTCTATATAATTTATAAATGTAAATACTGGCTTCCCTGGCTTTATGTCTATATAATTTATAAATGTAAATACTGACTTCCCTGGCACTATGTCTATATAATTTATAAATGTAAATACTGGCTTCCCTGGCGTATGTCTATATAATTTATAAATGACAAAATGACCTTGCAACTCTCTACCATTACTTGCAGTTTCCACGGCTTATGCCTATATAATTTACTGTGGAATAATGTGGAAGTTGTAATAGCGCAGTGGTAGCGTGTTCACTTCAGGTGTGAAAGGCTCGGAGTTCGAGCCTCCGCTGGAGCTGTTACGATTGTGCCCTTAGGCACAATTCCATATTGCCTCTTCTTTCTCCCTCATGGCGATGGATTCCATCAGGAATGAGGTCTCGAGAGTGATTAATGTAAGTTGTAAGAACTTATTTTGCTATATTATTAAACTATATAATTTACATATGTAAACATGACCTTTCGATTCATTACCTTTACTTGCGCGTTTTCCTATTGTAGCCAGTGTAGGTTTAGGTGGACCTATGATTTCTGTTGTGATTTCGGCCATTTCCACTCTCCTCTGGGTGGTCTGTGTCTGAGAGAAATCAGACCTATCCGTCACCATGGTTGCCGACCTTGAACGGTACTCACCTAAATATATGTTAATCTTACACATGTATAATGGTATCAATGTTATATTGTAAAACATCAATCACTCTATATGTACAGAAAATGCTAGGCACACTATATGTACAGAAAATGCTAGGCACACTATATGTACAGAAAATGCTATGTACACTATATGTACAGAAAATGCTAGGCACACTATATGTACAGAAAATGCTAGGCACACTATATGTACAGAAAATGCTATGTGCACTATATGTACAGAAAATGCTAGGCACACTATATGTACAGAAAATGCTATGTACACTATATGTACAGAAAATGCTATGTACACTATATGTACAGAAAATGCTATGTACACTATATGTACAGAAAATGCTATGTACACTATATGTACAGAAAATGCTATGTACACTATATGTACAGAAAATGCTATGTACACTATATGTACAGAAAATGCTATGTACACTATATGTACAGAAAATGCTAGGCACACTATATGTACAGAAAATGCTAGGCACACTATATGTACAGAAAATGCTATGTACACTATATGTACAGAAAATGCTAGGTACACTATATGTACAGAAAATGCTAGGCACACTATATGTACAGAAAATGCTATGTACACTATATGTACAGAAAATGCTAGGTACACTATATGTACAGAAAATGCTAGGCACACTATATGTACAGAAAATGCTAGGCACACTATATGTACAGAAAATGCTATGTACACTATATGTACAGAAAATGCTAGGCACACTATATGTACAGAAAATGCTAGGCACACTATATGTACAGAAAATGCTAGGCACACTATATGTACAGAAAATGCTATGTACACTATATGTACAGAAAATGCTAGGCACACTATATGTACAGAAAATGCTAGGCACACTATATGTACAGAAAATGCTATGTACACTATATGTACAGAAAATGCTATGTGCACTATATGTACAGAAAATGCTAGGCACACTATATGTACAGAAAATGCTATGTGCACTATATGTACAGAAAATGCTAGGCACACTATATGTACAGAAAATGCTATGTACACTATATGTACAGAAAATGCTATGTGCACTATATGTACAGAAAATGCTATGTGCACTATATGTACAGAAAATGCTATGTGCACTATATGTACAGAAAATGCTATGTGCACTATATGTACAGAAAATGCTATGTGCACTATATGTACAGAAAATGCTATGTGCACTATATGTACAGAAAATGCTATGTGCACTATATGTACAGAAAATGCTAGGCACACTATATGTACAGAAAATGCTATGTACACTATATGTACAGAAAATGCTATGTGCACTATATGTACAGAAAATGCTATGTGCACTATATGTACAGAAAATGCTAGGCACACTATATGTACAGAAAATGCTATGTACACTATATGTACAGAAAATGCTATGTGCACTATATGTACAGAAAATGCTATGTACACTATATGTACAGAAAATGCTATGTGCACTATATGTACAGAAAATGCTATGTGCACTATATGTACAGAAAATGCTATGTGCACTATATGTACAGAAAATGCTATGTGCACTATATGTACAGAAAATGCTATGTGCACTATATGTACAGAAAATGCTATGTGCACTATATGTACAGAAAATGCTATGTGCACTATATGTACAGAAAATGCTATGTGCACTATATGTACAGAAAATGCTATGTACACTATATGTACAGAAAATGCTATGTGCACTATATGTACAGAAAATGCTAGGCACACTATATGTACAGAAAATGCTATGTACACTATATGTACAGAAAATGCTATGTGCACTATATGTACAGAAAATGCTATGTACACTATATGTACAGAAAATGCTATGTGCACTATATGTACAGAAAATGCTATGTGCACTATATGTACAGAAAATGCTATGTGCACTATATGCATAGAAAATGCTATGTGCACTATATGTACAGAAAATGCTATGTGCACTATATGTACAGAAAATGCTATGTGCACTATATGTACAGAAAATGCTATGTGCACTATATGTACAGAAAATGCTATGTGCACTATATGTACAGAAAATGCTATGTGCACTATATGTACAGAAAATGCTATGTACACTATATGTACAGAAAATGCTATGTGCACTATATGTACAGAAAATGCTAGGCACACTATATGTACAGAAAATGCTATGTGCACTATATGTACAGAAAATGCTATGTGCACTATATGTACAGAAAATGCTATGTGCACTATATGTACAGAAAATGCTATGTGCACTATATGTACAGAAAATGCTATGTGCACTATATGTACAGAAAATGCTATGTGCACAATATGTACAGAAAATGCTATGTGCACTATATGCACAGAAAATGCTATGTGCACTATATGTACAGAAAATGCTATGTGCACTATATGTACAGAAAATGCTATGTGCACTATATGTACAGAAAATGCTATGTGCACTATATGTACAGAAAATGCTATGTGCACTATATGTACAGAAAATGCTAGGCACTATATGTACAGAAAATGCTATGTGCACTATATGTACAGAAAATGCTATGTGCACTATATGTACAGAAAATGCTATGTGCACTATATGTACAGAAAATGCTATGTGCACTATATGTACAGAAAATGCTATGTGCACTATATGTACAGAAAATGCTATGTGCACTATATGTACAGAAAATGCTATGTGCACTATATGTACAGAAAATGCTATGTGCACTATATGTACAGAAAATGCTATGTGTACTATATGTACAGAAAATGCTATGTGCACTATATGTACAGAAAATGCTATGTGCACTATATGTACAGAAAATGCTATGTGCACTATATGTACAGAAAATGCTATGTGCACTATATGTACAGAAAATGCTATGTGCACTATATGTACAGAAAATGCTATGTGCACTATATGTACAGAAAATGCTATGTGCACTATATGTATAGAAAATGAAGGGATATTAAATTATCTCCTAATGATATGCACAACTAGGCTGGGTATCAAATTTGTAGCCATATAGCAGCTAACCCTAGACCACTAGACAATAGGACTTTTGTTCTCTTAGCCACAGAAGAAGTACCCATTAATGTGTGCATACAGACAGATGGACAGACAAAGTGGCGACTATATGCTTCCCCTTTTAGGGAACATAAAACCCAACCAAGTATGCACAACTAGGCTTGGTACTGATCAGTCCCTCCAAGTTTTGTTGAAATCAAACGACAGGTAAAGAAGATTTTGTGCAGACAGACTTTGTGGCATACCACAGGATAGACGGACGGACGACAATCAATATATCTCCTACAAGGAAGGAGACACTATTAGTGAGAGTTACCTCCAGTTGCTACAAACTCCTCCTTGATGTTTTTCAGCTCGAGTGCGAGCTCCACCAGCACAGATCCGGTACATTTAGGATGGGTGAAGCTGTATCCTAGCAACTTGTCCTTTATTGTTTGCTGGACATAATACTCCTGAGCCGTATCACAGTTCACACGCATCATCTACAATCACAAGTATTCTTAGAGCATACAAATATTTCTTGGGTTTTGCACAAATATCGTCAAGAACCAATATCAGGCAGGATAGGTATCCAACCATCGATTGTTTAACTATTAGTCATTGATTATAATTTCACTGATATATATTTCACTATATACAGTCTACAACCGTTATGTCGAATTCTGTCGGACCGAACAAAATACTTCGACATAACCGATAGTTTGACTTAATGAAATTCGATATAAACAGATCCAGTTATATGTAAAATGATGTGTCTGAAACGGGACTTTGATCCGACTTCGAGATAACCGGAGAATTTGACAAGGCAAGGCATTTAACCCCACAATGGCCTCTCTTTTTTTGGTTGGGTTACATTGGGATGGTGCCAGTCATAATAAACAATTGATTGTTCAGCGGTAATAGTAGAAATAGAAAATAAATATTTTAAATGTCCCCCTTTGGAATATGGATGCGTCACCTCTGGCGTCAAGAAATGGTTCACATATATGCAACAGATGTACTGTATATTCTACTGTATTTTGCATACTACCTTGAACTCAATAAACGGCTGTAACATTAGGAAGATGGATGGTCGATGAGTTACTACAAAGTCCAGGAACCGCCACAATGGTAGACACACTGAAATGTCAAAGCGGTAAACACATTGATATCTCAAAGACAGTAAACACATTGATATCTCAAAGGCAGTAAACACATTGATATCTCAAAGGCAGTAAACACATTGATATCTCAAAGGCAGTAAACACATTGATATCGCAAAGGCAGTAAACACATTGATATATCAAAGGCAGTAAACACATTGATATCTCATTGGCAGTAAACACATTGATATCTCATTGGCAGTAAACACATTGATATCTCATTGGCAGTAAACACATTGATATCTCATTGGCAGTAAACACATTGATATCTCATTGGCAGTAAACACATTGATATCTCATTGGCAGTAAACACATTGATATCTCATTGGCAGTAAACACATTGATATCTCATTGACAGTAAACACATTGATATCTCAAAGGCAGTAAACACATTGATATCTCAAAGGCAGTAAACACATTGATATCTCAAAGGCAGTAAACACATTGATATCTCAAAGGCAGTAAACACATTGATATATCACAGTAAACACATTGATATCTCAAAGGCAGTAAACACATTGATATCTCATTGGCAGTAAACACATTGATATCTCATTGGCAGCAAACACATTGATATCTCATTGGCAGTAAACACATTGATATCTCATTGACAGTAAACACATTGATATCTCAAAGGCAGTAAACACATTGATATCTCAAAGGCAGTAAACACATTGATATATCAAAGGCAGTAAACACATTGATATCTCAAATGCAGTAAACGCATTGATATCTCATTGGCAGCAAACACATTGATATCTCATTGGCAGTAAACACATTGATATCTCATTGGCAGTAAACACATTGATATCTCAAAGGCAGTAAACACATTGATATCTCATTGGCAGTAAACACATTGATATCTCATTGACAGTAAACACATTGATATCTCAAAGGCAGTAAACACATTGATATCTCAAAGGCAGTAAACACATTGATATCTCAAAGGCAGTAAACACATTGAAATGTCAAAGCAGTAAAAACATTGATATCTCAAAGGCAGTAAACACATTGATATCTCAAAGGCAGTAAACACATTGAAATGTCAAAGGCAGTAAAAACATTGATATCTCAAAGGCAGTAAACACATTGAAATGTCAAAGCAGTAAAAACATTGATATATCACTGTAGATAACATACTGTATGTAGTAAAATTGTAATGACTAAAGGTCAATCGCAACAAAATTTATCAAGATGTAAAAATGTAATGACAAAAAACGTCAGTTGTAAAACTGTATAAAAACCAGTAAAACGTTACAATTTATGGAAAAGATGTGATCTTTTAAAAATGCAACAATGTATTTAAAATCGACTGTGTTGAAAAGCTCCTTCATTGTCATAACTGTATAATATTTTTGACAAACGAGTGCTAAATCTACACAGTGAATTAAGATGTGTTCAACATTTATAGAGGAATGGCATGGTATACATCATGGTGGATCCTCTCTTTTCAATAAAAATGAGTATGTGAAACTGGTCCAAATATGTCCAAGTCTCAGCTGTGACATTACGGTTTCCTCTCTACGGTTGGAGTGATAAACAGAAGATAATTTACCAATGTTTGGCTTAATTAATTGCAGTTTATTGAATTGTATGTTATTCCAAGTGGTTTGCCATTTTGAAGTAATGTAAGAAAGAATCGATTGCCTAGCATCAGTGTATGGTATATGTATTTTCGAATTTATACAGTCTAGTTTAAGTGCATCTTTTGAACTTTGATTGAACATTTCAATGAATAATCTGAAAACATGGTTCTGATTTCATTTAATTTTGATCTAAATATGAGCGGGTTAGTATATGATTTCAGGTTATCATGACGTTGTAAAATAACGTTGGGTTTAAACAGGTCAAAACGAGCTATATCTGATATAAAAGTTTCATGAACATTGTCAATGTTAAAATCGACGTTATGAATAGTTTCCTTGATACAAAGTGCAAGAGTAGGTAAAATAATAAATTGTAGAAGCAACCTACTATAGTCAAGTGTGCCGGACTATTGTTTTTATACAAATTTATTTTAGCTCGATTGCGAAACAAGTTCTTTCAACTTATATTAATCACTCTCCAGACCTCATTCCTGATGGAATCCATCGTCACGAGGGAGAGAGAAGAGGCAATTTAAATGCCTTGCCTAAGGGCACAATCGTAACAGCTCCAGCGGGGCTTGATCTCCGGACCTTTCGCACTGCTGGACTACCATGTACCTCTAAATTAAAAGCTAACTGTGAAACATTCTGCTACCCCGTGTCCAACTTACCTCTCAACTGGGAGTTTTGTATGATACATTTGGCTACTCTGTGCCATTCAGGTGACAAAGTCTTATCAAAGCATGCCATCAGTATCTCTAGACCTGTATTATAAAACAATACATGAAAGTATAATAAGATAAGGCAAAGGGACAAAAAACACTATGTTTAACTCTTTGCATGCTGGGTAAAATAAAGGCTATAAATACTTCAAATAATTGCAGCAGACAATTTTTTTGTCTTATTTGTAACTGAATAGTCTGGAAATATGTCACGAATTTTTATTAGAATTGTGTCGTTAAATAAACCCAAAAATTGCATGACATATTTAACTGTTATTTTCAGCTAGCACGCAAAGAGTTAAGAAAGTTGTATGTGCACGGCATCGTAAGCAAGGTATCATCGTAAGCAAGGTATCATCGTAAGCAAGGTATCATCGTAAGCAAGGTATCATCGTAAGCAAGGTATCATCGTAAGCAAGGTATCATCGTAAGCAAGGTATCATCATAAATACACAGCAAATCATCAGTTATTTTCATACTTGATCCTGTCTTTGTTTGTTTGTCCGGGTGTTACATCTTCATCAGCACCATTATGTGGGCTATATCGCCGGCGGGAAACTTAACTGATAACACTTTTCCGAGGCAGGCTCCAGCGGTTAACCAGTACTTCTGCAACCACCTGCATCAACCTCCGTAAGAAACAGTCAACTTTTTCATATAAAGAGACACAGCCTGAGCGGGGCTCGAACACGTGACCATCAGTGATGATAGGTTACAATGGTATACAAGTCAGCAGAGGCGGACTTGATCCAATCATGCTCAGCATTGAATACAGAGATAATGCCACTCAAATTCTTTCTATTGTTTCACAGACTGACAGCATTATCATTGCAAATGGCTGTATAATACAAAGGGAAGTAACTTTAAAAGATTTTCACATAAACATTTTGTTTTACATTACCAACCATGACATTTATTTTAAACACTAAAACATACTTTCTTATAGTGTGTACCACCAGTTCATTTCCCTGGTGCTTGATGTAAATACTTACCTAGATATGCAGTGTGTACCACCAGTTCATTTCCCTGGTACTTGATGTAAATACTTACCTAGATATGCAGTGTGTACCACCAGTTCATTTCCCTGGTGCTTGATGTAAATACTTACCTAGATATGCAGTGTGTACCACCAGTTCATTTCCCTGGTACTTGATGTAAATACTTACCTAGATATGCAGTGTGTACCACCAGTTCATTTCCCTGGTGCTTGATGTAAATACTTACCTAGATATGCAGTGTGTTCCACCAGTTCATTTCCCTGGTACTTGATGTAAATACTTACCTAGATATGCAGTGTGTACCACCAGTACATTTCCCTGGTACTTGATGTAAATACTTACCTAGATATGCAGTGTGTACCATCAGTACATTTCCCTGGTACTTGATGTAAATACTTACCTAGATATGCAGTGTGTACCACCAGTACATTTCCCTGGTACTTGATGTAAATACTTACCTAGATATGCAGTGTGTACCACCAGTACATTTCCCTGGTGCTTGATGTAAATACTTACCTAGATATGCAGTGTGTACCACCAGTACATTTCCCTGGTACTTGATGTAAATACTTACCTAGATATGCAGTGTGTACCATCAGTACATTTCCCTGGTACTTGATGTAAATACTTACCTAGATATGCAGTGTGTACCACCAGTACATTTCCCTGGTACTTGATGTAAATACTTACCTAGATATGCAGTGTGTACCATCAGTACATTTCCCTGGTACTTGATGTAAATACTTACCTAGATATGCAGTGTGTACCACCAGTACATTTCCCTGGTGCTTGATGTAAATACTTACCTAGATATGCAGTGTGTACCACCAGTACATTTCCCTGGTGCTTGATGTAAATACTTACCTAGATATGCAGTGTGTACCACCAGTACATTTCCCTGGTGCTTGATGTAAATACTTACCTAGATATGCAGTGTGTACCATCAGTACATTTCCCTGGTGATTGATGTAAATACTTACCTAGATATGCAGTGTGTACCATCAGTACATTTCCAGGGTACTTGATGTAAATACTTACCTAGATATGCAGTGTGTACCACCAGTACATTTCCCTGGTACTTGATGTAAATACTTACCTAGATATGCAGTGTGTACCATCAGTACATTTCCCTGGTGATTGATGTAAATACTTACCTAGATATGCAGTGTGTACCACCAGTACATTTCCCTGGTACTTGATGTAAATACTTACCTAGATATGCAGTGTGTACCATCAGTACATTTCCCTGGTACTTGATGTAAATACTTACCTAGATATGCAGTGTGTACCACCAGTACATTTCCCTGGTACTTGATGTAAATACTTACCTAGATATGCATGCAGTGTGTACCACCAGTACATTTCCAGGGTACTTGATGTAAATACTTACCTAGATATGCAGTGTGTACCATCAGTACATTTCCCTGGTACTTGATGTAAATACTTACCTAGATATGCAGTGTGTACCATCAGTACATTTCCAGGGTACTTGATGTAAATACTTACCTAGATATGCAGTGTGTACCACCAGTACATTTCCCTGGTGCCTGATGTAAATACTTACCTAGATATGCAGTGTGTACCACCAGTACATTTCCCTGGTGCCTGATGTAAATACTTACCTAGATATGCAGTGTGTACCACCAGTACATTTCCCTGGTACTTTATGTAAATACTTACCTAGATATGCAGTGTGTACCACCAGTACATTTCCCTGGTACTTGATGTAAATACTTACCTAGATATGCAGTGTGTACCACCAGTACATTTCCCTGGTGCCTGATGTAAATACTTACCTAGATATGCAGTGTGTACCACCAGTACATTTCCCTGGTGCCTGATATAAATACTTACCTAGATATGCAGTGTGTACCACCAGTTCATTTCCCTGGTACTTGATGTAGTTTTTATGACTATTGCGGCCGACACTGCCACAGCGGCCATGCTCATTGATGGACAGGTGATGCATTACCGACTTTGTGCTGTTCTGACTACCCCCCGACGCTTTGGTAGGTGGATTTAAAATGTTGAGAATAACTTGTAGAGCAAAGTTGATATCAAGTTGTCTCAGTTTAGGTGTATCTGAAAGCACAACATTTGTATTCAACCTCTTAAATCAATCGCTAAATCACCGTCTCCGTGGCCCAGTGGTTAAGGCGTCCGCCTACGGTGCGGGAGGTTGAAGGTTCGAATCTCGTCAGGGGTTCGTTCTGATATGTACGGTTGGTGAGCCGCCAGCTAGTTAAAAATGGTTACCGATTGCCTACTAGCCTGGCGTCTGGCATACAAGCATAGGATTCGGGAAGTACTGATGTTCGTAAAAAGAGGTGTCTCATAAGTCAGAAATGGCTGGCCCTTTAAATAGGGGTGACACTATAATAAACAAACACTTTACTTTTTTTTAACTTTTACTTTATAAACCTCTACATAATATCCTTCTATTGGTTTAAAGCGACACTACATTGTGGTGTAAATTAATATAAACTAACCTATACTCGGCTAAGCTAAATAGTATTTGTAATTCAGCTTTACCAAAATATGCACTATAAGCAGAGAGCCAGGACAGGCAACTAACTACATCTGGCCTATTTAAAGCGAAATTGCATACCTGGTAGGTGAAAAGGCAAATTTGTACAGAATGCAATGTCCTATATTATGTATTTGTTTTTCCAAATATTTGTAACAGAATCAGAGAATTTTAACTAATCCTATGTTGACATAACCAAATAATGTAAATAGGTGGTCAATATGCATGCGTAATGCATGTACAACGCGTGTATCCTGAATAACAACATTTATCGTACAGATTTACCGTTGTATCTCACATGTTGTGCCTGTGCATATTTATTTTTAGACTAATCTGATTTAAATTATCTCTAAAAGATAGTAGCACGTGCTTATAATAAACAAACGTAAATTCAGGGGTGTAGCTGACAGATTTCTGAAATCCTCCATACTCTTTTGAGAGTTTAGTTTATACAAATTTATTTTAGCTCGATTGTGAAACAAGTTCTTACAACTTATATTAATCACTCTCAAGACCTCATTCCTGATGGAATCCATCACCATTAGGGAGAGAGAAGAGGCAACGTGAAATTTAAATGTCTTGCCTAAGGGCACAATCGCAATGGCTCCAGCGGGGCTCGAATTCCAAGAGTTTGTAGACTGCAAAATCACTGTTAATGTATTAAAAGTGAGTGTTTAAATTATTTCGGAATAATTTGTAGTAGCTATGCTATTTATAGGTAAAAAGGCTTTATTTATGCTTTTTGTGATGTGATGTCGCTTTAAGAGGTGTGGAGTGCTCACAAAATATGTGACCTAGAACATGGCTGAATGTTGCACTTTAAGAGGTGTGGAGTGCTCACAAAATATGTGACCTAGAACATGGCTGAATGTTGCACTTTAAGAGGTGTGCAGTGGTCACAAAATATGTGACCTAGAACATGGCTGAATGTTGCACTTTAAGAGGTGTGCAGTGGTCACAAAATATGTGACCTAGAACATGGCTGAATGTTGCACTTTAAGAGGTGTGCAGTGGTCACAAAATATGTGACCTAGAACATGGCTGAATGTTGCACTTTAAGAGGTGTGCAGTGGTCACAAAATATGTGACCTAGAACATGGCTGAATGTTGCACTTTAAGAGGTGTGCAGTGGTCACAAAATATGTGACCTAGAACATGGCTGAATGTTGCACTTTAAGAGGTGTGCAGTGGTCACAAAATATGTGACCTAGAACATGGCTGAATGTTGCACTTTAAGAGGTGTGCAGTGGTCACAAAATATGTGACCTAGAACATGGCTGAATGTTGCACTTTAAGAGGTGTGCAGTGGTCACAAAATATGTGACCTAGAACATGGCTGAATGTTGCACTTTAAGAGGTGTGGAGTGTTTGTGTGTGGTGTGTTGCACTTTAAGAGGTGTGAGTGTCACAAAATATGTGACCTAGAACATGGCTGAATGTTGCACTTTAAGAGGTGTGCAGTGGTCACAAAATATGTGACCTAGAACATGGCTGAATGTTGCACTTTAAGAGGTGTGCAGTGGTCACAAAATATGTGACCTAGAACATGGCTGAATGTTGCACTTTAAGAGGTGTGCAGTGGTCACAAAATATGTGACCTAGAACATGGCTGAATGTTGCACTTTAAGAGGTGTGCAGTGGTCACAAAATATGTGACCTAGAACATGGCTGAATGTTGCACTTTAAGAGGTGTGCAGTGGTCACAAAATATGTGACCTAGAACATGGCTGAATGTTGCACTTTAAGAGGTGTGCAGTGGTCACAAAATATGTGACCTAGAACATGGCTGAATGTTGCACTTTAAGAGGTGTGCAGTGGTCACAAAATATGTGACCTAGAACATGGCTGAATGTTGCACTTTAAGAGGTGTGCAGTGGTCACAAAATATGTGACCTAGAACATGGCTGAATGTTGCACTTTAAGAGGTGTGCAGTGGTCACAAAATATGTGACCTAGAACATGGCTGAATGTTGCACTTTAAGAGGTGTGCAGTGGTCACAAAATGTGACCTAGAACATGGCTGAATGTTGCACTTTAAGAGGTGTGGAGTGGTCACAAAATATGTGACCTAGAACATGGCTGAATGTTGCACTTTAAGAGGTGTGCAGTGGTCACAAAATATGTGACCTAGAACATGGCTGAATGTTGCACTTTAAGAGGTGTGGAGTGGTCACAAAATATGTGACCTAGAACATGGCTGAATGTTGCACACTGTCTCGATATGATGCCAGCAGTTATTTCTAAATCAGTCAATGGCTTTAAAGCGACATTACATCAATGAAAATGCAAATTTCTGGAGAATGTAATTTCCTATTATATGGTATAATTATTTTCCAAATATTTGCCTCAACTAATAAAGAAATGTCGTATACGCGGTTTGTTGACATAACAACATAATGTAAATAGGGTCGACATCCATGCGTAATACAACGCGTGTATCCTGAATAACACGATACATGGTACAGATTTATCGTTATATGAAATCCTACTTTCAATTTAAAAATTTGTAGACCACAACAACACTGTTTATTGATTCAATATTAGTGTTCAAAAGTATTCGGAAGAATTTGTAGTAGCAATGCATTTATACATGAAAAATGCATTTTAATTGCCTTTTGCGATGTAATGTTGCTTTAAGTGATATGGAGTGGGAACAATTTGTTTGTAGATAAACAAACCTTTGCGTGGGGAGGGGGTATAAATAGGAACTCTATTTGTTGTGATTCATATCACACTCTCTGGAATTCTAAAACGTAACGTGCATTGTGTTTTACGTTTATTTATCGTCGCTACCGGTTGCCCATATGACGCCTCCTGAAGAGATTAGTTATTTTGGGATTTTGGAGGATAGTGCATGATACAGAGACCCATTCCAGAATCTCCTCTGGTTGCTTTACGTGCATGGTGTAAAGCACCGACACGAGACCTTGGTTTAACGTCCCATCTGAAAGACTGTTAATTTTATTAGGGTCAGACGGGGGATCGAACCTGCGATCCCTGGATTACCAGTCCAGCGTGTTACCACTGGACTACAGATCCGTCTGTAACGTGCATACCAGTACACTGTGTATATATAGGTAACTGTTATATATTTCCATTGTTTCACCACTCACCCCTGCGTCCGCAGCCAACCCTCACACACAGCGGGAGAATAAAATTCACCAACATGTTGATACACCTCTCACTGGTAGGAAATACAGCCATTCCTCCACAGATCTGTTCCAGTGAAAACTGTTCCTGAAATCAATATCAGTTACAATTATTCTAAAACTGGTCTGTTTCTAGAAAATACACAGCTACTAAAGAGTTCTACATTAACATAACTGCATGTACACATTTACTTGTGTAAAGATGGGGATGTGTTTTCTTATAATTACTGTTGTGAAAGTTGGGGTTTGTCATATAATTATGGGTGTGAAATTTGGGGGTTTGTCTTATGAAGTGCAAAACAATGTGCAATTAATGAATTATGGTAAGCAAAATAATAGGACACATGTTACATATGACTATAATGGTAAAATGTGACTGGTGTTTTATGCAAGGTAGAAGGTGCTTCAAAAGTAAGGTTCCATCTTGTATCCTACATCTGGTAATTGCGGTAAAATCTGAAAAACCTTTAATGCACAACATGCTCATGTGTAAATGTGGTAGTTTTTATTTGTTAAATTTAAGCAAAGTACGAAAGTAAGTAAATTCTTTATATTTATAGAAGATGACTCATTTAGCCAGAGCTAATCTTCCATGCTCTTGGAAACAATGAAGAAATGATTTTTTGGTTTTTTTTTTATTGGTACCATAAAATAGTTATTATTTATTCTGTATTATTTTTTTATTTTATTTACTCATTTATTTACAAATATTTACAAGAATAATACATGATTATGGATGATAGGAAATACTACTAGGATTTAGTTAGTAATGTACATGCACGCATATATCGATTTCTATAAACGAGTATTAAATATGTTATTTATTCTTTTAAATAACAAGTATTTGTTTTTAATTTTGAAATATTCATATATAACTGCTATTTCATAGTTCATTATGTTCATTGTATTAACATGTTTCTTTCTGTTTTCGCTTTCTTTCTTTTTTTTACGTTTATTTATTGTCGCTATCGGTTGCCCATATGAGCGACGCCTCCTGAAGAGATTAGTCATTTTAGATTTTGGAGGATAGTGCATGATACAGACAGAGACCCATTCCAGAGTTTTCTCTGGTTCTTTTACGTGCACGGTGTACAGCACCGACACGAGACCTCGGTTTAAAGTCCCATCTGAAAGACTGTTCATTTTATTATGGTCAGATGGGGGATCGAACCTGCGATCCCTGGATTACCAGTCCAGCGTGTTACCACTGGACTACAGATACGTCTGTTTTCGCTCATGATGTATGCCTTATATATAGAGAATCCAATAATGGTAAATAACAAATTAATTTCAGAATATTCCGAAGTTTCCATCTTGTAACCTAAAACAATGGCTGACAATCTATTAAAAAATCATTTTCAAACCCGCATTGATTGAGAATTTGTATGATATTTTGAAATGATTTGTTAGAAAGTTATGACAGGACAGTATGTGAATCCATGTATGTAACGACACTAAATCCTATAACTTCTGCTTGAAATTCTAAGATACCACCTACCTGTACTATCATTTAGTGTTCAATAAACAGTATGTATTATACCTTGTATCGAATAAACATTACGCATGTATAGGATTTTACAAATCAAGGACTTGGCAAAAAATCACATTCAAGAGACATAATATGTCTGAACATATTATGTTCACAAAATCACTGCTTTATATGTATAGGATATAAGCAGAAAACGATTGGTACTGTCCTACACGCCTCACACAGTCCAATATTTTACATATTGGATCCGTCTGAGGCTTATATCTTACTTAAAACACACACTTATATAACAATATCCTACTAAATAAAATTGTTCATTTCGTACATTTACGCGTAGGATTTAACATAATACTTTGGCCTTTTGACAGCAGTCCAATATTAATAATAATGGACTGCAAGTATAAAGGTATGATGTCACGACAGTGTTTTAAATTTAGATACGGCACAATGAAACACACATAAGTGAAACATGTAAAATATATGACTCAAATTGATAATATCCCATTAACACAAAGACCTGTCGTATATTCACCCATTCTGTACACAAAACCAAACCATCTTCAGTTCAGGCTTGTTTTGCTGAAATATCCAGCCCCATGTTGGCAAGGCAAGGTACAATGCATCCAGCCCATGTTGGCAAGGCAAGGTACAAGGCATCCAGCCCCATGTTGGCAAGGCAAGGTACAATGCATCCAGCCCCATGTTGGCAAGGCAAGGTACAATGCATCCAGCCCCATGTTGGCAAGGCAAGGTACAATACATCCAGCCCCATGTTGGCAAGGCAAGGTACAATGCATCCAGCCCTATGTTTACAAGGGCAAGGTACAATGTATCCAGCCCCATGTTGGCAAGGCAAGGTACAATGCATCCAGCCCCGTGTTGGCAAGGCAAGGTACAATGCATCCAGCCCCATGTTGGCAAGGCAAGGTACAAGGCATCCAGCCCCATGTTGGCACGGCAAGGTACAATGCATCCAGCCCTATGTTGACAAGGCAAGGTACAATGCATCCAGCCCATGTTGGCAAGGCAAGGTACAATGCATCCAGCCCCATGTTGGCAAGGCAAGGTACAAGGCATCCAGCCCCATGTTGGCAAGGCAAGGTACAATGCATCCAGTCCCAATATAATACATATTGAACAATGCATACATCACACATAATCAGAATACAGAAAAAGGATTAGAATGGAAGATAGAGTGTTATATAATTCTTCTCCTCTAAATAAATGACCAACTTTGTAAAGATTGTTAACTGAAGCCAACACTGGCATAAATTTTCAAACAAATTAAGGTGTTATTTTTTCATTTGAAGAAAAGAAAAATATGCACATAAAGGTAAAATAAAAAATGCTATTAATACAGAACATACATGTAATAATAAAATAATAAATTAGGCTTGAGTTGAGCTAGCATTTTAGTGTCACACCAACACAGATCAGGTGGCACAAAACTGGACTAAAACATTTGGTTTCACATCCCAGTTACAATAGTTGACAATATATGAGATATGAAACCAAGACATTTACACCTGCCGGAACCACAGAGGTATAGCAAGAAACTAAATAAATCCAACCATATATAACAAAATCAGGAAATATACCAATAATGTATCATCCCATAATGGGCATTTCATCGGGTGTATCTCAATACAAATTACCTCCGACCGGGAAGTATGTGAGGTGGTACGGTGGTCGCCAGATCGGACAGGTGGGTTTTCTCCGGGTACTCCGGTTTCCTCCCACACGAATGACCACATATACGCTTTCATCCTCGCCAACGAGAGTGATTAATATAAGTTGTTAAAACTTGTTTTCGTTTTGCTAATCGTTGTAAAATAAATAAAGTTTAAACTTTAATACAAATTATTATTTCATGTGTTTTGTATTCCTATTACACAAATATATACAGTCAGACCTGTGTTAGTGGGCACCTCTATTATACAGTCAGACCTGTGTTAGTGGGCACCTCCATTATACAGTCAGACCTGTGTTAGTGGTCACCTCTATTGTACAGTCAGACCTGTGTTAGTGGGCACCTCTATTGTACAGTCAGACCTGTGTTAGTGGGCACCTCTATTGTACAGTCAGACCTGTGTTAGTGGGCACCTCTATTGTACAGTCAGACCTGTGTTAGTGGGCACCTCTATTGTACAGTCAGACCTGTGTTAGTGGGCACCTCTATTGTACAGTCAGACCTGTGTTAGTGGTCACCTCTATTGTACAGTCAGACCTGTGTTAGTGGGCACCTCTATTACACAGTCAGACCTGTGTTAGTGGTCACCTCTATTATACAGTCAGACCTGTGTTAGTGGTCACCTCTATTATACAGTCAGACCTGTGTTAGTGGTCATCTCTATTATACAGTCAGACCTGTGTTAGTGGTCACCTCTATTATACAGTCAGACCTGTGTTAGTGGTCACCTCTATTATACAGTCAGACCTGTGTTAGTGGTCACCTCTATTATACAGTCAAACCTGTGTTAGTGGTCACCTATTATACAGTCAAACCTGTGTTAGTGGTCACCTCTATTATACAGTCAAACCTGTGTTAGTGGTCACCTCTATTGTACAGTCAAACCTGTGTTAGTGGTCACCTATTATACAGTCAAACCTGTGTTAGTGGTCACCTCTATTATACAGTCAAACCTGTGTTAGTGGGCACCTCTATTATACAGTCAAACCTGTGTTAGTGGCCATGTCTATTATACAGTCAAACCTGTGTTAGTGGCCACGTCTATTATACAGTCAAACCTGTGTTAGTGGTCACCTCTATTATACAGTCAAACCTGTGTTAGTGGGCACCTCTATTATACAGTCAAACATGTGTTAATGGGCACCTCTATTATACAGTCAAACATGTGTTAGTGGGCACCTCTATTGTACAGTCAAACATGTGTTAGTGGGCACCTCTATTATACAGTCAAACATGTGTTAATGGGCACCTCTATTAAGCAGTCAACCTGTATTAAGCAGCCAGTTTCCAGATTCCCAATATGTTATTTTATTATACAGTTGACATCTATTAAGCAGCCACTTGTGTTAAGCAACCACTTTCTGTGATTCCCTTGCTGGCTTGCTGCTTAACACAGGTTTTACTGTAACACCTTGGGGATAGCAGTTTACTAATGTTATTAGAACTTGTTCAATCCATTTTGCAATTTTCTTTGCCTTTTTTGTCATGACTAATTAAGTATGTATGTAATGAAAATGTAAAATAAAATATGCTTAACTCTTTGCATGCTAGGTAAATAAAGGATATAAATTGTTTGAATAATTGCAGCAGATGACAATTCATGAATCTGCTTTTCTTATTAGTGTGTTTCTGGAAATATGTCATGGCATTTCATTAGAATTGTGTCGCTAGGATACAATTCTAATGAAATTGCGTGACATATTTGACGGTTGTTTTCACTTCTAGCATGCATGGAGTTAAACATATACAATGCAATACATACACATCTATATATAGTTAGCACCATACAGCAGCGATATGTTATAGCTCTTCCATAATTATAAAACTCATATTCTAAATGGTCTATATTAATGTCTGCATACTCGATAAAGTAATAGATGCTGTTTCTAAATACATATTTAATGTATTCAAATTGAGAAAAACGCAATTTACAATAGTATAATGTAAATTTGTTTATAATTTCTACAATGCTTTAAGTGTAGTAACTACTGTTCGCACGGGGTGTCAGTATATACGCTCAGCCGGACACCGGTTTTTAGCGAGGAGGTCATTTTGCATAACGCACACTACAGAAGCCTGATGTTAACCAATCACAGTCATCCTTGTCACGTGTGTGGCTTCATCCGGGAACTGATGATACTAATACGTAAGTGTCTATTATAATGCTTGTACAATACATCTACAATATACAGATGTGGTACAAATTTACAAATTGCTTAATATAAAATAATATGTATACATGTACATGTCATTTGTTATGAATTACCTTCTCAGGAAAGTCATGGTTTTCACTATTTACAATGTTTTTTTGTTTGTGGCTATAAATATGTAAATGTTTAATTCCAATAAACTCTTATGTTATGCTATGTTATAAACTATATGTTATGTTATGTTATAAACTCTATGTTATAAACACTATGCTATGTTATGTTATAAACTCTATGTTATGTTATAAACACTATGTTATGTTATGTTATAAACTCTATGTTATGTTATAAACACTATGTTATGTTATGTTATAAACTCTATGTTATGTTATAAACTCTATGTTATGTTATCAACTCTATGTTATGTTATAAACACTATGTTATGTTATGTTATAAACTCTATGCTATGTTATGTTATAAACTCTATGTTATGTTATGTTATAAACTCTATGTTATGTTATAAACTCTATGTTATGTTATGTTATAAACTCTATGTTATGTTATAACTCTATGTTATGTTATAAACTCTATGTTATGTTATAAACTCTATGTTATGTTATGTTATAAACTCTATGTTATGTTATGTTATAAACTCTATGGTATGTTATAAACTCTATGTTATGTTATAAACTCTATGTTATGTTATGTTATAAACTCTATGTTATGCTATAAACTCTATGTTATGTTATGTTATAAACTCTATGTTATGTTATAAACTCTATGTTATGTTATAAACTATATGTTATGTTATAAACTCTATGTTATGTTATATTATAAACTCTATGTTATGTTATAAACTCTATATTATGTTATGTTATAAACTCTATGCTATGTTATAAACTCTATGCTATGTTATATTATAAACTCTATGTTATGTTATGTTATAAACTCTATGTTATGTTATGTTATGTTATAAACTCTATGTTATGCTATGTTATAAACTCTATGTTATGCTATGTTATAAACTCTATGTTATGTTATGTTATAAACTCTATGTTATGTTATAAACTCTATGTTATGTTATAAACTCTATGTTATGTTATAAACTCTATGTTATGTTATAAACTCTATGTTATGTTATAAACTATATGCTATGTTATAAACTCTATGTTATGTTATAAACTCAATGTTATGTTATAAACTCTATGTTATGTTATAAACTCTATGTTATGTTATAAACTCTATGTTATGTTATGTTATAAACTCTATGTTATGTTATGTTATAAACTCTATGTTATGTTATAAACTATATGTTATGTTATGTTATAAACTCTATGTTATAAACTCTACGTTATGTTATAAACTCTACGTTATGTTATAAACTCTATGTTATGTTATAAACTCTATGTTATGTTATAAACTCTATGTTATGTTTTTTTTTTAAACTCTGTTATGTTATGTTATAAACTATATGTTATGCTATGTTATAAACTCTATGTTATGTTATAAACTCTATGTTATGTTATAAACTCTATGTTATGTTATGTTATAAACTCTATGTTATGCTATGTTATAAACTCTATGTTATGTTATAAACTCTATGTTATGTTATAAACTCTATGTTATGTTATAAACTCTATGTTATGTTATGTTATAAACTCTATGTTATGTTATAAACTCTATGTTATGTTATGTTATAAACTCTATGTTATGTTATAAACTCTATGTTATGTTATGTTATAAACTCTATGCTATGCTATGTTATAAACTCTATGTTATGTTATAAACTCTATGTTATGTTATGTTATAAACTCTATGTTATGTTATAAACTCTATGTTATGTTATAAACTCTATGTTATGTTATGTTATAAACTCTATGTTATGTTATAAACTCTATGTAATGTTATGTTATAAACTCTATGTTATGTTATAAACTCTATGTAATGTTATGTTATAAACTCTATGTTATGTTATAAACTCTATGTTATGTTATAAACTCTATGTTATGTTATGTTATAAACTCTATGCTATGTTATAAACTCTATGCTATGTTATAAACTCTATGCTATGTTATATTATAAACTCTATGCTATATTATAAACTCTATGTTATGTTATAAACTCTATGTTATGTTATAAACTCTATGTTATGTTATAAACTCTATGTTATGTTATGTTATAAACTCTATGCTGTTATATTATAAACTCTATGCTATGTTATGTTATAAACACTATGTTATGTTATGTTATAAACTCTATGTTATGTTATGTTATAAACTCTATGTTATGTTATAAACTCTATGTTATGTTATGTTATAAACTCTATGCTATGTTATACACTCTATGCTATGTTATATTATAAACTCTATGTTATGTTATAAACTCTATGTTATGTTATGTTATAAACTCTATGTTATGTTATAAACTCTATGTTATGCTATGTTATAAACTCTATGTTATGTTATAAACTCTATGTTATGTTATAAACTCTATGTTATGTTATAAACTCTATGTTATGTTATAAACTATATGTTATGTTATAAACTATATGTTATGTTATAAACTCTATGTTATGTTATGTTATAAACTCTATGTTATGCTATGTTATAAACTCTATGTTATGTTATGTTATAAACTCTATGTTATGTTATGTTATAAACTCTATGTTATGTTATAAACTCTATGTTATGTTATAAACTCTATGTTATGTTATAAACTATATGTTATGTTATAAACTCTATGTTATGTTATAAACTCTATGTTATGTTATAAACTATATGTTATGTTATAAACTCTATGTTATGTTATATTATAAACTCTATGCTATGTTATGTTATAAACTCTATGTTATGTTATAAACTCTATGTTATGTTATAAACTCTATGTTATGTTATAAACTATATGTTATGTTATAAACTCTATGTTATGCTATGTTATAAACTCTATGTTATGCTATGTTATAAACTCTATGTTATGTTATGTTATATTCATGTTAGAAAGAACAATTCCTCATTGATTAACATAGTAACACTTTATCATATAAACATATTCAAGTATAAATAATTATGTACATACATGTAGGGTTGAGGAGAAAGCAAGCAACCTGCTTGCATGGTTGCCTCTTTCCTAAATGGCATTGATATAAAGGTACGATATAGTTATGAGTAAACATAAGCAACATTCAAATTATATGGTTAGTAAAAATCTATTGCTGGATTCTCATCCCCTGCTCGCCACATATATTCACCTATATTCGGTGCTGCCCACTCAAATTATTTTAAAAAATAAAGCCGAAACACGTAAATCTATATAAATATATTTAATTTTTTTAAGAATATATTTAAAGTCACTTTCCTGTTGTCACTGACGTCACACTTTCTAAAACCGGTTGTTATCACACAATTCTAACATTTTGTCTGTATACACAAAGAAGGAATTTACCGTGTTTAAATCTGCAATAAAACATGGTTTGTAGTTTTATGATGTCATTTACGCACCCTAAAAGATAACACCAACTATTTTTGCGCTTTTTAGATATTTTGGTCATGTTGGAATCGAAATCATATTTGTATTTGCGTTATTTAAGTTCAAATTAAACATGGTTTGTCGTTCTGAGTGGCAGAATGAATCACATAGCCCTTCAGCATGCGTGGTTACTTCCTATGCGTCAGACCTCCAAATCATGTTTCATTCGCCAATAAATAACTGAGACAAATAATATGTCATCATTGTACAACAACAAGATATCCAACCGTCTTAACATTTTTAATGTCCCTGAAAATACATAAATCTTATTTTGACTTGATCTGTTTTTAGTTCGACGTTCTTCGTATCTCCATTTCTCCCGAGCAAATCATTAAAGCAAAGAAAATAATGTTAGTAAATTACCATTAGCATGTGGCACGTTAATGTGGCATATAAAATGGTGCACTCTCATACTGTGCAATTTCCTTTTTTAAATAGGAATATGACTTTAAATACAAAATGTTCCCCCACCACCTCCCCACGTCCCAACCCTGTCTCCATTTTGGACAACATTCCGTAGAGAATTTAGCAATGAATCTTTAAACTGGCCTAAAGGACAACACTAACAGCATTCCAGAGACTATACATTGCAGTATATACAGCAGTGGTGCGTGCGCTTACATTACTGGTTTGTTGCATCAGTTCTGCCTGAATCCATCCGTAGTGGCCTGTATACTGACACAACACAAGAACAAAATATTTATACTAAAAGAAATATGGAAACGTAGAAAACGTAGCCAAGATACACAATACACTGGCAATAATACACAGGAACAACTCATGAAACATAAACGCTTTGCTACTGTCTAAAAACAAATTCATTAACGTATCTTCAAGTTACCCTTCCGCACACACAGATCTGATACTTTCTGCTTTATTACCACGTTAACCCTATCCCTCAGGGATGTACATGTAGTGTTATTCCTTACATATGAATTTACCGTACTAACTCGCCTATAAGACGGGATTTTTATCACCAGATTATTGTCCCAAAGTGGCTTCCCGTCTTATAAGAGAGTGAAGTGGAACTGAGGTACATAATATCAGATCGGTTATTTTATTTTGTCATATGAAGTAGAACTGTGGAATGTAGATCAGATCGGTTATTTTTTTTCTATTTAAAATCAGTTTGTTTCAACTCAATATTTATTGACCTTTGAAATAACTGAAAGGGTGTAACAAAAGCGTAGACTTTGACAGCTCTATCTGTATACTGATCTTGTTAAAAGCATAGACATTGACAGCTCTATCTGTATACTGATCTTGTTAAAAGCATAGACTTTGACAGCTCTATCTGTATACTGATCTTGTCAAAAGCATAGACTTTGACAGCTCTATCTGTATACTGATCTTGTCAAAAGCATAGACATTGACAGCTCTATCTGTATACTGATCTTGTCAAAAGCATAGACATTGACAGCTCTATCTGTATACTGATCTTGTTAAAAGCATAGACATTGACAGCTCTATCTGTATACTGATCTTGTTAAAAGCATAGACATTGACAGCTCTATCTGTATACTGATCTTGTTAAAAGCATAGACATTGACAGCTCTATCTGTATACTGATCTTGTTAAAAGCATAGACATTGACAGCTCTATCTGTATACTGATCTTGTTAAAAGCATAGACATTGACAGCTCTATCTGTATACTGATCTTGTTAAAAGCATAGACATTGACAGCTCTATCTGTATACTGATCTTGTTAAAAGCATAGACATTGACAGCTCTATCTGTATACTGATCTTGTTAAAAGCATAGACATTGACAGCTCTATCTGTATACTGATCTTGTTAAAAGCATTTTAGCAAATCAAATTTATTGTTGTGCATCAGTGCATTTTTTTATGATTTGACAAACTTTACAGTGCTTTTACAGTACAATTTGTTTGATATTTGGTTTAAACATATTTATTTTCTATCATGTACATGGTTATTTACAACAATTGAACTAAGGAATTGGACAGAAAGCTATATGTTTGATTTTTACTTCTGAGTGGTTTCCATTTTCTCAACCCGTCCTATACATGGGTCTATGCAAACTACAACTGATTTAAGACCAAACATGGTGGTCGTCTTATAGTCAAGATTGTCTTATAGGTGAGTAAATACGGTGCCCATCATAATCAGCAGTGAACTGACCTACCCAACCGTGATATAGTACAGTTAGGTACCCATCATCATCAGCAGTGAACTGACCTACCCAACCGTGATATAGTAAACAGTTAGGTACCCATCATGATCCGTAGTGAACTGACCTACCCAACCGTGATATAGTAAACAGTTAGGTACCCATCATCATCAGCAGTGAACTGACCTACCCAACCGTGATATAGTAAACAGTTAGGTACCCATCATGATCCGTAGTGAACTGACCTACCCAACCGTGATATAGTAAACAGTTAGGTACCCATCATCATCAGCAGTGAACTGACCTACCCAACCGTGATATAGTAAACAGTTAGGTACCCATCATGATCCGTAGTGAACTGACCTACCCAACCGTGATATAGTAAACAGTTAGGTACCCATCATCATCAGCAGTGAACTGACCTACCCAACCGTGATATAGTAAACAGTTAGGTACCCATCATGATCCGTAGTGAACTGACCTACCCAACCGTGATATAGTAAACAGTTAGGTACCCATCATGATCCGTAGTGAACTGACCTACCCAACCGTGATATAGTAAACAGTTAAGTGTTGTATACACTGTGTGTTGCTCTGATCTCTGTTATGGTTAGTGTTCCAACATATGTGGAATCAATGATGGTTTCAAGTGGTACTTCTATGGGGGCGGAGAGGTTAAATGGTGGAATGATTTGTTTATCTACTATGGGGGTAGGTTAAATGGTGGAATGATTTGTTGTGGGATTCGAACCTACAGCAGTTAGGGGCAAGTCAATGACCGTAACCACTCATCCACAGAGGCGAGCTCGCCTATACGACGACCCCCCTACTTAGTCCTGAAATCTGTGGGTTTGGCATGCACTCACATATATGACAAACAAGATAAAATGAACACCAGAACATGTATAAATTGCATGTTTGGCAAGTGCAAGTTAAGAGTCCTTTCTTTTCTAAAATGTATGTATATATGGATACAATTGAACACCTTTTTAAATATTATTAATTTAATTGTTTTAGCACTCACGTATAAGACGGGAAGCCACTTTGAGGACAAAATCTGGTGGTAAATAACTTGTGTTATAGGAGAGTATGTATGGTAGCTACTCAGGAATCAACAATTGTATTTTCATACATAAAATCTTCTCTGATTGGCGGATATGACAACCATAAAATCTTCTCTGATTGGCGGATATGACAACAATAAAATCTTCTCTAATTGGCGGATATGACAACCATAAAATCTTCTCTGATTGGCGGATATGACAACCATAAAATCTTCTCTGATTGGCGGATATGACAACCATAAAATTGTACAAAAATATAAAGCAGCTCTAAAATTCTCAAATATTTCTACCATTCAAACAGCATAAAACAAACAACTTTATAAACAGACATATTCAAACATGTAACATATTCAGCCCAGCTAAAAAAATACAGAAACTGAAGCACAGAATACAATAAATACAATTCTATCTTTTTCATGGTATGTTCACATTTCTATATGATTATACATTCCTAATATCCAGGGTTCCCGCTGTCGGTTGCCAATGACGCCAAAAAAACAAATATTGGGCGCTAAATTTTGTGAATTGGTAAAAATATTTGGCTCAACTTTTTTTAAATTGTTTTTTTTTGGCACATGTTTTGTCAAATACATGGCTTCAAATATTTATTTGTGAACTATATGACTCCAATTTTTTTTAATAGGCTCAAGTTTTTTTCAATTGGCGACAGAAGTGGTGCCGGCAAACATTCAGACAGAGGGAACCCTGATATTATGGTGAATCTGAAATACTCATGAGAATACAAAGCCAACAGCTGGCACACTTTGTTGAAAACCTCTATTACAGAAACATCATTCTATGCAACCCATTAGATATAGAGGATATATGATTGTTTCCGTGTATGATAAAATTATATTTCAGCATATAAAAGCATATTATGATCACTTGAGGCTATCACTACTCATGATAATATTGCTTTCAATGTTCATGAAATATCATTCACTTAAAACAAATTTTCTTTTTATTTTATGCTGAAAAATGTGTTTTATAATATGATAGAAAATGATGCAACCATGTGCTATATGGCGCTACGCCGCACTTAGACATCATGAATGGCGTCGCTGACAGCTTGAATCCGAAAATATTCACCTTGACGATATTTCAAAATGCAGTGTCTGGAAACTGCATGAGCAGAGCAGTGAGAAACATATTTTATTTCATTGTAAAGTTTCTATATTTCAATTGGAAAAAAATAATAGATATTATCTTATTATCTTATAGGCAAGTTGCAGCTGGGAAACTTCAAATTGAGCTTCATGTTTCGTTGTTAACCATTTATTGAACAGGATTACGGAGGATCAACACACAATTTCAAAATTATACATGTATATTTTCAGAATTAAAAAAAAAGTCCTTACATACAGAAATCTCTGCATTTAAAGACAAGACAAAACCTAAGAAACAAACTAGAGTATGTATGTCCTGCCTATCCACTTTATTACCTCTATCTAAAGCTGAATTCAAAATAGTTAATTGTGTGTGTGCGTGTGTGTGCGTGTGTGTGTGGAGTGTGTGTGTGCGTGCAGCAGTTCTATTTGTGGAGATGATGCAATGTGCCACATTTTTGTTATATATACAACGTAGTTGTAGTCATTAGTCTATGACACAAAGCAACAACAGCATGTGCATAGTAAATTATGGGACTTCTTCAAACAGGTATTATTTCCCCCAAACAAACAGAGAAATCGATGTTCAAACCGCCGTTGCCGTCCGATGCAGGATGATTGCCGGTTCAGTTATTCACTTAATTAATAGCAGCAGGGGATTAAACTTACGATCCCTGGATTAAATGAGTCGAGCATGCTACCACTACACAACAGATCTATTTAAAGCAGAAGTTTAAACACTGAGACCGGCATTGGTGATAGTAATAGCATCAAGAGTCATTCGTTTCACTATATACATACGGGGTATTGGTATGAGTCATTAGTTTCACTATATACATCCGGGGTATTGGTATGAGTCATTTGTTTCACTATATACATCTGGGGTATTGGTATGAGAGTCATTTGTTTCACTATATACATCTGGGGTATTGGTATGAGAGTCATTTGTTTCACTATATACATCCGGGGGTATTGGTATGAGAGTCATTAGTTTCACTATATACATCCGGGGTATTGGTATGAGTCATTTGTTTCACTATATACATCCGGGGTATTGGTATGAGTCATTAGTTTCACTATATACATCCGGGGTATTGGTATGAGTCATTAGTTTCACTATATACATCCGGGGTATTGGTATGAGTCATTAGTTTCACTATATACATCTGGGGTATTGGTATGAGAGTCATTTGTTTCACTATATACATCCGGGGGTATTGGTATGAGAGTCATTAGTTTCACTATATACATCCGGGGTATTGGTATGAGTCATTAGTTTCACTATATACATCCGGGGTATTGGTATGAGAGTCATTAGTTTCACTATATACATCCGGGGTATTGGTATGAGAGTCATTCATTTAACTATATACATCCGGGGTATTGGTATAAGTCATTAGTTTCACTATATACATCCGGGGTATTGGTATGAGTCATTTGTTTCACTATATACATCCGGGGTATTGGTATGAGTCATTAGTTTCACTATATACATCCGGGGTATTGGTATGAGTCATTAGTTTCACTATATACATCCGGGGTATTGGTATGAGTCATTATTTCACTATATACATCCGGGGTATTGGTATGAGAGTCATTCGTTTCACTATATACATCTGGGGTATTGGTATGAGAGTCATTCGTTTCACTATATACATCCGGGGTATTGGTATGAGAGTCATTCGTTTCACTATATACATCCGGGGTATTGGTATGAGTCATTATTTCACTATATACATCCGGGGTATTGGTATGAGAGTCATTCGTTTCACTATATACATCTGGGGTATTGGTATGAGAGTCATTCGTTTCACTATATACATCCGGGGTATTGGTATGAGAGTCATTCGTTTCACTATATACATCCGGGGTATTGGTATGAGAGTCATTAGTTTCACTATATACATCTAGTGTATTGGTATGAGAGTCATTAGTTTCACTATATACATCCGGGGTATTGATATAAGAGTCATTCGTTTCACTATATACATCTGGGGTATTGGTATGAGAGTCATTAGTTTCACTATATACATCCGGGGTATTGATATGAGTCATTCGTTTCACTATATACATCCGGGGTATTGGTAGGAGTCATTAGTTTCACTATATACATCCGGGGTATTGATATAAGAGTCATTAGTTTCACTATATACATCCAGGGTATTGATATAAGAGTCATTCATATCACTATATACATCCGGGGTATTGGTATAAGAGTCATTCATTTCACTATATACATCCAGGGTATTGATATAAGAGTCATTCATTTCACTATATACATCCGGGGTATTGATATAAGAGTCATTCGTTTCACTATATACATATATACCGTCTCCATGACCTAGTGGTTAAGGCGTCTGCCTACAGAGCGGGAGGTCGAAGGTTCGAACCTTGTCAGGGGTTCGTTCTGATATTGCCGGTTGGTTAAATAATGGTTACCGATTGCCTACCAGCCTAGCATACAAGCATAGGATTCGGGAAGTACTGATGTTCATAAAAAGAGGTGTCTCATAAGTCAGAAATGGCTGGCCCTTTAAATAGGGGTGACACTATAATAAATAAACATTTTACTTTTACTTTTATATATTAAAATTTAATTGCATGGAACTTAACTTAAAGAAGAGGGCCATTAGAGCACTGGATCGCTCAGTGACCTAGTTTTAAGATGTAGCGATCTAATTGGAGCAATCTTGAAAGTGGATAACAGTTGCAAGATGATTAGACAAGGGGTTGAGGAGAAGCAAAATGTTGATGGACGACGACGGATGACAGGTGATCACAAATGCTCAACAGTGAATACTTTGTGTTCCGGTTAGCTAAAAGTGAGACAAGTGGTTAGACAGGACAGACATTTTTTAAATTTTATTTTAAACATTTTTATTTCAGTATTTTTACATGTAATCAAGAGATGAACAGTTTACATATAATTTTTTGTTTTTTTTATTTTCATAATATATATTTTACATAGCAAATTATACATAATTATTAAATAATAAACACTTATTTTAGAAACATTTTTTTAGATTTCATACTGACAAGACAGACATTGATAACCAACCACTGTAGTGTGTAGGATTGTGTCGCATAAATAAAGAACAGACATGCAATAACTTCACATAAGCACTAATAACAAACAAATCATGACAATTTAAGAAAAATGTACATGTATAACAACAAAATTAGATCAATATTACAGTCTATATACATGTGCCGGGGTGAAAAGAAACTATTTTATGGAAGTTGAACAACAGATCCAAATGGCTTCAACGATTTCAATTCTTAGCACTGAGTAATAAATAGTACATGCACTGGACAAGAATCAGCAAGTCCAAATGAAAATTGAACGTACTGCGAACAAACTTATTACAATGATTTTCATTTCTAATAACAAAAAGAGTCCAAAACAAAAAAAGAAAGAAAACTGTTTCATACCCCTAATGCCTGCATCTGCATGGCAACGAGCTTAACGACTTCCGAGCAGAATATTGGTGGTATAATGGAGCCACTGTGCTCGCCGCGGAACACACCCATGCCCGGTAGACTCTCCATCACGGTCTGTGAACCACTGGACAGCACAATGGTGATGAGCACATTGATCAGTGTCTGTGAGTCAAACATTTGGTAAATATAATATGAAATAGGCACTACCTATCAATGGGGACAGCCAATATCAATTACTCAACTGTTGTTAAATATATTAATCTACATTACCCTCCACTGTGTAAACATGAGTAAAACATTTGATATATTAATCTACATTACCCTCCACTGTGTAAAATATATTAATCTACATTACCCTCCACTGTGTAAACCAGAG
This sequence comes from Archivesica marissinica, assembly GCA_014843695.1. NCBI lineage: Eukaryota > Metazoa > Mollusca > Bivalvia > Venerida > Vesicomyidae > Archivesica > Archivesica marissinica. Next base: position 65,314,647 of record CM026387.1, on the reverse strand, counting down.
TAAAACATTTGGTAAATATATGAATCTACATTACCCTCCACTGTGTAAACCAGCGTAAAACATTTGGTAAATATATTAATCTACATTACCCTCCACTGTGTAAACATGATTAAAACATTTGATATATTAATCTACATTACCCTCCACTGTGTAAAATATATTAATCTACATTACCCTGCACTGTGTAAAATATATTAATCTACATTACCCTCCACTGTGTAAAATATATTAATCTACATTACCCTGCACTGTGTAAAATATATTAATCTACATTACCCTGCACTGTGTAAAATATATTAATCTACATTACCCTGCACTGTGTAAACCAGAGTAAAACATTTGGTAATATATTAATCTACATTACCCTCCACTGTGTAAACCAGAGTAAAACATTTGATATATTAATCTACATTACCCTGCACTGTGTAAAATATATTAATCTACATTACCCTGCACTGTGCAAACCAGAGTAAAACATTTGGTAATATATTAATCTACATTACCCTCCACTGTGCAAACATATATTAATCTACATTACCCTCCACTGTGTAAACCAGAGTAAAACATTTGATATATTAATCTACATTATCCTCCACTGTGCAAACCAGAGTAAAACATTTGGTAATATATTAATCTACATTACCCTCCACTGTGTAAACCAGAGTAAAACATTTGATATATTAATCTACATTACCCTCCACTGTGCAAACATATATTAATCTACATTACCCTCCACTGTGTAAACCAGAGTAAAACATTTGATATATTAATCTACATTACTCTGCACTGTGTAAAATATATTAATCTACATTATCCTCCACTGTGTAAACCAAAGTAAAACATTTGATATATTAATCTACATTACCCTGCACTATGTAAACCAGAGTAAAACATTTGGTAATATATTAATCTACATTACCCTCCACTGTGCAAACCAGAGTAAAACATTTGGTAATATATTAATCTACATTACCCTCCACTGTGCAAACCAGAGTAAAACATTTGGTAATATATTAATATACATTACCCTGCACTGTGTAAACCAGAGTAAAACATTTGATATATTAATCTACATTACCCTGCACTGTGTAAAATATATTAATCTACATTACCCTCCACTGTGTAAAATATATTAATCTACATTACCCTCCACTGTGTAAACCAGAGTAAAACATTTGGTAATATATTAATCTACATTACCCTCCACTGTGTAAACCAGAGTAAAACAGTTGGTAATATATTAATCTACATTACCCTCCACTGTGTAAACCAGAGTAAAACATTTGATATATTAATCTACATTACCCTGCACTGTGTAAAATATATTAATCTACATTACCCTCCACTGTGTAAAATATATTAATCTACATTACCCTGCACTGTGTAAACCAGAGTAAAACATTTGGTAATATATTAATCTACATTACCCTCCACTGTGTAAACCAGAGTAAAACATTTGATATATTAATCTACATTACCCTCCACTGTGTAAAATATATTAATCTACATTACCCTCCACTGTGTAAACTAGCGTAAAACATTTGGTAAATATATTAATCTACATTACCCTCCACTGTGTAAACATGATTAAAACATTTGATATATTAATCTACATTACGCTCCACTGTGTAAAATATATTAATCTACATTACCCTCCACTGTGTAAACATGATTAAAACATTTGATATATTAATCTACATTACCCTCCACTGTGTAAAATATATTAATCTACATTACCCTGCACTGTGTAAAATATATTAATCTACATTACCCTCCACTATGTAAAATATATTAATCTACATTACCCTGCACTGTGTAAAATATATTAATCTACATTACCCTGCACTGTGTAAAATATATTAATCTACATTACCCTGCACTGTGTAAACCAGAGTAAAACATTTGGTAATATATTAATCTACATTACCCTCCAGTAAACCAGAGTAAAACATTTGATATATTAATCTACATTACCCTGCACTGTGTAAAATATATTAATCTTCATTACCCTGCACTGTGCAAACCAGAGTAAAACATTTGGTAATATATTAATCTACATTACCCTCCACTGTGCAAACATATATTAATCTACATTACCCTCCACTGTGTAAACCAGAGTAAAACATTTGATATATTAATCTACATTATCCTCCACTGTGCAAACCAGAGTAAAACATTTGGTAATATATTAATCTACATTACCCTCCACTGTGTAAACCAGAGTAAAACATTTGATATATTAATCTACATTACCCTCCACTGTGCAAACATATATTAATCTACATTACCCTCCACTGTGTAAACCAGAGTAAAACATTTGATATATTAATCTACATTACTCTGCACTGTGTAAAATATATTAATCTACATTACCCTCCACTGTGTAAACCAAAGTAAAACATTTGGTAATATATTAATCTACATTACCCTCCACTGTGTAAACCAGAGTAAAACATTTGGTAAATATATTAATCTACATTACCCTCCACTGTGTAAACCAGAGTAAAACATTTGATATATTAATCTACATTACCCTCCACTGTGTAAAATATATTAATCTACATTACCCTGCACTGTGTAAAATATATTAATCTACATTACCCTCCACTGTGTAAACCAGAGTAAAACATTTGATATATTAATCTACATTACCCTGCACTGTGTAAACCAGAGTAAAACATTTGGTAATATATTAATCTACATTACCCTCCACTGTGCAAACCAGAGTAAAACATTTGGTAATATATTAATCTACATTACCCTCCACTGTGCAAACCAGAGTAAAACATTTGGTAATATATTAATCTACATTACCCTGCACTGCGTAAACCAGAGTAAAACATTTGATATATTAATCTACATTACCCTGCACTGTGTAAAATATATTAATCTACATTACCCTCCACTGTGTAAAATATATTAATCTACATTACCCTCCACTGTGTAAACCAGAGTAAAACATTTGGTAATATATTAATCTACATTACCCTCCACTGTGTAAACCAGAGTAAAACAGTTGGTAATATATTAATCTACATTACCCTCCACTGTGTAAACCAGAGTAAAACATTTGATATATTAATCTACATTACCCTGCACTGTGTAAAATATATTAATCTACATTACCCTCCACTGTGTAAAATATATTAATCTACATTACCCTGCACTGTGTAAACCAGAGTAAAACATTTGGTAATATATTAATCTACATTACCCTCCACTGTGTAAACCAGAGTAAAACATTTGATATATTAATCTACATTACCCTCCACTGTGTAAAATATATTAATCTACATTACCCTCCACTGTGTAAACCAGAGTAAAACATTTGATATATTAATCTACATTACCCTCCACTGTGCAAACCAGAGTAAAACATTTGATATATTAATCTACATTACCCTGCACTGTGTAAAATATATTAATCTACATTACCCTCCACTGCGTAAACCAGAGTAAAACAATTGGTAAATATATGAATCTACATTACCCTCCACTGTGTAAACCAGAGTAAAACATTTGGTAAATATATGAATCTACATTACCCTCCACTGTGTAAAATATATTAATCTACATTACCCTCCACTGTGTAAAATATATTAATCTACATTACCCTGCACTGTGTAAAATATATGAATCTACATTACCCTCCACTGTGTAAACCAGAGTAAAACATTTGATATATTAATCTACATTACCCTCCACTGTGTAAAATATATTAATCTACATTACCCTGCACTGTGTAAAATATATTAATCTACATTACCCTCCACTGTGTAAACCAGAGTAAAACATTTGATATATTAATCTACATTACCCTGCACTGTGTAAACCAGAGTAAAACATTTGGTAATATATTAATCTACATTACCCTCCACTGTGCAAACCAGAGTAAAACATTTGGTAATATATTAATCTACATTACCCTCCACTGTGCAAACCAGAGTAAAACATTTGGTAATATATTAATCTACATTACCCTGCACTGTGTAAACCAGAGTAAAACATTTGATATATTAATCTACATTACCCTGCACTGTGTAAAATATATTAATCTACATTACCCTCCACTGTGTAAAATATATTAATCTACATTACCCTCCACTGTGTAAACCAGAGTAAAACATTTGGTAATATATTAATCTACATTACCCTCCACTGTGTAAACCAGAGTAAAACAGTTGGTAATATATTAATCTACATTACCCTCCACTGTGTAAACCAGAGTAAAACATTTGATATATTAATCTACATTACCCTGCACTGTGTAAAATATATTAATCTACATTACCCTCCACTGTGTAAAATATATTAATCTACATTACCCTGCACTGTGTAAACCAGAGTAAAACATTTGGTAATATATTAATCTACATTACCCTCCACTGTGTAAACCAGAGTAAAACATTTGATATATTAATCTACATTACCCTCCACTGTGTAAAATATATTAATCTACATTACCCTCCACTGTGTAAACCAGAGTAAAACATTTGATATATTAATCTACATTACCCTCCACTGTGTAAACCAGAGTAAAACATTTGGTAATATATTAATCTACATTACCCTCCACTGTGTAAACCAGAGTAAAACATTTGGTAAATATATTAATCTACATTACCCTCCACTGTGCAAACATATATTAATCTACATTACCCTCCACTGTGTAAACCAGAGTAAAACATTTGATATATTAATCTACATTACCCTGCACTGTGTAAAATATATTAATCTACATTACCCTGCACTGTGTAAACCAGAGTAAAACATTTGGTATATTAATCTACATTACCCTCCACTGTGTAAACCAGCGTAAAACATTTGGTAATATATTAATCTACATTACCCTCCACTGTGCAAACCAGAGTAAAACATTTGATATATTAATCTACATTACCCTGTACTGTGTAAAATATATTAATCTACATTACCCTCCACTGCGTAAACCAGAGTAAAACAATTGGTAAATATATGAATCTACATTACCCTCCACTGTGTAAACCAGAGTAAAACATTTGGTAAATATATGAATCTACATTACGCTCCACTGTGTAAAATATATTAATCTACATTACCCTCCAATGTGTAAAATATATTAATCTACATTACCCTGCACTGTGTAAAATATATGAATCTACATTACCCTCCACTGTGTAAACCAGAGTAAAACATTTGATATATTAATCTACATTACCCTCCACTGTGTAAAATATATTAATCTACATTACCCTGCACTGTGTAAAATATATTAATCTACATTACCCTCCACTGTGTAAACCAGAGTAAAACATTTGATATATTAATCTACATTACCCTGCACTGTGTAAACCAGAGTAAAACATTTGGTAACATATTAATCTACATTACCCTCCACTGTGCAAACCAGAGTAAAACATTTGGTAATATATTAATCTACATTACCCTCCACTGTGCAAACCAGAGTAAAACATTTGGTAATATATTAATCTACATTACCCTGCACTGTGTAAACCAGAGTAAAACATTTGATATATTAATCTACATTACCCTGCACTGTGTAAAATATATTAATCTACATTACCCTCCACTGTGTAAAATATATTAATCTACATTACCCTGCACTGTGTAAACCAGAGTAAAACATTTGGTAATATATTAATCTACATTACCCTCCACTGTGTAAACCAGAGTAAAACATTTGATATATTAATCTACATTACCCTCCACTGTGTAAAATATATTAATCTACATTACCCTCCACTGTGTAAACCAGAGTAAAACATTTGATATATTAATCTACATTACCCTCCACTGTGTAAACCAGAGTAAAACATTTGGTAATATATTAATCTACATTACCCTCCACTATGTAAACCAGAGTAAAACATTTGGTAAATATATTAATCTACATTACCCTCCACTGTGCAAACATATTAATCTACATTACCCTCCACTGTGTAAACCAGAGTAAAACATTTGATATATTAATCTACATTACCCTGCACTGTGTAAAATATATTAATCTACATTACCCTGCACTGTGTAAACCAGAGTAAAACATTTGGTATATTAATCTACATTACCCTCCACTGTGTAAACCAGCGTAAAACATTTGGTAATATATTAATCTACATTACCCTCCACTGTGCAAACCAGAGTAAAACATTTGATATATTAATCTACATTACCCTGCACTGTGTAAAATATATGAATCTACATTACCCTCCACTGTGTAAACCAGAGTAAAACATTTGGTAAATATATGAATCTACATTACCCTCCACTGTGTAAAATATATTAATCTACATTACCCTCCACTGTGTAAAATATATTAATCTACATTACCCTGCACTGTGTAAAATATATGAATCTACATTACCCTCCACTGTGTAAACCAGAGTAAAACATTTGGTAAATATATGAATCTACATTACCCTCCACTGTGTAAAATATATTAATCTACATTACCCTCCACTGTGTAAAATATATTAATCTACATTACCCTCCACTGTGTAAACCTGAGTAAAACATTCGGTAAATATATTAACCCATTTGATTCTGGATACCGTTCAGACAGTATTTGCAAAGTACATAGAGCAAGATCAGCCGCCATGGAATGTGACAACATGATGTAAATATTGATAAAATAAAATATGTTTAAACTAAGACACTTGGCTATGTAGCAAACAACATAGATCCTGATCAGCATGCAGCGTGACGCTGCAGCTGATCTGGATCTATGTTGTTTGCAAAAGCCTTTAAATGTATCCAGAATGAAATGGGTTAATCTACATTACCATCCACTGTGTAAACCAGAGTAAAACATTTGGTAAATTATAATCAATCTCGTTACCTCTGTTTGATTGCTGAAATTACAGATGTCAATTAGGTTAAGGTTAATACAACTAATTATATACTAGTTAAATATTAATTATTATTTACCTTTAAATGAGGCAAGTGTGCAATATAAGGAAACTTCTTTAGGGTCAGGAACACACCTGAAATGGGAATATTATACCTCATTTGCATATTTTCTTCCTTACTGTATGTAACGTGTTCCGGGCATTTATTTTCAATAGTGCCCAGAGGCTCCGGGCACTATTGAGCCTGCAGGCCGCCAAATCTCACGGCGTGTGAAAATTACAACACACCGCAAAATTATCTCCCTTACGTGGATAAACAACAAAAATGTCGTTTATATTATTGAAAGTATTCAAAGACTGTGTCTTCTTTATTTAATTTGCATATAATAATATGCTTTCCCATCAGGATCTTCACTGATTGATATTTAATATAGAGCTCTAGATAAGAAGAGTAGTTTTCAATCATTTCCATCATTTTCCGATAATATCCCTCTTATCTAGAGCTTTCCCACCAAAAGAGAGATGGGAGGGAGAGACAGACAGAATGTGAGTGAGAGAAATTTAAATAAAATTTGCTTGTCTAATATTTGGTATAATATAACAGATAGAACATGATGTTGGCGAAATATCTCTGTAATAGTGATGCTAGGATTCATGTCAATACATCATCAGTTTGATACGCATCAGAGATGAATATATTTTCTGTATATAGTACAGGGTTCCAGCTGTCAGTTGCCAATATGGCACCAATTGCGGCAAAAAAGAATAAATGGTGCAAATTAGTTTATACAAATTTATTTTAGCTCGATTGCGAAACAAGTTCTTTCAACTTATATTAATCACTCTCGAGACCTCATTCCTGATGGAATCCATCGCCACGAAGGAGAGACAAGAGGCAATGTGGAATTTAAATGCCTTGCCTAAGGGCACAATCGTAACGGCTCCAGTGAGGCTCGAACTCCGGACCTTTCGCACCTGAAGCGAACGCGCATCCACTGCGCTATCACGACTTCCACTTCCACTGGTGCAAATTGGCGAAGATATTAGGCACAACATTTTGTTTATGTTTTTTTACTCCTTTTTTTCGCGCTCTAACAGCATGCACATAGTATCATTATGTTTATTTAATTCATAGAGGGAACCCTGTATGAGCATGTGAACTTAAATGTTCTGTTGTGTGCTACAGGCTTTTAAAGCATATGCGATGAATATGTTATATCCGATTAAATTCTTAAGTGTGCCATTTCCAATACAACGGTGATACAAATCTTAAATAAAAATGTGACTGGCTATGGGAGACAACTCTGTCAAAATTGTTCATTTATTATGGTGCAAAGAAGGATTCTTATTTATACCATCTACACAAAGTCATATACGTTTAATAATATATCTGCTACAAAGGACAAATAAAAGGAAATATGTCACCTTTCAGTAGATTGGCAGCTGCATCCCAGTCACATTTCCTCTGTAAATACAAAAGAACCATTTTTAGAAACCGACAAATAAAGATCCAACCCTTGGTCTCGTCATCCTGACTCAAACACCCGGTCTCGTCATCCTGACTCAAACACCCGGTCTCGTCATCCTGACTCAAACCCTCGGCCTCGTCATCCTGGCTCAAATCCTCGGTCTCGTCATCCTGACTCAAACCCTCGGTCTCATCATCTTGACTCAAAACCCTCGGTCTCGTCATCTTGACTCAAATCATTGGTCTCGTCATCCTGACTCAAACCCTCAGTCTCGTCATCTTGACTCAAACCTTCGGTCTCGTCATCCTGACTCAAACCCTCAGTCTCGTCATCCTGACTCAAACCCTCGGACTTGTCATCCTGACTCAAACCCTTGGTCTCGTCATCCTGACTCAAACACCCGGTCTCGTCATCCTGACTCAAACCCTCAGTCTCGTCATCCTGACTCAAACCCTCGGTCTCGTCATCCTGACTCAAACCCTCAGTCTCGTCATCCTGACTCAAACCCTCGGTCTCATCATCCTGACTCAAACCCTCGGTCTCTTCATCCTGACTCAAACCCTTGGTCTCGTCATCCTGACTCAAACCCTTGGTCTCATCATCCTGACTAAAAACCTTTGGTCTCATCATCCTGGCTCAAACCCTCGGTCTCGTCATCCTGACTCAAACCCTCGGTCTCATCATCCTGACTCAAACCCTCGGTCTCGTCATCCTGACTCAAACCCTCAGTCTCGTCATCCTGACTCAAACCATCGGTCTCGTCATCCTGACTCAAACCCTCAGTCTCGTCATCCTGACTCAAACCCTCGGTCTCGTCATCCTGACTCAAACCATCGGTCTCGTCATCAGGACTCAAACCCTCGGTCTAGTCATCAGGACTCAAACCCTCGGTCTCGTCATCCTGACTCAAACCCTCGGTCTCGTCATCAGGACTCAAACCATCGGTCTCGTCATCAGGACTCAAACCCTCGGTCTCGTCATCAGGACTCAAACCCTCGGTCTCGTCATCAGGACTCAAACCCTCGGTCTCGTCATCAGGACTCAAACCCTCGGTCTCGTCATCAGGACTCAAACCATCGGTCTCGTCATCAGGACTCAAACCCTCAGTCTCGTCATCCTGACTCAAACCCTCAGTCTCGTCATCCTTGCTCCAACCCTTGGCCTCGTCATCCTGACTCAAACCCTCGGTCTCGTCATCAGGACTGAAATCCTTGGTTTAATCATCGCGATTCAAACACACATTCTGCAGACCCACACCCACAGCCTTCATCATCAACACTAGACTTTGTCATATGACTCATACCCTGGATCTCATCACCTTGATCTCCTAAACCTGACTCAAACCCTTGAACTCATAAACCAGACTCAAACCCTGGTGCATTTGGACAGACCCTATCCCTCCCCTACCTGTGCATTTGGACAGGCCCTGACCCTCTCATACTTGTGCATTTGGACAGGCCCTGACCCTCTCATACTTGTGCATTTGGACAGGCCCTGACCCTCTCATACTTGTGCATTTGGACAGGCCCTGACCCTCTCATACCTGTACATTTGGACAGACCCTGCTCCTTTCATACCTGTGCATTTGGACAGACCCTATCCCTCTCCTACCTGTGCATTTGGACAGACCCTGCCCCTCTCATACATGTACATTTCGACAGACCCTGCTCCTCTCATACCTGTACATTTTGACATACCCTGCCCCTCTCATACCTGTGCATTTGGACAGACCCTGCCCCTCTTATATCTGTACATTTCGACAGAACCTGCCCCTCTCATACCTGTACATTTCGACAGACCCTGCCCCTCTCATACCTGTACATTTCGACAGACCCTGCCCCTCTTATACCTGTACATTTGGACAGACCCTGCCCCTCTCATACCTGTACATTTGGACAGACCCTGCCCCTCTCATACCTGTGCATTTGGACAACCCCTGCTCCTCTCATACCTATGCATTTGGACAGACCCTGCCTCTCTCATACCTGTACATTTGGACAGACCCTGTCCCTCTCATACCTGTACATTTGGACAGACCCTGCCCCTCTCATACCTGTGCATTTGGACAACCCCTGCTCCTCTCATACCTGTACATAATACATTTCGACAGATCCTGCCCTCTCATACTTGTGCATTTCGACAGACCCTGCCCCTCTCATACATGTACATTTGGACAGACCCTGCCCCTCTCATACCTGTGCATTTGGACAGACCCTGCCCCTCTCATACCTGTACATTTGGACATACCCCGCCTCTCTCATACCTGTACATTTGGACATACCCCGCCCCTCTCATACCTGTACATTTCGACAGATCCTGCCCTCTCATACCTGTGCATTTGGACATACCCTGCCCCTCTCATACCTGTGCATTTGGACAGACCCTGCCCTTCTCATACCTGTACATTTGGACAGACCCTATCCCTCCCCTACCTGTACATTTCGACAGACCCTGCCTCTCTCATACCTGTACATTTGGACATACCCTGCCTCTCTCATACCTGTATATTTGGACATACCCGCTCCTCTCATACCTGTACATTTCGACATACCCTGCCCCTCTCATACCTGTACATTTCTCCTGGACAGTAAGACAGATGTTGCCCATCACAAATGGGGACTTTACATAAAGCAAATAAGGAAATAAATATTACACCTCTCAAGGGAGATACTTTATATACCTCAATTCAAATACAACATTGATCTCATATCGTTCTCAATGAAGAGAAGATATCTCTGTTGCATGCATCCTTGTCACCAACATTCATTATATTAAATAAACGCATACATGTCAACCATTTCTAGTTTAATCATATTTTATTGCTTATTTATATACAATACAATTATAAATATAAACATGGTAAATATATAAGCAAACTGATACAACTGCAATGCTTGTTTATATACAATACAATTACAAATATAAACATGGTAAATATATAAGCAAACTGATACAACTGCAATGCTATGCTTATACTTGCACAGTGCACGAATACAATCTAGAAGCAAATGGGTTGGGCAACAAGTTTTACCAACATTAGCAAGTGCCCTCCCCAATAAACCAGATTAATGTTAACAAAATGACCGTAGCGATGTGTACTGTAATAACTATAATATTTTAGATGAAAATAAATGATCAGGATTAGAAAGGACAAGAAATGAAATTAGCAAAAAAATAAATAGAGAAGCATTCTGTAACAGTTCTCTGCTTCTGCGCCATACACACCATATCCCCAGCCAGCCAGCCAGCCAGCCAGCCAGCCAGCCAGCCAGCCAGCCAGCCAGCCAGCCAGCCAGCCAGCCAGCCAGCCAGCCAGACCCAATCCCCACCACCAAATAGAGAATCGGCTTGTAGAGATATGTACTTGCATTTCTAGAGTCCAAGAGGGACATCTCTCATCCCAAGGGGGGAGGGGACATATATTTCTATGTTAGAGTTACAGTTAGAGTTCAAAATGGGGGAGTTTTTGTATTTTGGTGCAGCTCATTCTAAATTTTAACGGGGCTTGAACTCACAACCTCTAAATTACAAGGCGGCCATCGTATCACTATGGAAACGTCAGAAGTTCTACACAGGTCAATTACTCTAAACAGATAATGTAAATAGTTGTACAAACTTTCAGGTTGTTTTTCTTGGAGAGTTTAGTGAAGAGCCTGTCCAGACGCCTCAGTATCAGGTTTAGAGCGGGTCTCACGGCTTCCTGTGACCAGTCTGTGATCGGCAGGATCTCTGTCATATACCTGCAAATTATTAAAATAAAATGTAATTTTCTGCGTTTGAATGGATATGAATTAGAGGAAAATTGATTTCCCTTTAATCGATATTAGTCTCCACTAGGTGTAGCGGATAAGCTTAGCACAAAGTATTCGTGGGTCATGTAAGATGCTGGTGTGTCATTCAGCATTGGGACACTGACAAGACAAGGTGTAGCGGATAAGCTTAGCACGAAGTATTCGTGGGTCGTGTAAGATGTTGATGTATCATTCAGCATTGGGACACTGACAAGACGAGGTGTAGTGGATAAGCTTAGCACGAAGTATTCGTGGGTCATGTAAGATGCTGGTGTGCCATTCAGCGTTGGGACACTGACAAGACAACACATTAAACTTTTTTAATTATATTGTCAAAATTGGCGAGCCATGATAATAATTATAAGGACTTGACTTATTTATGAACAAGATTGCAATTGCAACATAGTGTACATGTATGATAATTAGAAACATGAACGTTTACTGTGAAGTTGCATAGTTATTATTCATAATGAAATTGATCTATTTATTTATTGCATATGTTACTATAAATAGTAACAAATTTAATGGTAGAAAAGCAAAATATCTGGTCGACGCGAGCAATATATCTTGATTTTCGGCTCTGCCGGGCCAATATCGGATATTATATATATTATATATATCGCGCGCCGAGATCAAATCACGAGCACGTGTCACAGGTAGCAACAACATAGTAACTACATTGTGTAAACATGGCCGCCAAAGCAACACTAAAGTCGTTGTCTGACAGATTGTTGTCCCTTGACGGTAAAATATCTGAGCGAAATAAGCAAATAACAGCAGAAGAAACATACGGCTATGTATGCAATAAAGAAGTTATTAAACGGCTCCGCGGTTTAATAACCTCTAAATAGTGTCACATGACATTGGTAAATATTATTGTCGAATATATATGAAATGTATTATGACCATAAATTATATGAATATTAAGTTGTAATATTGATGAATATATGTGTTGGTCGGTCAGTAGGCCACCCAAGTGCTAAACGCAGTAGGCTACCCAAGTACTTAACGCAGTAGGCCACCCAAGTGCTAAACGCAGTAGGCCACCCAAGTGCTTAACGCAGTAGGCCACCCAAGTGCTTAATGCAGTAGGCCACCCAAGTGCTTAATGCAGTAGGCCACCCAAGTGCTTAACGCAGTAGGCCAACCAAGTGCTTAACGCAGTAGGCCACCCAAGTGCTTAATGCAGTAGGCCACCCAAGTGCTTAACGCAGTAGGCCACCCAAGTGCTTAACGCAGTAGGCCACCCAAGTGCTTAATGCAGTAGGCCACCCAAGTGCTTAAGCAGTAGGCCACCCAAGTGCTTAACGCAGTAGGCCACCCAAGTGCTTAACGCAGTAGGCCACCCAAGTGCTTAATGCAGTAGGCCACCCAAGTGCTTAATGCAGTAGGCCACCCAAGTGCTTAATGCAGTAGGCCACCCAAGTGCTTAACGCAGTAGGCCACCCAAGTGCTTAATGCAGTAGGCCACCCAAGTGCTTAATGCAGTAGGCCACCCAAGTGCTTAACGCAGTAGGCCACCCAAGTGCTAAAAGCAGTAGGCCACCCAAGTGCTTAACGCAGTAGGCTACCCAAATGCTTAATGCAGTAGGCCACCCAAGTGCTTAATGCAGTAGGCCACCCAAGTGCGTAATGCAGTAGGCTACCCAAGTGCTTAACGCAGTAGGCCACCCAAGTGCTTAACACAGTAGGCCACCCAAGTGCTTAATGCAGTAGGCCACCCAAGTGCGTAATGCAGTAGGCTACCCAAGTGCTTAACGCAGTAGGCCACCCAAGTGCTTAACGCAGTAGGCCACCCAAGTGCTAAACGCAGTAGGCCACCCAAGTGCTAAATGCAGTAGGCCACCCAAGTGCTTAACGCAGTAGGCTACCCAAGTGCTTAATGCAGTAGGCTACCCAAGTGCTTAATGCAGTAGGCTACCCAAGTGCTTAACACAGTAGGCCACCCAAGTGCTTAACGCAGTAGGCCAACCAAGTGCTTAATTGAAAAGTATGTATTTGCATGCTAAATCATGTGTTTGTTTTAATAACACTCTTAGTAATGATTTCACTTGTTATTTAGGTGTGCGCCAAGGTGAATCTTTATCGCCTTTCGTATTTGTTATGTTTTTAAATGATCTTGAAGAACATATGGTATTAAATGGATTTAAGGGCATAGAAATGTACATGACAAAACTTTTCATTTTATTATATGCAGATGACATTGTTATTTTTTCAGAGTCTGCGGACGGCTTACAACACGGTCTAAATATTTTGTATGGTTACTGTAATAGGTGGAAATTGAAAATTAATGTTCAAAAAACAAAGGTTGTTGTTTTCAGAAAAGGCGGTATTTTACCTCGGAATTTAAATTTTATATTTAATGGCGAAACAATTGAAATCATTAAATCGTTTTCATATTTAGGTATTGTTTTTACTCAAGGTGGGTCGTTTAGCGAAGCACAAGTGAATCTTTCATCTAAAGCACAGAAAGCCATTTTTAAACTTAACAAGTATTTATACAATTTTCCAAATGTTACTGTTAAACACAAAATTGACCTTTTTGATAAACTTATTTCATCAATTTTAAACTATTCTTGCGAGGTATGGGGTTTTCATAAAGCTAATAACATTGAACGGGTGCATACTCAGTACTGTAAACGTATTTTACTAGTGAAACGTTCCACACAAAATGATTTTATATATGGCGCCTTAAATCGTTTTGATTTGTCATTTAACCGTTACGTTAGAATTGTTAAGTATTGGATAAAAATTACATGTACTAGTGATTTGAAGTATTGTAAACTTGTTTACGAAATATTAAAGGCCGACGCCGACATTTATCCCAACAAAGTTTCATGGGTTACACTTTTGCAAAATTTACTGTCCACTTTAGGATTTCGTGAGGTCTGGTTAGCACAGAGTGTCGGTAATGTGAGCGCTTTTATCAGCCTTTTTAAACAGCGGTTACGTGATACAAGTATGCAAAACTGGAACTCGAGGATAGAAAATTCATCCCGTAGTACTTTTTACAAATCTGTTGTCTCATTTGATTTTCAGTATTATCTGAAGTGCGACTTACCATCCAAATATAGAGTAGCAATGACAAGACTGTTGTTGTCCTCCCATAACCTTTCTATTGAAACTGGTAGATGGCACCGTTCACACAGCATTCCGCGTGAGGAACGTAAATGCATTTCATGTGATAAACTCGAAGACGAGTACCATTTTCTCATTGAATGTTCCTTATATAATGATCTACGAAATAAATACATTTCAAGGTACTATTGGTTTAATCCGAGTATGTATAAATGGCAAACACTTTTTGATAGTAAAAATCTGTCTGTTATCAAGAAACTAAGTGTATTCATTTATAAAGCTTTTGAGTTACGGTCAGAATTGATATGCTGACTAATTATTATGTTTCATCTGAGTGCAAATTATTATATAATTATGTGCTATTTTGTACAATATTGCATGCATCTTGAATCAATATATATATGCCATTACGTCTTTAAATTATTATTTATGTATGACCATATTACAGTTACAATATACACTTGTCATGACTATGCATAGATGCCTATACATTTCAGTTAAAGTCAATCAGTACATTGCATATGAATTGCTGAAACTGTTTTGTTTAAGGCCCGAGCTACATAAGTAGTGCTTATACATTTTACACATTGTACATGCTGATGTAAAGGTTTAATGAAATAATTTAAAGTACCTATTCTAAATCTATATATTATTATGCAATGCACCACCGAATTAATACTTGAATTGATTTTTGTATAGTTAACACCTTCTCCGCATGACTATGCATATTTTGGGTGTTGTATGAAACTATGAGCATTACGGTTTGAGTACACTGCATGAGAGTTATAAATATTTCTGCCACTGATTGTATGCATTGTCACTGTGTTATTGTCATCTTGTTGCGTCACTGTATACTGTATAATATATATGTTTATGTTTGTTGTATGTTCTCATGGGCCTCTGGCTTATTGAATTTGAAAATAAACTATCTATCTATATGAAATGTATTATGACCATAAATTATATGAATATTAAGTTGTAATATTGATGAATATATGTGTTGGTCGGTCAGTAGGCCACCCAAGTGCTAAACGCAGTAGGCTACCCAAGTACTTAATGCAGTAGGCCACCCAAGTGCTAAACGTAGTAGGCTACCCAAGTGCTTAATGCAGTAGGCCACCCAAGTGCTTAATGCAGTAGGCCACCCAAGTGCTTAATGCAGTAGGCCACCCAAGTGCTTAACGCAGTAGGCCAACCAAGTGCTTAACGCAGTAGGCCACCCAAGTGCTTAACACAGTAGGCCACCCAAGTGCTTAATGCAGTAGGCCACCCAAGTGCTTAACGCAGTAGGCCACCCAAGTGCTTAACGCAGTAGGCCACCCAAGTGCTTAATGCAGTAGGCCACCCAAGTGCTTAACGCAGTAGGCCACCCAAGTGCTTAATGCAGTAGGCCACCCAAGTGCTTAATGCAGTAGGCCACCAAAGTGCATAATGCAGTAGGCTACCCAAGTGCTTAACGCAGTAGGCCACCCAAGTGCTTAACGCAGTAGGCCACCCAAGTGCTAAACGCAGTAGGCCACCCAAGTGCTTAACGCAGTAGGCCACCCAAGTGCTTAATGCAGTAGGCTACCCAAGTGCTTAACGCAGTAGGCCACCCAAGTGCTTAATGCAGTAGGCCACCCAAGTGCTAAACGTAGTAGGCTACCCAAGTGCTTAATGCAGTAGGCCACCCAAGTGCTTAATGCAGTAGGCCACCCAAGTGCTTAATGCAGTAGGCCACCCAAGTGCTTAACGCAGTAGGCCAACCAAGTGCTTAACGCAGTAGGCCACCCAAGTGCTTAACGCAGTAGGCCACCCAAGTGCTTAATGCAGTAGGCCACCCAAGTGCTTAACGCAGTAGGCCACCCAAGTGCTTAACGCAGTAGGCCACCCAAGTGCTTAATGCAGTAGGCCACCCAAGTGCTTAACGCAGTAGGCCACCCAAGTGCTTAATGCAGTAGGCCACCCAAGTGCTTAATGCAGTAGGCCACCAAAGTGCGTAATGCAGTAGGCTACCCAAGTGCTTAACGCAGTAGGCCACCCAAGTGCTTAACGCAGTAGGCCACCCAAGTGCTAAACGCAGTAGGCCACCCAAGTGCTTAACGCAGTAGGCCACCCAAGTGCTTAATGCAGTAGGCTACCCAAGTGCTTAACGCAGTAGGCCACCCAAGTGCTTAATGCAGTAGGCTACCCAAGTGCTTAATGCAGTAGGCTACCCAAGTGCGTAATGCAATAGGCCACCCAAGTGCTTAACACAGTAGGCTACCCAAGTGCTTAATGCAGTAGGCTACCCACGTGCTTAACGCAGTAGGCCACCCAAGTGCTTAACACAGTAGGCTACCCAAGTGCTTAACACAGTAGGCCACCCAAGTGCTTAACGCAGTAGGCCACCCAAGTGCTTAACACAGTAGGCTACCCAAGTGCTTAACGCAATTACAACATGAAATTTGAAATGAATCAAGTGATGTTGTTTCTGGTATTATAAGTATAGCAGATGGTCCAATGTTGTAGGGAAGCACAATTACTGGTTATACCATAATCCTTTGAACATAAGTCGCGAGATAGTACGAGATATGGTAAAAAAACATCAAAGAAATTCCAGGGTGACACGATCACCGTGACCTATACCTCTGACCTCAATATCAATAAGGGTCATAAACTGATCAATGCTATCTTAATGTGCGACGATTGATTGAACAACCTGAAATTGTGTGGAAATAGCTTTCTGAATGTGACACCCTGGTTTATAGTCCCATTAGAAAGACTGGTATACACACATCATTGCAGTCTTTCTCTCATTGTCCTATTTAAACACTAGTACAGTGAAACAACCCCTCCAAACCAGAACCACTCTAAACTGGAATTCACTCCAAACCGGAACCACTCTAAACTGGAATTTACTCCAAACCGGAACCACTCTAAACTGGAATTCACTCTAAACTGGAATTCACTCTAAACTGGAATTCACTCTAATCTGGAATTCAATCTAAACTGGAATTCATTCTAATCTGGAATTCACTCTAAACTGGAATTCACTCCAAATTGGAATTCATTCTAATCTGGAATTCACTTTAAACTGGAATTCACTCCAAACTGAACACATTTCTTAGTCCTGAATTTTTCCCTTCTTTTGATCATTGTAAAAAAAACCTCTGCAAACCGAAACCACTCGGTTCTGAATATGGAACAGATTTTATTAAATATATGTGCAGTTTCAACTGTAATATACACCTGGCCTGGAGGTTATAAAACTTTTCTCCAATCAAAAACTCAGTCTCGAGTTTCTGATTGGTTGAGCCATGAGCAAATAACCAATCAAATTTCTTGAGCTCTAGTTTGAGATCTGAGAAAAGTTTTATAACCTCGGGCCTGTAAATCGAACAGCAACTTGTCTTAATCAAATATGAAACTGACTCAGAATATTGTATTGTACACTTGTGATAGTTTGGTTTAGAGGGGGTTTCTCTGTATAACATCTTTTCTTACCTTTGTAGGCCGGCACAGCCCATAGTTTCAGGATCATACGGGGCCAACTTCAGTAGTGTGTGAGCTATTTCTGCCAGTCTCTGCAAATTACAAGTCACTAAATGTGATAAACACATTGTTTGTTTTTACGTTTATTTATCGTCGCTACCGGATGCCCATATGAGCGACGCCTCCTGAAGAGATTAGTCATTTTAGATGTTTGGAGGATAGTGCAATGATACAGACAGAGACCCATTACAGAGTCTCCTCTGGATCTTTTACGTGCATGGTGTAAAGCACCGACACGAGACCTCGGTTTAACGTCCCATCTGAAAGACTGTTAATTTTATTAGGGTCAGACGGGGGATCGAACCTACGATCCCTGGATTACCAGTCCAGCGTTTTACCACTGGGCTACAGATCAGTCTGTTGGATCAGGAGTCTACAGGTATATGTCAATTATACACTGCCATATGCCACATAGTGACATGTTAATTCAAAACACATTGCCAAAGTCAAATATCTTTTATTCTCTCATTTCATGACATGCATGAAAACACACCGGAGAAAGCCTTCACAACATAGTGTTTGAATTATACATGTAGTTGATTGTTTCTGCAAATTAGTCACACATTGCGACAGGAACATTGTGAAAAGATTTCACAACATAGTGTTTGAATTATACATGTAGTTGATTGTTTCTGCAAATTAGTCACACATTGCGACAGGAACATTGTGAAAAGATTTCACAACATAGTGTTCGAATAACAGTTTATTATGAAAGTGGGCAAATTCCATCATTCCCATCTGTGTAGATCTCAAATGTATAATAAAACAACACATTGGCAATCTGGAAACTAGCTGCTTAACACTCCCTCATAGAAACACCTCTCGACGCCATTACCAATACGACATACATCGATAATGTTCATAATAATGGCCAGAATCTCATGTAGTCCCAGTAATATCTATGGAGTTGGGATAGATATGGCGACTACTTATCCGCTGCATGATAGCTAAATGGCTGTCATTTGTATGGAGATATAATAGTATATTAACATAAATCTCTATGTAGTTCCAGTAATATCTATGGAGGTGGGATAGATATGGCGACTACTTATCCACTGCATGATAGCTAAATGGCTGTCGGTTGTATGGAGATATAATAGTATATTAACCTGAATCTCTATGTAGTCCCAGTAATATCTATGGAGGTGGGATAGATATGGCGACTACTTATCCACTACATGATAGCTAAATGGCTGTCCTTTGTATGATGATATAATAGTATATTACCATAAATCTCTATGTAGTTCCAGTAATATCTATGGAGGTGGGATAGATATGGCGACTACTTATCCACTGCATGATAGCTAAATGGCTGTCGTTTGTATGGAGATATAATAGTATATTACCATAAATCTCTATGTAGTTCCAGTAATATCTATGGAGGTGGGATAGATATGGCGACTACTTATCCACTGCATGATAGCTAAATGGCTGTCGTTTGTATGGAGATATAATAGTATATTACCATAAATCTCTATGTAGTTCCAGTAATATCTATGGAGGTGGGATAGATATGGCGACTACTTATCCACTGCATGATAGCTAAATGGCTGTCGTTTGTATGGAGATATAATAGTATATTACCATAAATCTCTATGTAGTCCCAGTAATATCTATGGAGGTGGGATAGATATGGCGACTACTTATCCACTGCATGATAGCTAAATGGCTGTCGTTTGTATGGAGATATAATAGTATATTAACATAAATCTCTATGTAGTCCCAGTAATATCTATGGAGGTGGGATATATATGGCGACTACTTATCCACTGCATGATAGCTAAATGGCTGTCGTTTGTATGGAGATATAATAGTATATTAACCTGAATCTCTATGTAGTCCCAGTAATATCTATGGAGGTGGGATATATATGGCGACTACTTATCCACTGCATGATAGCTAAATGGCTGTCGTTTGTATGGAGATATAATAGTATATTAACATAAATCTCTATGTAGTTCCAGTAATATCTATGGAGTTGGGATATATATGGGTGGGATATATATGGCGACTACTTATCCACTGCATGATAGCTAAATAGCTGTCGTTTGTATGGAGATATAATAGTATATTAACCTAAATCTCTATGAAGGAAAGGGTTAATTGGTGACCACTAACACAGGTTTGACTGTATACACATTTATTTTAGCTTGATTACGTCACTAAGTTTGGACAACATTAGAGACCATATTCCTGATGGTGTATCCACCACCATGAGAGAGAGATAAAGTGGATTAAAAGGTCTAGCCAAGGACACAACGCTTGGTGATTCTGACAGGGCTCACGGTCACAAACTCTCTGTTACAGGTTCTAGCCGAGGGACACAACACTTGGTGATTCTGACAGGGCTCACGGTCACAACCTCTCTGTTACAGAGTCTAGCCGAGGGACACAACAATTGGTGATTCTATAAGGGCTCAAGGTCACAACCTCTCTGTTACAGGGTCTAGCCGAGGGACACAACAATTGGTGATTCTGACAGGGCTCACGGTCACAACCTCTCTGTTACAGAGTCTAGCCAAGGGACACAACACTTGGTGATTCTGACAGGGCTCACGGTCACAACCTCTCTGTTACAGAGTCTAGCCGAGGGACACAATAATTGGTGATTCTGACAGTGCTCACGGTCACAACCTCTCTGTTACAGAGTCTAGCCGAGGGACACAATAATTGGTGATTCTGACAGTGCTCACGGTCACAACCTCTCTGTTACAGAGTCTAGCCGAAGGACACAACAATTGGTGATTCTGACAGGGCTCAAGGTCACAACCTCTCTGTTACAGAGTTCAGCTGAAGGACACAACAATTGGTGATTCTGACAGGGCTCAAGGTCACAACCTCTCTGTTACAGGGTCTAGTCGAGGGACACAATAATTGGTGATTCTGACAGGGTTCAAGGTCACAACCTCTCTGTTACAGAGTCTAGCCGAGGGACACAACAATTGGTGATTCTGACAGGGCTCAAGGTCACAACCTCTCTGTTACAGAGTTCAGCTGAAGGACACAACACTTGGTGATTCTGACAGGGCTCACGGTCACAACCTCTCTGTTACAGAGTTCAGCTGAAGGACACAATAATTGGTGATTCTGACAGGGCTCACGGTCACAACCTCTCTGTTACAGAGTCTAGCCGAGGGACACAACAATTGGTGATTCTGACAGGGCTCACGGTCACAACCTCTCTGTTACAGGGTCTAGTCGAAGGACACAACACTTGGTGATTCTGACAGTGCTCAAGGTCACAACCTCTCTGTTACAGAGTTCAGCTGAAGGACACAACAATTGGTGATTCTGACAGGGCTCAAGGTCACAACCTCTCTGTTACAGAGTTCAGCTGAAGGACACAACAATTGGTGATTCTGACAGGGTTCAAGGTCACAACCTCTCTGTTACAGGGTCTAGTCGAAGGACACAACAATTGGTGATTCTGACAGGGTTCAAGGTCACAACCTCTCTGTTACAGGGTCTAGTCGAGGGACACAACAATTGGTGATTCTATAAGGGTTCAAGGTCACAACCTCTCTGTTACAGGGTCTAGTCGAAGGACACAACAATTGGTGATTCTATAAGGGCTCATGGTCACAACCTCTCTGTTACAGAGTTCAGCTGAAGGACACAACAATTGGTGATTCTGACAGTGCTCACGGTCACAACCTCTCTGTTACAGGGTCTAGTCGAAGGACACAACAATTGGTGATTCTGACAGGGCTCAAGGTCACAACCTCTCTGTTACAGGGTCTAGTCGAGGGACACAACAATTGGTGATTCTGACAGGGCTCAAGGTCACAACCTCTCTGTTACAGGGTTTAGTCACACAACAATTGGTGATTCTATAAGGGCTCAAGGTCACAACCTCTCTGTTACAGAGTCTAGCCGAGGGACACAACAATTGGTGATTCTGACAGGGCTCAAGGTCACAAACTCTCTGTTACAGAGTCTAGCCGAGGGACACAATAATTGGTGATTCTGACAGGGCTCACGGTCACAACCTCTCTGTTACAGGGTCTAGTCAAAGAACACAACAATTGGTGATTCTGACAGGGCTCAAGGTCACAACCTCTCTGTTACAGAGTCTAGCCGAGGGACACAATAATTGGTGATTCTGACAGGGTTCAAGGTCACAACCTCTCTGTTACAGAGTCTAGTCGAGGGACACAATAATTGGTGATTCTGACAGGGTTCAAGGTCACAAACTCTCTGTTACAAGGGGTTCCCAGGTTCTATGTCTCTATTAAGCGAAGATACAAATCAAGGTAGGAGGTTTTTATTCCCAGGTAGGTAGGTCTAAGTTTGGAGGTGGCCTGAAAAGCAGGTTTGACTGTACTTACATTATGTGACTTATGATCAAGCAGCTCCGGCGGTCTGAATGAGGGATCGGCTAGTATTTTCCTCAGTTCTCTAAGGCGCGCCTGACACGTGGAGTAGAACTCGGCGATGACGTTGAGCAGACTGTCGCGAGGTCTACGGAAGTCTATTCTCATCTGTAGATCTTCATCATCCTGGTCATAATGCTGACCTTTCCTGCCACGACCTTCCTCCATGTGGCGACTGTATCACAAGCATAACGGATATCATCAAACAAGTTTTAAAGTCCCAGTGTTTTAAACTTCCAGTTGCATAACAGATATCAAACAAGTTTTAAAGTCCCATTGTTTTAAACTTCCAGTTGCATAACGGATATCATCAAAGTTTTAAAGTCCCAGTGTATGCTTTCTTAGAATGCGCTGCACACAGACATATGCTATTAATAATTTATTCATATTTTTTAAGTAAAAGTTTGTAGATCTGCCCACAATTCAACTGCTTTTAAAACTTTAGTTATTTTACAACGATTGCAAAACAAGTTTTAATAACTTATATTAATCACTCTCGTTGGCGCGGATGAAAGCATAGATGTGGTCATTTGTGTGGGAGGAAACCGGAGTACCCAGAGAAAACCCACCTGTCTGATCTGGCAATCACCGTACCATCTCACATACTTCCTGGTCTGAGGATCGAACCCTGGTTGCATTGGTGAGAAACGAGTGCGCTACCCACTACGCTAATCGGACAGCTTTAGTTGAAATTATTGTTTATAATCCCTTTATTGAAAATTGATTAACCGATACAAAGTCATCCATAACTTTGTACAACGCTGGATAAACCACTGTATACATTGGGCTAAAGTTGCACCTCAACTATGCTTTTAAATATGACCCCCCCCCCCCGAAACATCTACGGTGGTATCAGAGTCAGATAATGAACTATATACATTTGTCTAGTCCGGTGATTTTTCATTCCCACACGGCCCTTTGGGAAGATATATATTTCAGTGTCTGGAGTTTCATCAACATATCATAACACATGTAGTCTTACCCGCCCGTCGAGTCTTCCCTGTCATCATAGAAAACACTCGTCTCCACGGGAGACCCTCCTCGGCCCTTTTCCTTTGTGCTGGATTTCTCCGCCTCTAATTGACGTATACTGGTGGGCAGACTCATGCTTCTGAAAAACATTGATAACATAAAAATTATTATCAATCTTTCTATCACAAGAATGGTATACAGTCAAACCTGTCTTAAGCAGCCAGTTTCCAGATTCCCAATAAGTTGTTTTATTATACATTTGACCTCTATTAAGCAGCCACCTGTGCTTAGCAGCCACTTTCTGAGATTCCCTTGGCTGGCTGCTTAAGTCAGGTTTTGACTGTACATAAAATTATTTCTGTCCATGTGATTTCCGATTTCTGCAAATAAGTTTAACGTCTACAAGAAAAGCACAATCATTGTCATCCTTCTATCTACCTATCCTCCTTAGATGTCAAACCCCTCAAGGGGACGTCGCCACATTCCTCCTATAATGTCTCGCTCAGTAATTAGATATTGGCTTTCCCTGTTGATAGGTAGCGCCTATTTCATATTATATTTTGGGTCACAAGAGTTAAAAATGATATCCTGACTAAGTTTGTCGCTCAAGGACATTTAATTTGATTTATAAAGAGGTTATAAGTCAATCTCGGTTATAAGTCCAAGTTAAACCATCAACCTTCCACAAGTCAGCTAGATAGCTTACACACATGAAAGAATTTGACACAACCAGGGAGATTTGAACCTACAGCGGTGAGGGGCAAGTGATTTGAATGAATGACCGTAACTACTCAGTCACTTAATGATAAGCTATCAATTAACTGAATGGCCGTACAACGTACCTGGAGAAGAAATCACAAGACGTGATGAGAGCCTTCATTGATGAACAAATGTTGTTAATCATACTGATCTCGGCCCGGGCAGCTGGAGGGTTGTCTTTCTTGCTTGTCTCCACCTTCAGGTACTCCAGGTAGCGCGGCAGAATTACTTCCAGGGTTGTCTAGGAAATACGTTACTCAATTATCTCATAATCAATTCCAAACATCATATTTACGTTACGATTGTGCCCTTAGGCAAGGCATTTAAATTCCACATTGTCTCTTCTCTCTCCCTCGTGGCGATGGATTCCATCAGAAATGAGGTCTCGAGAGTGATAAATATAAGTTGTAATAACTTGTTTCACAATCGAGCTAAAATAAATTTGTATAAACTAACATCATATTTAGTTCAGTGTAATACAGTCATCTCATAATTTCTTATATGTACACACATGCAATAACACCTGGAAGGATTCTGATTGGTTGAGCGAATTATCCTTATAATTTGTAAATTAAACTTTAAATTATGCATATTTCTAGGTGACTTGGTATAAAGGATTCTGATTGGTTGAAAGAATAATTCTTATAATTTGTAAATTAACATTTATATTTCTAGTTGAATTGGTACATAACGTTAATGGTAAGACACATTATGATTTAAAAAGAAGTATCAACACAGTTATCATGCTGTAACATAAATATAACGCTACTTGCGTAATGAAGTCATGACAATTTAATGATGTCATGACAATTTGAAAGTAGAAACATTTATTAAAACGAGCGCGCTGCCATGGTAATGTGATAAAAGGATCTTACACTCGTGATGATTTCATACCAAAGTTTATTGGAATTTTGCTATTAAGCTTACCAAGAGGCTTAGGCCTAAAAAAAATGGTTTGATTTGGGTAACATGCCCGAAATTGCTAGGTAGTGTAGGTCGGATATTTTTGTTTTTTTGGTCGTTCAAGTTGGTCCATGGTTCGTGGGCGGTTTTTGCCATCGACACCTCTGACAATCACCGATATTCTTCTTCGACTTGTGCGAATGTTGTTGTTGGTGATAAAAACACGTCTTTCTGTGGTGTTATGTTGACTGCAATGCGTTTTCCAAATATTTATAACCGACATTTTTATTTTGTCGTTCAGTGTTACAAGACGCTTGACGTACAGGGCATTCATAGACATAGCGTCTTTATGATCGTCTACGTGATACTGAGCAAAAAGTAGTGAAACGTACAGTAAAAACCCGAAAAGGACAAAATAAAAGAAATTAACGGTTTTCTTTTCTTTTTCGGATCAGTCTCTAAAAATGCTAGGGTCGACGTGATTTTATAGATTTTATAACCATTATTTAGGCCATAATAGCAAAATTCCACAACTTGTTTCATAAAATATGATATGAAATCATCACTCAAATATATAAGATCCTATATTTAGAATACGACAATAATGATTGAAAAACGACATTCCTTCCAACTTTAGTACAGACAGCTACTTAACAGGTATCATTGTCAACCCAGGTTTTAACAGACGGATCTGTAGTTCAGTGGTTAACACATTCGACTTGCAATCCAGGGATCGCAGGTTCGATTCCCCATCTGACCCTCATAAAATTAACAGTCTTTCAGATGGGACGTAAAACTGAGGTCTCGTGTCGGTGCTGTACACCGTGCACGTAAAAGAACCAGAGGAGATTCTGGAATGGGTCTCTGTCTGTATCATTGCACTATCCTCCAAAAATCTAAAATGACTAATCTCTTCAGGAGGCGTCGCTCATATGGGCAACCGATAGCGACGATAAATAAACGTAAAGACACACACACACACCCAGGTTTGATGAATGCATACAAGAAAGCAGAGTACATACCAGCATTTGTACACTTCTGAATGAGTCTGGAGAATAGACAACAACCGTTACACACATGTCTATCACATCAACCAGGTTAAATGTATCTGGATCATTCTCATAGCAAAAGTCCTGAAACAGTTTAATAAAGCAAGCTATTTTGAGACGGTCGGCATGGTAACAAATCATATGAAGAGGAAAGATTTCACATGTAAGTTTTAGCGTAGACATCGACACAAGCTAGCATTGTTGCTTAATTTATCACATTCCAGATGAATCTCCTTTACTGGGAATTAACTTAAAGTTACTGCTTCAACAATTTTGGACATATGTATTAATTGATGTAAAAAAATTCTATTAATTATTATTAGTATAAACTGTAACCATGGTGACCTCCAAGAGAAACATTTCTATAAATCAGGATAAACTATAACCATGGTGGCCTCCAAGAGACAAATTTCTATAAATCAGGATCAACTGTAACCATGAAGACCTCAAATTGAGAAATACTTATAAATCAGGGTAAACTGTAACCTCCAAGAGACACATGTCTATAAATCAGGATAAACTGTAACCATGGTGACCTCCAAGAGACAAATTTCTATAAATCAGGATCAACTGTAACCATGAAGACCCCAAATTGAGAAATACTTATAAATCTGGATAAACTGTAACCATGGTGACCTCCAAGAGACAAATTTCTATAAATCAGGATCAACTGTAACCATGAAGACCCCAAATTGAGAAATACTTATAAATCAGGATAAACTGTAACCATGGTGACCTCCAAGAGACAAATTTCTATAAATCAGGATCAACTGTAACCATGAAGACCCCAAATTGAGAAATACTTATGAATCAGTATAAACTGTAACCATGAAGACCCCAAATTGAGAAATACTTATAAATCAGTATACGCTGTAACCATGGTGAACCCAAATTGAGAAATACTTATAAATCAGGATAAACTGTAACCAAGAAGACACCAAATTGAGAAATACTTATGAATCAGTATAAACTGTAACCATGAAGACCCCAAATTGAGAAATACTTATAAATCAGGATAAACTGTAACCATGGTGACCCCAAATTGAGAAATACTTATAAATCAGGATAAACTGTAACCATGGTGATGCCAAATTGAGAAATACTTATAAATCAGTATAAACTGTAACCATGAAGACCCCAAATTGAGAAATACTTATAAATCAGTATAAACTGTAACCATGAAGACCCCAAATTGAGAAATACTTATAAATCAGGATAAACTGTAACCATGGTGACCCCAAATTGAGAAATACTTATAAATCAGTATAAACTGTAACCATGGTGTGCCAAATTGAGAAATACTTATGAATCAGGATAAACTGTAACCATGAAGACACCAAATTGAGAAATACTTATGAATCAGTATAAACTGTAACCATGAAGACCCCAAATTGAGAAATACTTATGAATCAGGATAAACTGTAACCATGGTGACCCCAAATTGAGAAATACTTATGAATCAGGATAAACTGACCAACAACAAAAAAACGGTCGCTACTGTTAAATAAACTTAAATAATAAAATTAAAATAAAGTAAAGAAGACTGACCAGTGCTGTGAATGGTTTCACTCCCTGTACTATATCCAGTATACTCAACATGTCAGGAGCATCCTTCTCCAAGGACAGTAGCAGGTCAAACAGACAATCTGGCTGTACCTACAGATATATGGTAAGCTTATGTGAATATGTCAAACAGACAATCCGGCTGTACCTACAAATATACATGGAACTATCTGAATATGTTAAACAAACAATCCGGCGGTATCTACAAATATACATGAGCCTATCTGAATATGTTAAACAGACAATCAATCCGGCTGTACCTACAAATATACATGGAACTATCTGAATATGTTAAACAAACAATCCGGCTGTACCTACACATATACATGAGCCTATCTGAATATGTTAAACCTGGTTTCAAGCACTCCTGTACACTTGGTGATACAGGACATGTACAATCCGCTTTATATGGACCCATTCTTCTTGGTGCTTCCACTACAAGCATCGTGTCAGACACAGGTCGTTACCTGGGTACAACACCTGACTTCATGCAAGGCAGATGGACTGCTCTCTTACTTGAAACATGTCTACATCCCCGCGAGGGGTACGACATTAAAGGAAGATAGATAGATAGATAGATAGAAGAAATCAGACTTCTGTGGGACACACATACAATGACGAAATGTGATGGGTACCATGCAAGTGTTTACTCTTCTTTGCATAACGCGCAGTGTTATAACATAGTAGGCAAAACTGTACAACTTGTATGATAAACTAAACATAAAACATTGTCTTTTATATCATTTCCAATTTGTGTATTGCGTCTATTTCTTTTATTTAAGTTTATTTAGCGTCGCTACCGGTTGCCCATAGCGACGGGCAGTTTACCTAACAACACCTCTGCTGGACAGGCTCCAGCGGTTAACCAGTACTTGGTTCACCAATCTCCGTAAGAAACTGCCATCTTTTTCATATAAAGAGACACACAGTCTGAGCCTGGCTCGAACCCATGACCATCAGTAATGATAGGTTACAGAGTCAGCGATCGTGACCACTCGACCATGGAGGCAGTGTTACTGCTTCTTTTGTTGGTTATACAATTAATAAAAATTAATCCAAATACAATGCAACAGTGTAGGTAAAGGTCTTACCTTGAATCTGAATGAGGGAGATTTTTTTGATTTTATTTTATTTTGTTACGTTTATTTATCGTCGCTACCGGTTTCCCATATGAGCGACGCCTCCTGAAGAGATTAGTCATTTTAGATTTTTGGAGGATAGTGCAATGATACAGACAGAGACCCATTCCAGAATCTCCTCTGGTTCTTTTACATGCACGGTGTACAGCACCGAAACAAGACCTTGGTTTAAAGTCCCATCTGAAAGACTGTTAATTTTATTAGGGTCAGACGGTGGATCGAACCTGCGATCCTTGGATTTACCAGTCCAGCGTGTTAACCACTGGACTACAGATCTGTCTGTGGGGGAGATTATGTCTTATTTGGGTTTTTATATGGGGTGGGGGTTATGTCTGTCTGTGTCAAAAATCGTGGGGGGGGGTTATGTCTGCCACTTGAGCAAAATAAGTGTAAGTTGTGTAGAGATCGTGGATACAATGCTCACCTTGGTGGTATCTTTGAGGCCAGTACTAGCAGACTGGAAGTCGAGGATTGGAGCTACGCTACCAAATAACTGAAAATATATCACATATTAATGAAGTAATTGTACAAGAGGACCACCATAGAAATTATTTATCCAGAGTTGCTCACCTGATGCACAAATGTTAGAAATGTACACCTATCTGAGCGAGACCACTGGGTTTCGTGAAATGTTCCTCAGGTGTAACCTAGGTAATTGGGTTGTTCGGTTAGCGCAGTGGTTAGTTCACTCGCTTCTCACTAATGCAACCCAGGTTTGATCCTCGGACGGGTAAGCCAGATCGGACAGGTGGGTTTTCTCACACTCCGGTTTCCTCCCACACGAAGGACACATATATACTTTCATCCGTGCCAAAGAGAGTGTTAACGCTTATTTTGCAATCATTGTAAATAAAAAATGTTTGTACATTTTAAGCAAGATGAAAATGAGAGAATATTAATGAAAACTACAATGGATACCACGTTCAATGGAAATTGTAGTAAAACACACAAGGTCGCCGAATGTTTCACTCTGTCCATTGTCCCAAAATAGCAGTCAACATGTTCCATTTTGTATGTATGTATGTTCCATTAATGTCAAACCCCTTGCTGGGACCTAGACATGTTTTCCTGGGCAGGCTTAGCCGACCTAAGTGGTTAACCAGTACTAAGCAATGTGTGTGAGGTGCCTTGCTCAATGACGCTACATACGTGGCCTGACCGAGTATCGAACCCAGGACCGTTGGATTCCAAATCCGACGCTCTACCATGGATGCCACACTATAGGATTGTTATGGCATCAGAAAGATAGAAATATAGTTTATATAACTTTGTCTTAGCTCGATTGCGAAACAATTTCCTACAAATTATACTAATCACTCTCGAGACCTCGTTCCTGATGTAATCCATCAATCCATTGCCACGAGGGCGAGAGAAGAGTCAATGGGAATTTAAATGCCTTTGCATAAAGGCACAATCGTAACGGTTCCAGCGGGGCTCGAACTCTGGGCCTTTAGAAATATCATGTGACTAATTGGTACATGAAAACATTAAGTTATTTTGGAAAGCTGAACATGGTTGAAGAGATATGGAATAGACATATTAGATTATTAAGATGGAATAGACATATTAGATTATTAAGATGGAATAGACATATTAGATGATTAAGATGGAATAGACATATTAGATTATTAAGATGGAATAGACATATTAGATTATTAAGATGGAATAGACATATTAGATTATTAAGATGGTATTATTTGGACATTTTATATTTCAGATCAGAATTATTTAGCTGGTTTTATCTATTAAATGCTCTGATGTTCCAGACAAAGTTTAATCAAAAGTCCCCTAGAAGTTCAGGAGAATTCGAAAATAGAATTCCACGACTGTAATGTCGGTGAGGTTTGAGATGGCACATACATACAACACATTCAACTTAGGCTACAACGATGTCTAACTCCCAGACACACCACAACCACCCACCTCAATTACAGAATTACATATACATGTAGTATATACCGGTAAGTATATAATTTAGCACATTGTTACACAAACCTGCAGCATGAATGGTTTCCTGTGTAATATGTAGAACTGTTTACACACAAACTGTACAGCCTTACATATGACAGGGTTAGGCTGGTGGTTGCTGTAGGTCCTCAGTAAGGTAGGTATCACATTAAGGAACCTGAAAAATTAGACAAAACCACAAAATATCAGTCAACATGTTCCATTTGATAATGTCATAGAAAGACTGAAATATCATGTGTCTAATTTGTACATCCAAACTGAGGGCAGAAAGTCAGCATAACATTCAAAGTTATTTTACACACCCATCTGGTCTCACACATTGTACTATCATCTACCCTGTCTTACATTTGGCAATATGCTAATGCAGAACTTTGCAAGCTTAGCGATAAGCAGAAATCGCATAAAAGAAAATTAAACTTGAACAGAAATATAACTTAAGCAGAAGAAAACATAACTTAAACAGAAGAAACATAACTTAAACAGAAGAAACATAAATAAACAAAACTTAAACATAAAGAAAGCAACATAACTTAAAGAAATAGAAATATGATTTAAGGAGATCTGAACATAACTTACAGAACCACAACATAAAGAAAACAAACATAACATAAAGAAAACAAACGTAACTTAAGAAAACAAACATAACATAAAGGGAAATAATTCAAAGAGAAAGAATAATAGTAATAGAAAGAAATACAAATAAACCAGAAAGAAACATAACTTCAACAGAAAGAAACAACTTCAAAAGAAAGAAACATAACTTCAACAGAAAGAAACAACTTCAAAAGAAGGAAACATTACTTCAAAAGAAAGAAACATAACCTCAACAGAAAGAAACATAACCTCAACAGAAAGAAACATAACTTCAACAGAAAGAAACAATTTCAAATGAAAGAAACATAACCTCAACAGAAAGAAACATAACCTCAATAGAAAGAAACATAACTTCAATAGAAAGAAACATAACTTCAACAGAAAGAAACATAACTTCAACAGAAAGAAACATAACTTCAACAGAAAGCAACATAACTTCAACAGAAAGCAACATAACTTCAACAGAAAGCAACATAACTTCAACAGAAAGCAACATAACTTCAACAGAAAGCAACATAACTTCAACAGAAAGCAACATAACTTCAACAGAAAGAAACATAACTTCAAAAGAAAGAAACATAACTTCAAAAGAAAGAAACATAACTTCAACAGAAAGCAACATAACTTCAACAGAAAGCAACATAACTTCAACAGAAAGAGACTGGACTAGAGATCCGTCTGTGTTATCTGCTACAATTATTTGAAGTATTTATAGCCTTTTCGTTACCCAGCATGCAAAGAGTTAAAATACGAACCCATTCATAGAGAAGATATGCTTGAAGTGTATGCTGGTGTTCATGATGGTGGCGAGACAGTATCGGAGCATGGCGGAGTCCTCACAGTGCAAGATGATGCAGCCGTTGATCACATTCAGGAACAAACAAAGATCCTGGGTCCAGTTGAACGAGCTTGTCATCAGGGAAAACATCTTGTCCATCAGCTGGGAAATAAGATATTGTAGATGGAGCTAGTTTTAAGGTAGCTAACGGTATTATCTGAAATTCTATTAACCTAAATATAATTATAATTGCCAAGGTATTTTTAATTACGTATCTTTGTGTTTATTTCCGATAGTATATAAAACGAATACAATTTTGGAAAAGTCCTTACAGACGAATCTGTAGTCCAGTGGTAACACGCTGGACTGGTAATCCAGGGATCGCAGGTTTGATCCCCCGTCTTAACACTAATAAAATTAACAGTCTTTCAGATGTGACTTTAAACAGCGGTCTCGTGTCGGCGCTGTACACCATGCATGTAAAAGAACGAGAGGAGACTCTGGAATGGGTCTCTGCCTGTATCATTGCACTATCCTCCAAAACTCTAAAATGACTAATCTCTTCAGGAGGCGTCGCTCATATGGGCAACCGGTAGCGACGATAAATAAACGTAAAGTTTAGTCTAGTCATTTTAGTCATAGGAATGTTTACATTTGCAAAGTTACATCTCAAAGAAAACATGTATCAATTCATATACAGTCAAACCTGTCTTAAGCAGCCATCCGAGGGAATCATAGAAAGTGGCTGATTAGCACAGGTGGCTGCTTAATAGAGGGCAATGTATAATAAAATAACATATTGGGAATTTGGTAACTGGCTGCTTAATACAGGTTGGCTGCTTAATACAGGTTGGCTGCTTAATTGAGATGACCACTAACACAGGTTTTGCTGTACACTTAAATTGCAGATATTATGTCTATAATGTTTACTTTTCGTTGAACTTGAAAGTCAAACACTTTGCATGACCTACGTATGTTTTACTGGGCCTAGGCTGTCCCATTAGCGCAGTGGTTAGCACGCTCACTTCGCACCAATGCAACCCGGGTTCGATCCTCGGACCGGGAAGTATGTGAGATGGTATGGTGGTCACCAGATCGGACAGCTGGGTTTTCTCCGGGTACTCCGGTTTTCTCCCACTCGAATGACCACATATACGTTTTCATCAGCGCTAACGAGAGTGATTAATATAAGTTGTTAAACATTTAAACCAAAGCAGCCAATACTAAGCAATGTATGTGCGGTGTCATGCTCAACGACTCTATATTAGTGCATTGACCAGGAACAGCCTGATCTCAAATCAGAGGGTCGAACATCAGTTGCCACCTGTATATCAGGATGTAAAATTACCTTAACCCAGGCGAACTTGTGCAAAGTATCCAGCCCAAACAGCTCCTGTAAAGAAAAACCAGACAGATATGTAGTCCAGTGGTAACACGCTGGACTGGTAATCCAGGGATCGCAGGTTTGATCCCCCGTCTGACCCTAATAAAATTAACAGTCTTTCAGATGGGACGTTAAACCAAGGTCTCATGTCGGTGCTTTACACCGTGCACGTAAAAGAACCAGAGGAGACTCTGGAATGGGTCTCTATCTGTATCAGTGCACTATCCTCCAAAAATCTAAAATGACTAATCTCTTCAGGAGGCGTCGCTCATATGGGCAACCGGTAGCGACGATAAATAAACGTAAAACACACAATGTACAGAAAAACAAAATTTACTACATTTATACCTTTATAGGTATTATAATTGTTATCACTGGCAAGCAAAGTGTTATAAGGCAGTATACAAAGACCATATTTGTTTCAGTGAATGATCAAATTATATATTCACCGAAGGAACATTGAAAGCATTAATATCTCTGAGTGGCGCCAGCCACGAGTGATAATAATAGCTTTCGATGTTCATGCGTGAATATTATTCGATCATTCACTACATCATTAAAGCGACATTACAGCACAAAAGCAAAAGAAAGCATTTTTCACGAATAGATGCATTGCTACTACAAATTCTTCTGAATACATTTGAACACTAACATTGAATCAATAAACAGTGGTTTTTGGTCTACAAACTTTCAAAAGTGAAAGTAAGATTTCATTTAACAGTAACATGTCAGATATAACGGTTAATCTGTAACATAAATCGTGTTATTCAAGGATACACGCATTGTATTACGTTTGGATGTCGACCCTATTTACATTATTTAGTTATGTCAACAATATTTAGTATATACAATATTTCAGTTGAAATACTCTTGTTTTTAAGGCAAATATTTGGAAAAAAATTATACTAGATAATAGAAAATTACATTCTGTAGACATTTGCGTTTTCACCGATGTAGTGTCGCTTTAAAGAATTTTATTTATATTTCGGGTTTTACGCCTGCATCAGCACCATTTTGGGCTATATCGCCGGCGGGCAGTTTACCTAACAACACCTTTCCTGCGCTTTAAAGAAACAAATCCCATTTCTGGATGAGAAAAAGGTAGACATATATGGCCTGGAATATATGGTACTGTATATGTATTCACACGGCCCGCCATAATCAATTGATAGCAGGGCTCATTAGGGACAGTACCCTCTGAATAGAGACATTCACAATGCTAAAAGTGAAAGTTAACTGTTTGTTTATAATAGTGACTAATGAGACATCTCTTGGGGCCTCCGTGGCCGAGTGGTTACGGTTTTTGACGTCAAATCACAACTGCAGGTTCGAATCCCACTGGTGTCGAATTTGGGGAAGCTAGCCAGCTTGCTTGCAGAAGGTCAGTTGTTCTATCCGGGAGCCCATCTGTGCCTGAAATACTGCAAGGAGGGGCACTCGGGGACTTTTTACTTCCTGACTATTAATGCTGTCACTAGGCAACCAGCAACCATTGCTGGGTATTTACAGAGCTCATTCTAGAGGATGACTAATAGTCACCCTATAGGGACCCTGACTACGCCCCCTAGGGGCCCCACAATACAAGATTTTGTACAGTAAGATACACTGGCCTAAAGCACTCCTTCTATTCAAATGGTGCATTCAATGGTCATACTGTATATCTTAACCCTATTTTGCAGAAATTTATTAAATAACACCATTTAAGGACGCAATCGCGCATTTTCTCACTTCTCCCAAATATTCTGACCTAGAATGAGCCCTGGCCCAGAGGTTATAAAACTGTTGTTGGATCTCAAACCCTAACTCAAGGACTTTGATTAGTTGAGTGTGAGATTTACACCCAGCAGAACCAATCAGAAGCTTGAGTTTGAGATGGGAGAAACGTTTTATAACCTCGGGGCCTGATTTATCTATCAGTCATCTCACCAACCGGTCACATCAGAAAGCAATTCATGCTGAATTTCAAACATTCTACCATCATATTGGTATGCGTACACATTCATCACTAGTTTACGGAGATGGTATTGTGGACACAAGTTTACGGAGATGGTATTGTGGACACTAGATTACGTGATGGTATTGTGGACACTAGATTACGTGATGGTATTGTGGACACTAGATTACGTGATGGTATTGTGGACACTAGATTACGTGATGGTATTGTGGACACTAGATTACGGAGATGGTATTGTGGACACCAGATTACGTGATGGTATTGTGGACACTACATTACAGAGATGGTATTGTGGACACTAGATTACGTAGATGGTATTGTGGACACTAGATTATGGAGATGGTATTGTGGACACTAGATTACGGAGATGGTATTGTGGACACTAGATTATGTGATGGTATTGTGGACACTAGATTACGTGATGGTATTGTGGACACTACATTACAGAGATGGTATTGTGGACACTTGATTATGGAGATGGTATTGTGGACACTAGATTATGGAGATGGTATTGTGGACACTAGATTATGGAGATGGTATTGTGGACACTAGATTACGGAGATGGTATTGTGGACACTAGATTACGGAGATGGTATTGTGGACACTACATTACATGATGGTATTGTGGACACTAGATTACGGAGATGGTATTGTGGACACTAGATTATGGAGATGGTATTGTGGACACTAGATTACGGAGATGGTATTGTGGACACTACATTACGGTGATGGTATTGTGGACACTACATTACGGAGATGGTATTGTGGACACTAGATTACGGAGATGGTATTGTGGACACTAGATTATGGAGATGGTATTGTGGACACTAGATTATGGAGATGGTATTGTGGACACTAGATTATGGAGATGGTATTGTGGACACTAGATTACAGAGATGGTATTGTGGATACTAGATTATGGAGATGGTATTGTGGACACTAGATTACGGAGATGGTATTGTGGACACTAGATTACGGAGATGGTATTGTGGACACTACATTACAGAGATGGTATTGTGGACACTAGATTATGGAGATGGTATTGTGGACACTAGATTACGGAGATGGTATTGTGGACACTAGATTATGGAGATGGTATTGTGGACACTAGATTATGGAGATGGTATTGTGGACACTAGATTATGGAGATGGTATTGTGGATACTACATTACAGAGATGGTATTGTGGAGACTACATTACAGAGATGGTATTGTGGACACTAGATTACGGAGATGGTATTGTGGACACTAGATTACAGAGATGGTATTGTGGACACTAGATTACAGGGATGGTATTGTGGACACTAGATTACGGAGATGGTATTGTGGACACTAGATTACGGAGATGGTATTGTGGATACTAGATTATGGAGATGGTATTGTGGACACTAGATTACGGAGATGGTATTGTGGATACTAGATTACGGAGATGGTATTGTGGACACTACATTACAGAGATGGTATTGTGGACACTAGATTACAGAGATGGTATTGTTGACACTACATTACAGAGATGGTATTGTGGACACTAGATTACAGAGATGGTATTGTGGATACTAGATTACGGAGATGGTATTGTGGACACTACATTACAGAGATGGTATTGTGGACACTAGATTACAGAGATGGTATTGTTGACACTACATTACAGAGATGGTATTGTGGACACTAGATTACGGAGATGGTATTGTGGACACTAGATTATGGAGATGGTATTGTGGACACTAGATTATGGAGATGGTATTGTGGACACTAGATTACGGAGATGGTATTGTGGACACTAGATTACGGAGATAGTATTGTGGACACTAGATTACGGAGATGGTATTGTGGACACTACATTACAGAGATGGTATTGTGGACACTAGATTACGGAGATGGTATTGTGGACACTAGATTATGGAGATCGTATTGTGGACACTAGAATACAGAGATGGTATTGTGGACACTAGATTACGGAGATGGTATTGTGGACACTAGATTACAGGGATGGTATTGTGGACACTAGATTACGTGATGGTATTGTGGATACTAGATTACAGAGATGGTATTGTGGACACTAGATTACGGAGATGGTATTGTGGACACTAGATTACGGAGATGGTATTGTGGACACTAGATTACGGAGATGGTATTGTGGACACTAGATTATGGAGATGGTATTGTGGACACTAGATTATGGAGATGGTATTGTGGACACTAGATTACAGAGATGGTATTGTGGACACTAGATTATGGAGATGGTATTGTGGACACTAGATTACGGAGATGGTATTGTGGACACTAGATTACGGAGATGGTATTGTGGACACTAGATTACGGAGATGGTATTGTGGACACTACATTACAGAGATGGTATTGTGGA
This sequence comes from Archivesica marissinica, assembly GCA_014843695.1. Taxonomy (NCBI): domain Eukaryota; kingdom Metazoa; phylum Mollusca; class Bivalvia; order Venerida; family Vesicomyidae; genus Archivesica; species Archivesica marissinica. Next base: position 65,276,151 of record CM026387.1, on the reverse strand, counting down.
CACTAGATTACGGAGATGGTATTGTGGACACTAGATTATGGAGATCGTATTGTGGACACTAGAATACAGAGATGGTATTGTGGACACTAGATTACGGAGATGGTATTGTGGACACTAGATTACAGGGATGGTATTGTGGACACTAGATTACAGAGATGGTATTGTGGATACTAGATTATGGAGATGGTATTGTGGACACTAGATTACAGAGATGGTATTGTGGACACTAGATTATGGAGATGGTATTGTGGACACTAGATTACAGAGATGGTATTGTGGATACTAGATTATGGAGATGGTATTGTGGACACTAGATTACAGAGATGGTATTGTGGACACTAGATTATGGAGATGGTATTGTGGACACTAGATTACAGAGATGGTATTGTGGATACTAGATTATGGAGATGGTATTGTGGACACTAGATTACAGAGATGGTATTGTGGACACTAGATTATGGAGATGGTATTGTGGACACTAGATTACAGAGATGGTATTGTGGATACTAGATTATGGAGATGGTATTGTGGACACTAGATTACAGAGATGGTATTGTGGACACTAGATTATGGAGATGGTATTGTGGACACTAGATTACAGAGATGGTATTGTGGATACTAGATTATGGAGATGGTATTGTGGACACTAGATTACAGAGATGGTATTGTGGACACTAGATTATGGAGATGGTATTGTGGACACTAGATTACGTAGATTGTATTGTGGACACTAGATTACGGAGATGGTATTGTGGACACTAGATTACAGGGATGGTATTGTGGACACTAGATTACGTGATGGTATTGTGGACACTAGATTATGGAGATGGTATTGTGGACACTAGATTACGGAGATGGTATTGTGGACACTAGATTACGGAGATGGTATTGTGGACACTACATTACATGATGGTATTGTGGACACTAGATTACGGAGATGGTATTGTGGACACTAGATTATGGAGATGGTATTGTGGACACTAGATTACGGAGATGGTATTGTGGACACTACATTACGGTGATGGTATTGTGGACACTACATTACGGAGATGGTATTGTGGACACTAGATTACGGAGATGGTATTGTGGACACTAGATTATGGAGATGGTATTGTGGACACTAGATTATGGAGATGGTATTGTGGACACTAGATTATGGAGATGGTATTGTGGACACTAGATTACAGAGATGGTATTGTGGATACTAGATTACGGAGATGGTATTGTGGACACTACATTACAGAGATGGTATTGTGGACACTAGATTACAGATGGTATTGTGGACACTACATTACAGAGATGGTATTGTGGACACTAGATTATGGAGATGGTATTGTGGACACTACATTACAGAGATGGTATTGTGGACACTAGATTATGGAGATGGTATTGTGGACACTAGATTATGTAGATGGTATTGTGGACACTAGATTACGGAGATGGTATTGTTGACACTACATTACAGAGATGGTATTGTGGACACTAGATTACAGAGATGGTATTGTGGATACTAGATTACGGAGATGGTATTGTGGACACTACATTACAGAGATGGTATTGTGGACACTAGATTACAGAGATGGTATTGTTGACACTACATTACAGAGATGGTATTGTGGACACTAGATTACGGAGATGGTATTGTGGACACTAGATTATGGAGATGGTATTGTGGACACTAGATTACAGAGATGGTATTGTGGACACTAGATTATGGAGATGGTATTGTGGACACTAGATTACGGAGATGGTATTGTGGACACTAGATTACGGAGATAGTATTGTGGATACTAGATTACGGAGATGGTATTGTGGACACTACATTACAGAGATGGTATTGTGGACACTACATTACAGAGATGGTATTGTTGACACTACATTACAGAGATGGTATTGTGGACACTAGATTACGGAGATGGTATTGTGGACACTAGATTATGGAGATGGTATTGTGGACACTAGATTACAGGGATGGTATTGTGGACACTAGATTACAGGGATGGTATTGTGGACACTAGATTACGGAGATGGTATTGTGGATACTAGATTATGGAGATGGTATTGTGGACACTAGATTACGGAGATGGTATTGTGGATACTAGATTACGGAGATGGTATTGTGGACACTACATTACAGAGATGGTATTGTGGACACTAGATTACAGAGATGGTATTGTTGACACTACATTACAGAGATGGTATTGTGGACACTAGATTACAGAGATGGTATTGTGGATACTAGATTACGGAGATGGTATTGTGGACACTACATTACAGAGATGGTATTGTGGACACTAGATTACAGAGATGGTATTGTTGACACTACATTACAGAGATGGTATTGTGGACACTAGATTACGGAGATGGTATTGTGGATACTAGATTATGGAGATGGTATTGTGGACACTAGATTACAGAGATGGTATTGTGGACACTAGATTATGGAGATGGTATTGTGGACACTAGATTACGGAGATGGTATTGTGGACACTAGATTACGGAGATAGTATTGTGGACACTAGATTACGGAGATGGTATTGTGGACACTACATTACAGAGATGGTATTGTGGACACTAGATTACGGAGATGGTATTGTGGACACTAGATTATGGAGATCGTATTGTGGACACTAGAATACAGAGATGGTATTGTGGACACTAGATTACGGAGATGGTATTGTGGACACTAGATTACAGGGATGGTATTGTGGACACTAGATTACGTGATGGTATTGTGGATACTAGATTACAGAGATGGTATTGTGGACACTAGATTACGGAGATGGTATTGTGGACACTAGATTACGGAGATGGTATTGTGGACACTAGATTACGGAGATGGTATTGTGGACACTAGATTATGGAGATGGTATTGTGGACACTAGATTATGGAGATGGTATTGTGGACACTAGATTACAGAGATGGTATTGTGGACACTAGATTATGGAGATGGTATTGTGGACACTAGATTACGGAGATGGTATTGTGGACACTAGATTACGGAGATGGTATTGTGGACACTAGATTACGGAGATGGTATTGTGGACACTACATTACAGAGATGGTATTGTGGACACTAGATTACGGAGATGGTATTGTGGACACTAGATTATGGAGATCGTATTGTGGACACTAGAATACAGAGATGGTATTGTGGACACTAGATTACGGAGATGGTATTGTGGACACTAGATTACAGGGATGGTATTGTGGACACTAGATTACGTGATGGTATTGTGGATACTAGATTACAGAGATGGTATTGTGGACACTAGATTACGGAGATGGTATTGTGGACACTAGATTACGGAGATGGTATTGTGGACACTAGATTACGGAGATGGTATTGTGGACACTAGATTATGGAGATGGTATTGTGGACACTAGATTACGGAGATGGTATTGTGGACACTAGATTACGGAGATGGTATTGTGGACACTAGATTACGGAGATGGTATTGTGGACACTAGATTATGGAGATGGTATTGTGGACACTAGATTATGGAGATGGTATTGTGGACACTAGATTATGGAGATGGTATTGTGGACACTAGATTACAGAGATGGTATTGTGGATACTAGATTATGGAGATGGTATTGTGGACACTAGATTACAGAGATGGTATTGTGGACACTAGATTATGGAGATGGTATTGTGGACACTAGATTACAGAGATGGTATTGTGGATACTAGATTATGGAGATGGTATTGTGGACACTAGATTACAGAGATGGTATTGTGGACACTAGATTATGGAGATGGTATTGTGGACACTAGATTACAGAGATGGTATTGTGGATACTAGATTATGGAGATGGTATTGTGGACACTAGATTACAGAGATGGTATTGTGGACACTAGATTATGGAGATGGTATTGTGGACACTAGATTACAGAGATGGTATTGTGGATACTAGATTATGGAGATGGTATTGTGGACACTAGATTACAGAGATGGTATTGTGGACACTAGATTATGGAGATGGTATTGTGGACACTAGATTACAGAGATGGTATTGTGGACACTAGATTATGGAGATGGTATTGTGGACACTAGATTACGGAGATGGTATTGTGGACACTAGATTATGGAGATGGTATTGTGGACACTAGATTACAGAGATGGTATTGTGGACACTAGATTATGGAGATGGTATTGTGGACACTAGATTACGGAGATGGTATTGTGGACACTAGATTACGGAGATGGTATTGTGGATACTAGATTATGGAGATGGTATTGTGGACACTAGATTACGTAAATGGTATTGTGGACACTAGATTATGGAGATGGTATTGTGGACACTAGATTATGGAGATGGTATTGTGGATACTAGATTACGGAGATGGTATTGTGGACACTAGATTATGGAGATGGTATTGTGGACACTAGATTATGGAGATGGTATTGTGGACACTAGATTATGGAGATGGTATTGTGGACACTAGATTACGGAGATGGTATTGTGGATACTACATTACGGAGATGGTATTGTGGACACTAGATTACAGAGATGGTATTGTGGACACTAGATTACGGAGATGGTATTGTGGACACTAGATTACGGAGATGGTATTGTGGACACTAGATTACGGAGATGGTATTGTGGACACTAGATTACGGAGATGGTATTGTGGACACTAGATTATGGAGATGGTATTGTGGATACTAGATTATGGAGATGGTATTGTGGACACTAGATTACGGAGATGGTATTGTGGACACTAGATTACGGAGATGGTATTGTGGACACTAGATTACGGAGATGGTATTGTGGACACTAGATTACGGAGATGGTATTGTGGACACTAGATTACGGAGATGGTATTGTGGATACTAGATTATGGAGATGGTATTGTGGACACTAGATTACGGAGATGGTATTGTGGACACTAGATTACAGAGATGGTATTGTGGACACTAGATTACGGAGATGGTATTGTGGACACTAGATTACGGAGATGGTATTGTGGATACTAGATTACGGAGATGGACACTACACCTACATTGCCGAGACTTCCATTGTACAGGCTGAACTCGGCATCGAGCGTCTTCCTCGGGAATGAGGGTAACTTCACCAGTTCTTCATGCAGGAAACTGATGTGGTTCTGCAGCTACAACAACAACAACAAATTCATTTAACCCATTTTATGCTGGATACTGTTCAAACAGTATTTGTAAAGAACATAGAGCCAGATCAGCCACCACGGAATGTTCCGTCTGATCAGGCTCTATGCTGTTTGCTAGTCAGATGATCTTGCTAAGACATTTGGCTATGTAGCAAACAACATAGATCCTGATCAGCACGCAGCGTCACGCTGCGGCTGATCTGGATCTATGTTGTTTGCAAAAGCCTTTAATTGTATCCAGAATGAAATGGGTTAACTCACTTAACATAATCATATGCTATTACTTGATTCAAATTTACACACACTCTTGTGAATACTACAGAAAGTCGTCAATACAACGACAAGCAAAACATTTTGTGCCAAAAGTTTTAGCGACATTAGTTTGTTTATAAATATTTATGGCTAGACGTTACAAATTATTTTAATAATTCTTTTAATTTTAATTAATTCCTGATCAAATCCATCACCATGAGGGAGAGAGTAGGGGCAGTGTGGACTTAAGGACATCACAATGGTGGTGTTCCGGCGGGGTTCAAACTCACAACATATTGCCTACGAAGCAGACACGGTATCCCTTTCAACATGACAGCTCCAGCAACATTATTTATTGTCCTTCCCAAGATACACGGACCCGTGGTTATAAAACTCCTTCCCATGATACCAGTGCCTGAGGTTATAAAACTCCTTTCCAAGATACACGGGCCCGAGGTTATAAAACTCCTTCCCAAGATACCAGGACCCAAGGTTATAAAACCCCTTTCCAAGATACCAGGACCCGAGGTTATAAAACTCCTTCCCAAGATACACGGGCCTGAGGTTATAAAACCCCTTCCCAAGATACAAGGACCCGAGGTTATAAAACTCCTTCCCAAGATACAAGGACCCGAGGTTATAAAACTCCTTCCCATGATACCAGTGCCTGAGGTTATAAAACTCCTTTCCAAGATACACGGGCCCGAGGTTATAAAACTCCTTCCCAAGATACCAGGACCCGAGGTTATAAAACCCCTTTCCAAGATACCAGGACCCGAGGTTATAAAACTCCTTCCCAAGATACACGGGCCTGAGGTTATAAAACCCCTTCCCAAGATACAAGGACCCGAGGTTATAAAACTCCTTCCCAAGATACAAGGACCCGAGGTTATAAAACTCCTTCCCAAGATACCAGGACCCGAGGTTATAAAACTCCTTCCCAAGATACCAGGGCCTGAGGTTATAAAACTCCTTCCCAAGATACCAGGACCTGAGGTTATAAAACTCCTTCCCAAGATACCAGGACCTGAGGTTATAAAACTCCTTCCCAAGATACCAGGACCCGAGGTTATAAAACTCCCTCCCAAGATATCAGGACCTGAGGTTATAAAACTCCTTCCCAAGATACAAGGACCTGAGGTTAAAAAACTCCTTCCCAAGATACAAGGACCCGAGGTTATAAAACTCCTTCCCAAGATACAAGGACCTGAGGTTATAAAACTCCTTCCCAAGATACCATGACCCGAGGTTATAAAACTCCTTCCCAAGTTACCAGGGCCTGAGGTTATAAAACTCCTTCCCAAGATACCAGGGCCTGAGGTTATAAAACTCCTTCCCAAGATACCAGGACCTGAGGTTATAAAACTCCTTCCGAAGATATCAGGACCCAAGGTTATAAAACTCCTTCCCAAGATACCAGGGCCTGAGGTTATAAAACTCCTTCCCAAGATACCAGGGCCTGAGGTTATAAAACTCCTTCCCAAGATACCAGGACCCGCGGGTTATAAAACTCCTTCCCAAGATACCAGGACCTGAGGTTAAAAAACTCCTTCCCAAGATACAAGGACCCGAGGTTATAAAACTCCTTCCCAAGATACAAGGACCTGAGGTTATAAAACTCCTTCCCAAGATACCATGACCCGAGGTTATAAAACTCCTTCCCAAGATACCAGGGCCTGAGGTTATAAAACTCCTTCCCAAGATACCAGAGCCTGAGGTTATAAAACTCCTTCCCAAGATACCAGAGCCTGAGGTTATAAAACTCCTTCCCAAGATATCAGGACACAAGGTTATAAAACTCCTTCCCAAGATACCAGGACCTGAGGTTATAAAACTCCTTCCCAAGATACCAGGACCTGAGGTTATAAAACTCCTTCCCAAGATATCAGGGCCCGAGGTTATAAAACTCCTTCACAAGATACCAGGACCTGAGGTTATAAAGCTCCTTCCCAAGATATCAGGGCCTGAGGTTATAAAACTCCTTCCCAAGATACCAGGGCCTGAGGTTATAAAACTCCTTCCCAAGATACCAGGGCCTGAGGTTATAAAACTCCTTCCCAAGATACCAGGGCCTGAGGTTATAAAACTCCTTCCCAAGATATCAGGGCCTGAGGTTATAAAACTCCTTCCCAAGATATCAGGGCCGAGGTTATAAAACTCCTTCCCAAGATATCAGGGCCTGAGGTTATAAAACTCCTTCCCAAGATACCAGGGCCTGAGGTTATAAAACTCCTTCCCAAGATACCAGGACCGAGGTTATAAAACTCCTTCCCAAGATACAGGCCTGAGGTTATAAAACTCCTTCCCAAGATACAGGGCCTGAGGTTATAAAACTCCTTCCAAGATATCAGGGCCTGAGGTTATAAACTCCTTCCCAAGATACAGGGCCTGAGGTTATAAAACTCCTTCCCAAGATATCAGGGCCCGAGGTTATAAAACTCCTTCCCAAGATACCAGGGCCTGAGGTTATAAAACTCCTCCCAAGATACCAGGGCCTGAGGTTATAAAACTCCTTCCCAAGATATCAGGGCCTGAGGTTATAAAACTCCTTCACAAGATATCAGGGCCTGAGGTTATAAAACTCCTTCCCAAGATATCAGGGCCCGAGGTTATAAAACTCCTTCCCAAGATATCAGGGCCTGAGGTTATAAAACTCCTTCCCAAGATACCAGGGCCTGAGGTTATAAACTCCTTCCCAAGATACCAGGACCCGAGGTTATAAAACTCCTTCCCAAGATATCAGGGCCTGAGGTTATAAAACTCCTTCCCAAGATACCAGGGCCTGAGGTTATAAAACTCCTTCCCAAGATATCAGGGCCTGAGGTTATAAAACTCCTTCCCAAGATACCAGGGCCTGAGGTTATAAAACTCCTTCCCAAGATATCAGGGCCCGAGGTTATAAAACTCCTTCCCAAGATACCAGGGCCTGCGGTTATAAAACTCCTTCACAAGATACCACAGACCGATATGGCCCAAGGTTATAAAACTCCTTCACAAGATATCACTGACCGATATGGCCCAAGGTTATAAAACTTTTCTCAGATGATCTCAAACTCAAGAAATTTGATTGGTTAATTCTGAGATTTACACTCAGCTGAACCAATCGGAAGCTTGAGACTGAGTTCAAGATTGGAGAAAAGTTTTATAACCTCCAGGCCAGATCCAGTTCACCTCCAAAATCTTTGACCCCAGTCCCACCATTCCACTAACTGTCATGAAATCTGTTGGGGCCAGATAATACAAATATAAGAATATAATTCTTTAATGCTGTAAGACCTAAGTAATTCACTGCAAGTAGAGTTTATAATTTCGTTATCCTTTGGGCTACTCTTAGATGGACTCTTTGGCAAAGTAGCAACTGAAAATATATAATCGATGTTCACATTCACTCATAACCTATGCTTCAGCAGTATGACGTGCCGTTAGTTTATACAAATTTATTTTAGCTCGATTGCGAAACAAGTTCTTAAAACTTATATTAATCACTCTCGAGACCTCATTCCTGATGGAATCCATTGTCACGAGGGAGAGAGAAGAGGCAACGTGGAATTTAAATGCAAATGCCTTGCTTAAGGGCACAATCGTAATGGCTCCAGCGGGGTTCGAACTCAGGACCTTTCGCACCTGAAGTGACCGCGCATCATCCACTGCGCTATCACAACTATGACGTGCCTTTATCAAGGTATTGCTACTAGCATCGACATCTACATGTTGTGCTTGTTTACGAAATGTTTACATGTGAACAAGAAACGACATCGATAAACATCAACAACGACATCATTTCTGGTTCGCATGTAAACATTACCTACAGAAATTTCGAAAAAATATATACCTGTAATTATGTCTTTAAAATAAAATAACTGAAATATTTTGACAGTACATGTATATAGAGAGCAACTGTAAACTAGTTTATCTTTAAATTACAAGTATTATTTAACTTCTACCAACACTTTCAATGTCCATATTTAACTTCTACCGACACTCTCAATGTCCAGTATTTATTTAACTTCTACCAAAACTCTCTATATCCAGTATTTATTTAACTTCTACCAAAACTCTCTATATCCAGTATTTATTTAACTTCTACCGACACTCTCAATGTCCAGTATTTATTTAACTTCTACCAAAACTCTCTATATCCAGTATTTATTTAACTTCTACCAAAACTCTCTATATCCAGTATTTATTTAACTTCTACCGACACTCTCAATGTCCAGTATTTATTTAACTTCTACCAAAACTCTCTATATCCAGTATTTATTTAACTTCTACCAAAACTCTCTATATCCAGTATTTATTTAACTTCTACCGACACTCTCAATGTCCAGTATTTATTTAACTTCTACCAACACTCTCAATGTCCAGTATTTATTTAACTTCTACCAAAACTCTCTACATCCAGTATTTATTAAACTTCTACCAACATCATTTGGACAAATGAATACTTGTTACATTTAACATCGGAGGTGGCATGGTGACAAATTCAGTGAAATCAATGCATTACATTATTTCATACATAAGCTTTGGGGTGAGGGTGAGAGAGGTACACCTGGGTGCAATATAACTGGGTGCAGCAATGTCATAGATGGGTGTGGTATACAGAAGTGTGATGTAGTACACAGGATAGGTGTGGAATATTTGCAATTTCATTAGGAAGTGGATTTACACAGGATCTCAGATTGATGGCTAGACAGAACAAGTGCAGATTTGGTATAAAAGATAAACTAGGAGAGTTGTGTGTGTGTGTGTGTCTGTGCATCACAGAACTACCAGGATGTGTATTTCTCACACAAAATGTGTGATCAAATTAAACATAGACAGAAGTAACAGTTGCATTTTTCTGATTAACCCATTCAACACCAAGTAACTCACATGGACTGGTCCATGATATTCATACACCAATAAATGAATCAGAAAATCACATTTGGACAAGTTCATTTATCAAAATGGGTAATTATGCCTAAAAATAGTCATATCACTGGCAAAAAGTGCAGATCCTGATGAGACGGCTCGTCATGAGCCGGCTCATCTGGATCTACACTTTTTGTAAGCCTATTTAGAGGTCTGTGGTGTTGAAAGGATTAAATAGCAAAATGTACGACAAATCATCAGTTTAACATGATTATATAATTATCAATCAATCTCTACTGTTAACTATAGCATTGTGCGATTGTGTGCATCAACTAACCAGCGATAAAGGCATGAGAATTCCAAGCATTCATTCAAGAAGTATATATACCTTCCTCAGTCTCACTATCAGCCACAGTCTGCCTTTATAACAATGTGACATCATTATGCACCACTCAATTAGAACAATGGCTCACCGAAGAGCTGGGAAAGAACGTGGATTTTAACATTTCTCGCAGCATAGATCGCGTATAAGCCCTGCCACCATATCTTTGGAGTGAAATTACAATTATTTCAAAACTGTTTTTATCAAGTATTTTCACCACACCATGGGAAAATATTGTAGTAAAAACCCTGCTCGAGTCCAGTTATCATCCACACTTTTCCCAGACCTGGACCTCTCTACAGACGGATCTGTAGTCCAGTGGTTAACACGCTGGACTGGTAATCCAGGGATTGCAGGTTCGATCCCCCATCTGACCCTAATAAAATTATTAGTCTTTCAGATGGGACGTTAAACCGAGGTCTCGTGTCGGTGCTGTACACCATGCACGTAAAAGAACCAGAGGAGACTCTGGAATGGGTCTCTGTCTGTATCATTGCACTATCGTCCAGAAATCTAAAATGACTAATCTCTTCAGGAGGCGTCGCTCATATGGGCATTGCCGCAACTGGTAGCTACGATAAATAAACGTAAAACACACGACCTGGATCTACCAAGGTTACATATGACCTTCAGCATTACATTGTAATATTTGTAACTGTATAACAAAGATGAATCAATGGAGGAGGGCATTTAGTGCTTAAAGAAGTATAAACATGATTTTAACTGACAACGATTGCGAAACAAGCTTTAACAACTTATATTAATCACGCTCACTGGCGCGGATGAAAGCGTACAAGTGGTCATTCGTATGGGAAGAAACTAGAGTACCCGGAGAAAACCCACCTGTCTGATCTGGCGACCATCGTACCATTTCACATATATCCTGGTCCGAGGATCGAACCCAGGATGCATTGGTGAGAAGCGAGCACGCTAACCACTGTGCTAATCGGACAGCCATTTAATGTTTGTCTATCACAATTACAGTTATACCAACACGCTACTGTCATATATCAACTTTCCATCTCAATCTCGTGGGAGAAGATCACGAGTGATCACACACTCATCTCCCATCTCCCATTCAGTCAAGCTTGATAGAGAAATGCAAGAATAGGTCTCAGCTGACATGAAAACTTTTTTCAAGAATTAGCAAATTCAATTACCAGTACCATATGCGTGTCTATGACTGGCCATTTTCCCCCCAAAATAGGTATTGAACAAAAGTGTGATGAAAAATTGTCCCCTATGTGACTCCTGGTCATATATCAAAGGTGCTTAGAATCATGATCATATATCAAAGGTGTTTAGAATCCTGGTCATATATCAAAGGTGTTTAGAATCCTGGTCATATATCAAAGGTGTTTAGAATCATGATCATATATCAAAGGTGTTTAGAATCCTGGTCATATATCAAAGGTGTTTAGAATCCTGGTCATATATCAAAGGTGCTTAGAATCCTGGTCATATATCAAAGGTGTTTAGAATCCTGGTCATATATCAAAGGTGTTTAGAATCCTGGTCATATATCAAAGGTGTTTAGAATCCTGGTCATATATCAAAGGTGTTTAGAATCCTGGTCATATCAAAGGTGTTTAGAATCCTGGTCATATATCAAAGGTGCTTAGAATCCTGGTCATATATCAAAGGTGCTTAGAATCCTGGTCATATATCAAAGGTGCTTAGAATCCTGGTCATATATCAAAGGTGTTTAGAATCCTGGTCATATATCAAAGGTGTTTAGAATCCTGGTCATATATCAAAGGTGCTTAGAATCCTGGTCATATATCAAAGGTGTTTAGAATCCTGGTCCTGGTCATGAATATTTCAGGTTTTCATAATACTAACATTTCTAAATTAGCAAATTCAATTATGCACGACTGTAACTGGCAATTGTTTTCAACGTAGAAACTAAATAAGACATATTATGTATGCCCGGATATTGAACAATTCTGCTTGTTGAAATGCTACTTCCATCCGATTTTTCTGCAAATATTATGGCGAGTGTTGTACATCGATAGACAAAGTATTTATCTCGAATACAATCAAATTCGTGTTTCATAAACCTGAGAGATTACAGAAATCATTTAGACCATATTGAAGCTTGGTCTCAAATCATATATGTCTTTAGACTGCTGCTGCTGCTGCTGCTGTTGCTGCTGCTATGTATCGTGATTCAACATATTGCAAATTCTATTACATGTATAAGCTAGTGGGCCTTGACTCCAAACCAAAACACATTCTCTGACTTTCTAAATTATGGAGACCAATTTCGAGGGCTTTCTTTATCAAGATTTCGGAGTTACTATGCATGACTATCTATACCTGATGAGGGCTGGTACTCTGTAGCACTGAAACAGTAAACAGAACTTTCCCAATTTCTCCAAACTTCAACAAGAGCGCTTGCTTCTGTAAGTTTTCCTGGGCCTCGGCCGGGTCCATGTGCACGAGACTTAACTGGGGGTAGAAGTTGCGTCGGAAGAAGTAGAAATCGCGCACATACGAGTTCATGTTGTGTATTTGATCTGCAAAACAAACAATCCAGTATGTAAATGTAAACCATAGCCAATCACGGTTCATGTACACCTAGCTTTAAACTGGAAACAAAAACAATCAAAAATATGGTGACTAATGGCAAACATATGCATTCAGGGTTCATAAACTACATGCTGTGGCTTTAAGATGTTGGTAGATAGTGTGTATATCCGAGGGTGTACCAGGTTTGTATATCCGAGGGAGTACTGAATGTGTATATCTGAGTGTGTACCAGGTGTGTATATCCGAGGGTATACCAAGTGTGTATATCCAAGGGTGTTACCAGGTGTGTATATCCGAGGGTGTACCGAGTGTGTATATCCGAAGGTGTACCGAGTGTGTATATCCGAGGGTGTACCGAGCGTATATATCCGAGGGTATACGCGTGTGTATATCTGAGGGGTGTGTATGTACCGAAGCGTGTATATCCGAGGGTGTACCGAGTGTGTATATCCGAGTGTGTATATCCGAGGGTGTACTGAGCGTGTATATCCGAGGGTATACCAGGCGTGTATATCCGAGGGTATACCGCGTGTGTATATCTGAGGGGTGTGTATGTACCGAACCGTGTATATCCGAGGGTGTACCGAGTGTGTATATCCGAGGGTGTACCGAGTGTGTATATCCAAGGGTGTACTGAGTGTGTATATCCGAGGGTGTACCGAGTGTGTATATCCGAGGGTGTACTGAGCGTGTATATCCGAGGGTATACCAGGCGTGTATATCCAAGGGTGTACCGAGTGTGTATATCCGTGGGTGTACCAAGTGTGTATATCCGTGGGTGTACCGAGTGTGTATATCCGAGGGTGTACAGAGTGTGTATATCCGAGGGTGTACTGAGCGTGTATATCCGAGGGTATACCAGGCGTGTATATCCGAGGGTATACCGCGTGTGTATATCCGTGGGTGTACCGAGTGTGTATATCCGTGGGTGTACCGAGTGTGTATATCCGAGGGTGTACCGAGTGTGTATATCCGAGGGTGTACTGAGCGTGTATATCCGAGGGTATACCAGGCGTGTATATCCGTGGGTGTACCGAGTGTGTATATCCGTGGGTGTACCGAGTGTGTATATCCGAGGGTGTACCGAGTGTGTATATCCGAGGGTGTACTGAGCGTGTATATCCGAGGGTATACCAGGCGTGTATATCCGAGGGTATACCGCGTGTGTATATCCGTGGGTGTACCGAGTGTGTATATCCGAGGGTGTACTGAGTGTGTATATCCGAGGGTGTACTGAGTGTGTATATCCGAGGGTATACCGCGTGTGTATATCCGAGGGTGTACTGAGTGTGTATATCCGAGGGTGTACTGAGCGTGTATATCCTAGGGGTGTACTGAGTGTGTATATCCGAGGGTGTACTGAGCGTGTATATCCTAGGGGTGTACTGAGTGTGTATATCCGAGGGTGTACTGAGTGTGTATATCCGAGGGTGTACTGAGTGTGTATATCCTAGGGGTGTACTGAGTGTGTATATCCGAGGGTGTACTGAGCGTGTATATCCTAGGGGTGTACTGAGTGTGTATATCTGAGGGGTGTGTATGTACCGAAGCGTGTATATCCGTGGGTGTACCGAGTGTGTATATCCGTGGGTGTATCTCTATCAATACAAAGTTATTTTCCGTGATGGATGCACAAAAATTGGGACACATTGCGATTGTGAATCTCTCCATATTCATCAGAAGGTAACAATCTCTGTCATATCTATCATATAAGTGACAGCTAGTTGTATGAATAGAAAATGTAGCACTTACTGGATTTAGTATCGACAAGGAAGTAAGAGTTCTGTTCATCATCAGGTATATTAAAGAAATCTAAGCTGTCCTGGTGGATCACATTGAATTGGGTATCCTGAAATATCGCATAGATTGTCCAGATTAGAGGGATTTTACTGTATACATTATAAGAACAGCTCACACTTCTTAGCAAGACATTACATGGCAAAAAGCAAATAAAATGCATTTGTCCATGTATTAGTGCATTGCTACATCAAATTCTTCCGAAAACATTCGAACACTGACATTGAATCATAAACAGTGTGTTTGTGATCTACAAACTTTCAAAATTGAAAGTAGGATTTCATATAACGATCAACCATGCTCCTGAATTAACGTTTGTTTGTTATCGGAGTCAATACTAAACGCGAGATAATGTCGTTTAAAGATAATTTAACTAAGACTAGTCTACAAATAAATATGCATAGGCACACATGTCAGATATAACGGTAAATCTGTACTATATATCGTGTTATTCAGGATACACGAGTTGTATTATGCATGATTGTCGACCCCATTTACATTATTTTGCTTTATCAACAAACCACGTATACGACGCTTACTTATTAGTTGAAATACTCAGTATTTGAGGAAACAAATTATACCATACAATAGGAAAATACATTCTGTAGAAATGTGCGTTTTCACCGATGTAGTGTTGCCTTAAGAGAGAATTTTATATCCACATACTTATTACACAAAGCTACTCAGAAGCCAGATAACATATTTCATCTGCTCCAAACCGGCGCTGGCACTAAACACGGCACCCGAGAGTATATAACACACGTGCAGCAACAGTCTGCATACATGCAAGCAATGACATCATACAGTGACAACTCGCTGACGAGGCATACATGCAAGCAGTGACATCATACAGTGACAACCCGCTGACGAGGCATACATGCAAGCAGTGACATCATACAGTGACAACCCGCTGACGAGTACACAACTGCTGAACGGAACACGTCACGGATGTCCAATCAATGTGAGAGCATGTCATCCACGGATCATACTTCACCATTTTCTACTATACTTTATATTTCGGTGACACCTTAACCCATTTGATTCTGGATACCGTTCAAACGGTATTTGCAAAGAACATAGAGCCAGATCAGCCGCCATGGAAAGTACCGTCTGATCAGGCTCTATGCTGTTTGCTATTCAGATGATCGTGTTAAGACACTTGGCTATGTAGCAAACAACATAGATCTTGATCAGCACGCGCAGCGTCACGCTGCGGCTGATCTGGATCTATGTTGTTTGCAAAAGCCTTTAAATGTATCCAGAATGAAATGGGTTCATTAACATTTGGACCCTTTCAAGGGGGACAGTCACACCTGAATGGGAAGCTTCATGTGTACTATTCACAGTACATTTCACATACCTCATGTACCGGGAACTGAGACGGGATACTCGTTAGGTCCGGACCATGCACAATTATCTTCTTAGCACTGGGGACATTTGCTGATATCATAATGTTTGGCTGTAATAGAAATAACGGAATTGTACACTGTTATCATAATGTTTGGCTGTAAAAGAAATAACGGATGGATTTAATATAAATAACGGAATTGTACACTGTTATCATAATGTTTGGCTGTAAAAGAAATAACGGATGGATTTAATATAAATAACGGAATTGTACACTGTTATCATAATATTTGGCTGTAATAGAAATAACAGATGGATTTAATAGAAATAATCAAATTGAACACATTTATCTATCTATTATTTGGCTGTAATAGAAATAATGCATGGATGTAATAGACAATACAGAATTATTAACTTTTATCATAATGTTTGGCTGTAATAGAAATAACGGACAGATGTAATAAACAAAACGGAATTGTTCACTTTTATAATAATGTTTGGTTTTAATAGAAATAGTTTAAACAAATTGATCTTGGCTCGATTGCGAAACAAGTTATTACAACTTATATTAATCACTCTCGAGACCTCATTCCTGATGGAATCCATCGCCACGAGGGAGAGAGAAGAGGCAACGTGGAATTTAAATGTCTTGCCTGAGGGCACAATCGTAACGGCTCCAGCGGGGCTCGAACTCCGGACCTTTCGCACCTGAAGCGAACGAGCATCCACTGCGCTATCACGACTTCCACTAGTAGGCGTTTAGAAGATATGGACCGGACAAAAGATGTTATGAGAAATAGCTACGGTATGTGAGTACTAAAGTTTGAAGTGTGACCTTGAAACAACATTGCTCTGAAACCATTGCTCTACACAGATATTTGCTAACACTTGTGTTATTTACTGATAATCCATTCAACACCAAGTAACCGACATGGACTGGTGCATGATATGTGTGTGTGTGTTTTACGTTTATTTATCGTCACTATCGGATACCCAAATGAGCGACACCTCCTGAAGAATTTATTTATATTTCGGGTTTTACGCCTGCATCAGCACCATTTCGGGCTATATCGCCGGCGGGCAGTTTACCTAACAACACCTTTCCTGGGCAGGCTCCAGCAGTTAACCAGTACTTGGGTGCACCAACCTCCATAAGAAACTGCCAACTTTTTCATATATGAAGAAATTAGTCATTTTAGATTGTTGGAGGATAGTTTAAAGTTTAAAATTTATTTATTTTACAATGATTGCAAAGCAAGTTCTAACAACTTATATTGGCGACGTTTGCCTTTATTTAATTTATCATGTTTTGTATTTACATGTATATGTAAAATAAACGAATCGAGCAATAAAATATGATTAACCTAAATTAAACTTATATTAATCACTCTTGTTGGCGCGGATGAAAGCGTATATGTGGTCATTCATGTGGGAGGAAATTGGAGTACCCAGAGAAAACCTACCTGTCCGATCAGGCGACAACTGTACCATCTCACATCCTTCCCGGTCTGAGGATCGAACCCGGGTTGCATTGGTGAGAAGCGAGCGTGCTAACCACTGCGCTAATCGGACAGCTGGAGGATAGTGTAATGATACAGACATAGACCATTCCAGAGTCTCCTCTGGTTCTTTTACGTGCACAGTGTAAAGTACTGACACAAGACCTTGGTTTAAAGTCCTATCTGAAAGACTGTTAATTTTATTAGGGTCAGACGGGGGATCGAACCTGCGATCCTTGGATTACCAGTCCGTGTTAACCATTGGACTACAGATCCGTCTGCATGATATTTTTAGACGAATAAATTAATAAGAAAATTATATTTGGATCATTTCATTTATCAACATGGGTAATTTTGTCTAAAAATAGTAATATTACTGGTAAAAAGTGCAGATCCTGATGAGCCGGCTCATCATGATCTACACTTATCGTAAGTCTATTTAGAGGTATGCGGTGTTGAAAGGGTTAAGGAGATTGGAGGATGATAATGTACTATAGAGTCATGCTAAATGAACGCACATCACACTGTTCCTTCTTCAGGGTCTGTTTGAGATCCTTGAAGTAAATTCCTTCCACACTTGGCACAATCTAAAAAAACAAGGAGAGAGCAAACTTCATAGGATTATAGCTAACTTGTCACGCTAACAGCTTAATAGAGTTACAGTGAAACCTGTTCCAGAAACCTTCTCTGAATAAGGACATGGAGGAGATTTGTGTATATTAGTGTAAGGATTTAATTTCATCGAGTGCTCACCGAAATATGTATTACTATGAGTAGCATTAAAACACAAATTTTCGTTTTCTTTTAAGATTTCCAATGACTTTGGCTAACATAATATTTGCGTTCAAATTTTATTGATTTTAACTGCCCTGTCTGGAGCCTCATTGCACTACGTGGCACAACAGCACAACCACTTCTCTTAGTGTTAATGCTCGTAAACTTAGTTTCTGTTTGCTGTCAAAATTTTAAAAAAATACACACAAAAAAAGATCCATTAGAATACAGTCAAACCTGTGTTAGTGGTCACCTCCATTAAGCAGTCAACCTGTATTAAACAGCCAGTGTCCAGATTCCCAAATTGCTGTTTTATTATACGTTTGACCTCTATTAAGCAGCCACCTGTGCTAAGCAGCCACATTCTGTGATTCCCTTGGCTGGCTGCTTAAGACAGGTTTGACTATATACTACTTAATATTTAACTGTTCATGATAGTCAGAAAATAGCTAAAATACAAAAGTACATCTAACCGCGCAGGAATACGAAACGCAGCCAGTGGAAGAGAAAATGCCATCTTTCACTGTTTCAAAGCAGTGTAAACTGGAGTTTTCTTTGTTTTCCGTCATTCATTGGAATAAACGAAAACATGTTGACAAGCATTCAGATCTCCCATCAAGCAGTCTTAATGCATCTTAAATGTTCATCCATTCTAAATATACAAACAAACTTGTTAACTTACCTGCCATAAGAGAGCGAGGGAACCAGCTATGGCTTCCTGTCCATATGTTTGAGGGGTTCGCACATAGAACATCACATATCCAATCTGTAAATATAGCAAACCACACTCAGTCAAAATAATTATATACCGGTACTCAAAAATAACATCAACATATTTTATAGTTAACATATTTAATATGTCAATTACACAGACGTTTTATCCAATTAATAGGGATGAACAATAATTTATGTGTGCATAATTTGGGATAGTGGTGTATAATTTGGAACAGATATGGCTAATTTGGGACAGGTGTGAATAATGTGGAACAGATATGGCTAATTTGGGACAGATGTGTATAATGTGGAACAGATATGGCTAATTTGGGACAGGTGTGTATAATGTGGAACAGATATGGCTAATTTGGGACAGGTGTGTATAATGTGGAACATATATGGCTAATTTGGGACAGGTGTGTATAATGTGGAACATATATGGCTAATTTGGGACAGGTGTGTATAATGTGGAACAGATATGGCTAATTTGGGACAGGTGTGTATAATTAGGGACATGTGTGCACAATTTGTGACAGATATGGATAATTTGGGACAGGTGTGTATAATTAGGGACATGTGTGTATAATGTGGAACAGATATGGATAATTTGGGACAGGTGTGTATAATTCGGGACAGGTGTGTATAATTTGGGAATGATATGGCTAATTTGGGACAGGTGTGTATAATTAGGGACAGGTGTGTATAATGTGGAACAGATATGGATAATTTGGGACAGGTGTGTATAATTAGGGACAAACAAATGATCTGGGACAGGCAAGGACAATTTGGGACAGTTATGTATAATTTGGGACAGGTGTGTATAATGTGGAACAGGTATGGATAATTTGGGACAGGCGTGTATAATTAGGGACAAACAAATGATCTGGGACAGGCAAGGACAATTTGGGACAGTTATGTATAATTTGGGACAGGTGTGCGTAATTTGGGACATTTGTGTATAATTTGAGAATGATATGGCTAATTTGGGACAGGTGTGTATAATTTGGGAGAGGTGTGCCTAATTTGGGAAAGATGTGCATAATTTGGGACAGGTGTGCATAATTTCGGACAAATTTTAGAAATAATGCGAGCTGGGCTCGATCTCAGGGCCTTTCTGCACACTATTCATGCAAGGAATCACTCCAACATAGCAGATTCTCATCAGACAATAATCATGGATCTTATAATTATAGCATTTTGCAAGCCTCTTCACATAGACAGAAAGGAAGTTACCAGATAGTTGAAGAGTGAGTGTGCCATCTGGGACGGTAGCTCCCTAAAGTACATAACCAGCTTCCTTAGCAGGAACAGTAACTCTTCCTGTAACATACAGAAAGCAATAACAACAATTACATGATAGTGTATGATAGAAGACACTCCTTTACAATAATTAGCAATATACTCAGTCATAAGTTGACCTCATTCATAAGTCAAGGTGGTACTTGGGGGGGGGGGCAGGGGGGGGCAAGGGGGGGGGTTCAAAGTCGCACCAACAGCTTAGGTCATACGGCGACTCTCCAGCTATTATTGGTGGAGGAAGAACCTTGGGTGCCCCTCGTGGCAGTATTGCAGGCACGGACAGGCAACCGGGTAGAACCACCAACCTACCACAAACCAGCTGGATAGCTTCCTCACATCAAGCCAGCTGGAGAGCTTCCTCACATCAAGCCAGCTGGATAGCTTCCTCACATCAAGCCAGCTGGAGAGCTTCCTCACATCAAGCCAGCTGGATAGCTTCCTCACATCAAAGAATTTGACATCCCCGTGGGATTCAAACCTACAGCAGTGAGCGGCACGTGATTTAAAGTCTAATGATTTTAACCACGGAGGTCCCATGAAAACATATTTTACAAACAGTGGATATTTATGTGTGTCCATAAGTTTGCAAAGAACAGACCTAAAAATAGACTTGCGAATATGGCTGCTTGGCAATTTTGGTGAAACTGACAATCCGAGCAAATCAACTTATGCGTTTCCTTGATTCGGCAAGAAGCCTGTTGAGTTGGCGGATAATTTGTGAGCGATGTTAATACACATGTATTAGTTTTCACGTGTGAGCTGCCACCAACTGCATCGCCTTCCAGTGACTCGGTCTTCACGTGCGAAGGCTGCAACAGCCACTGCAGGTCACGCATTGGACTGTACAGCCACAGCAGACGGTGCTCATCTGTAGACTCAATGGGCACTAACTCCATAGTCTGACAAGACTGACGGATGCCGAATAGTTTTCATGTGTAACAGTATACACACATCCTAGCATTGTTAATTAGTAACCAGTTGTAGACACCATACGAGTACATAAGACATACATTTCACTCTTTAAAATTATACAAATTTATTTTAGCTCGATTGCGAAAGAAGTTATTTCAACTTATATAAATCACTCTCGAGACCTCATTCCTGATGGAATCCATCGCCACGAGGGAGAGAGAAGAGGCAACGTGAAATTTAAATGCCTTGCCTAAGGGCACAATCGTAACGGCTCCAGTGCGGCTCGAACTCCGGACCTTTCGCACCTGAAGCGAACGCGCATCCACTGCGCTATCACGATTTCACTCTTTGCACGTTAGTGCTGGAAATAACAGAGAAATAAGTCACGGAATTTCATCAGAAGTGTGTAGTAACAATGCAATTCTAATGAAATTCCAGGACATATTTCTAAGAATTCTAGAATTTACAGTTACAAATAAGAAAAACTAATTAATTGTATTAGTTTATACAGATTTATTTTAGTTCGATTGCGAAACAAGTTCTTACAACTTATATTAATCACTCTCGAGAATGAAATGGAATCCATCGCCACGAGGGAGAGAGAAGAGGCAACGTGGAAATTAAATGCCTTGCCAAGGGCACAATCGTAATGGCTCCAGCATGGCTCGAACTCCGGACCTTTCGCACCTGAAACAAACTCGCATCCATTGCGCTATCACAACTTCCTGTCATTGTATTGAATCAAATGAATTGTATTGTCGTCAATTATATGAACTATTAATAGCCATTATTTTACCCAGCATGCAGAGTTGACGTAGAAGTGGTTTTACAAATCGAACATAAGTATAAAGCTTGTGATATGTACTCTTGGATATAGGATGGAAACAGTAGTGTTACAGTGGTGGGTAGGGAATGAGCACAATTCAGTAGTGTTACAGTGGTGGGTAGGGAATGAGCACACTTCAGTAGTGTTACAGTGGTGGGTAGGGAATGAGCACACTTCAGTAGTGTTACAGTGGTGGTAGGGAATGAGCACAATTCAGTAGTGTTACAGTGGTGGGTAGGGAATGAGCACACTTCAGTAGTGTTACAGTGGTGGGTAGGAAATGAGCACACTTCGGTAGTGTTACAGTGGTGGGTAGGGAATGAGCACAATTCAGTAGTGTTACAGTGGTGGGTAGGGAATAAGCACACTTCAGTAGTGTTACAGTGGTGGGTAGGGAATGAGCACACTTCAGTAGTGTTACAGTGGTGGGTAGGGAATGAGCACACTTCAGTAGTGTTACAGTGGTGGTAGGGAATGAGCACAATTCAGTAGTGTTACAGTGGTGGGTAGGGAATGAGCACACTTCAGTAGTGTTACAGTGGTGGGTAGGAAATGAGCACACTTCGGTAGTGTTACAGTGGTGGGTAGGGAATGAGCACAATTCAGTAGTGTTACAGTGGTGGGTAGGGAATAAGCACACTTCAGTAGTGTTACAGTGGTGGGTAGGGAATGAGCACAATTCAGTAGTGTTACAGTGGTGGGTAGGGAATGAGCACACTTCAGTAGTGTTACAGTGGTGGGTAGGAAATGAGCACACTTCAGTAGTGTTACAGTGGTGGGTAGGGAATGAGCACAATTCAGTAGTGTTACAGTGGTGGGTAGGGAATGAGCACACTTCAGTAGTGTTACAGTGGTGGGTAGGGAATGAGCACAATTCAGTAGTGTTACAGTGGTGGGTAGGGAATGAGCACAATTCAGTAGTGTTACAGTGGTGGGTAGGGAATGAGCACACGTCAGTAGTGTTACAGTGG
Organism: Archivesica marissinica; assembly: GCA_014843695.1. Taxonomy (NCBI): domain Eukaryota; kingdom Metazoa; phylum Mollusca; class Bivalvia; order Venerida; family Vesicomyidae; genus Archivesica; species Archivesica marissinica. The sequence continues at coordinate 65,252,862 of CM026387.1, read as the reverse complement.
TGGGTAGGAAATGAGCACAATTCAGTATGTTACAGTGGTGGGTAGGAAATGAGCACTATTCAGTAGTGTTACAGTGGTGGGTAGGGAATGAGCACAATTCAGTAGTGTTACAGTGGTGGGTAGGGAATGAGCACAATTCAGTAGTGTTACAGTGGTGGGTAGGAAATGAGCACAATTCAGTAGTGTTACAGTGGTGGGTAGGAAATGAGCACTATTCAGTAGTGTTACAGTGGTGGGTAGGGAATGAGCACAATTCAGTAGTGTTACAGTGGTGGGTAGGGAATGAGCACAATTCAGTAGTGTTACAGTGGTGGGTAGGAAATTAGCACAATTCAGTAGTGTTACAGTGGTGGGTAGGAAATGAGCACAATTCAGTAGTGTTACAGTGGTGGGTAGGAAATGAGCACAATTCAGATGTTGTCATCGGTTTGCTAGAACCCTCTACACCGTCAGGAGACCCTTGAATGAGAGATAATACCAGACCATCAGCTACGCACAGAAAGCATAAGAGTGGTGAGTATTCCTGCTACGGTCCTGAATGTAAGGCTAAAATGTCTAGATACACCTATGCCTATTACAATCGCATGATTATGTTCATTCGATTTGGTTCATAAAACTGATTGACAGTTATTTTCTGCAAAATATCGAGTCAAAGCATCGTGCATGATGTTGAATGGAATGAAATAGATTGAAAAGTTGCTTTTATCGGTCATTATCTTTGGGAAATGTTTATCTCTTATGTGTTTATCCTTGTGCATGAGTAATCTTTGGGAAATGTTTATCTCTTATGTGTTTATCCTTGTGCATGAGTAATCTTTGGGAAATGTTTATCTCTTATGTGTTTATCCTTGTGCATGAGTAATCTTTGGGAAATGTTTATCTCTTATGTGTTTATCCATGTGCATGAGTAATCTTTGGGAAACGTTTATCGCTTATGTGTTTATCCTTGTGCGTGAGTAATCTTTGGGAAATGTTTATCTCTTATGTGTTTATCCTTGTGCATGAGTAATCTTTGGGAAACGTTTATCGCTTATGTGTTTATCCTTGTGCGTGAGTAATCTTTGGGAAACGTTTATCGCTTATGTGTTTATCCTTGTGCGTGAGTAATCTTTGGGAAATGTTTATCTCTTACGTGTTTATCCTTGTGCATGAGTAATCTTTGGGAAATGTTTATCTCTTATGTGTTTATCCTTGTGCGTGAGTAATCTTTGGGAAATGTTTATCTCTTATGTGTTTATCCTTGTGCATGAGTAATCTTTGGGAAATGTTTATCTCTTATGTGTTTATCCTTGTGCATGAGTAATCTTTGGGAAATGTTTATCTCTTACGTGTTTATCCTTGTGCATGAGTAATCTTTGGGAAATGTTTATCTCTTACGTGTTTATCCTTGTGCGTGAGTTTCTCGAGGAAATGTCTCATGAACAGCACGGGATCCTCGACTAAGCAGTTCCAGATTATCTTCTCAGCTACCTCGCTCACTGTAAACATGCTCAGTATACACTCAAGTGTTTTATTGTAAAGTGACTGTCTACCCAGCTGTTCCATAGAAACATATACCTTATCAAATAACGAGCATTTATTGCATGTCTTGCAATGTAAGAAATTTATCAGTGAAACAAAATGTGTTGTAAGCAGTCAAATAACACATTTTATTCTTACTGCTTGGCGCCTATAGTTCCCAGACTGGTGCCTATAGTTCCCAGACGCTTGGTGCCTATAGTTCCCAGACGCTTGGTGCCTATAGTTCCCAGACGCTTGGTGCCTATAGTTCCCAGACGCTTGGTGCCTATAGTTCCCAGACTGGTGCCTATAGTTCCCAGATGCTTTGTGCCTATAGTTCCCAGACGCTTGGTGCCTATAGTTCCCAGACTGGTGCCTATAGTTCCCAGATGCTTTGTGCCTATAGTTCCCAGACGTTTGGTGCCTATAGTTCCCAGACGCTTTGTGCCTATAGTTCCCAGATGCTTTGTGCCTATAGTTCCCAGATGCTTTGTGCCTATAGTTCCCAGATGCTTGGTGCCTATAGTTCCCAGACTGGTGCCTATAGTTCCCAAACGCTTTGTGCCTATAGTTCCCAGACTGGTGCCTATAGTTCTCAGATGCTTGGTGCCTATAGTTCCCAGACTGGTGCCTATAGTTCCCAGACTGGTGCCTATAGTTCCCAGACGCTTTGTGCCTATAGTTCCCAGATGCTTGGTGCCTATAGTTCCCAGACGCTTGGTGCCTATAGTTCCCAGACGCTTGGTGCCTATAGTTCCCAGACTGGTGCCTATAGTTCCCAGACTGGTGCCTATAGTTCCCAGACACTTGGTGCCTATAGTTCCCAGACGCTTTGTGTCTATAGTTCCTAGACGCTTTGTGCCTATAGTTCCCAGACGCTTGGTGCCTATAGTTCCCAGATGCTTGGTGCCTATAGTTCCCAGACGCTTGGTGCCTATAGTTCCCAGACGCTTGGTGCCTATAGTTCCCAGACTGGTGCCTATAGTTCCCAGACTGGTGCCTATAGTTCCCAGACGCTTGGTGCCTATAGTTCCCAGACTGGTGCCTATAGTTCTCAGATGCTTGGTGCCTATAGTTCCCAGACTGGTGCCTATAGTTCCCAGACTGGTGCCTATAGTTCCCAGACGCTTTGTGCCTATAGTTCCCTGACGCTTTGTGCCTATAGTTCCCAGACTGGTGCCTATAGTTCTCAGATGCTTGGTGCCTATAGTTCCCAGACTGGTGCCTATAGTTCCCAGACTGGTGCCTATAGTTCCCAGATGCTTGGTGCCTATAGTTCACAGACGCTTGGTGCCTATAGTTCCCAGACGCTTGGTGCCTATAGTTCCCAGACTGGTGCCTATAGTTCCCAGACTGGTGCCTATAGTTCCCAGACACTTGGTGCCTATAGTTCCCAGACGCTTTGTGCCTATAGTTCCCAGACGCTTGGTGCCTATAGTTCCCAGATGCTTGGTGCCTATAGTTCCCAGACGCTTGGTGCCTATAGTTCCCAGACGCTTGGTGCCTATAGTTCCCAGACTGGTGCCTATAGTTCCCAGACTGGTGCCTATAGTTCCCAGACGCTTGGTGCCTATAGTTCCCAGACGCTTTGTGTCTATAGTTCCTAGACGCTTTGTGCCTATAGTTCCCAGACGCTTGGTGCCTATAGTTCCCAGACGCTTGGTGCCTATAGTTCCCAGACGCTTGGTGCCTATAGTTCCCAGATGCTTGGTGCCTATAGTTCCCAGACGCTTGGTGCCTATAGTTCCCAGACGCTTGGTGCCTATAGTTCCCAGACTGGTGCCTATAGTTCCCAGACTGGTGCCTATAGTTCCCAGATGCTTTGTGCCTATAGTTCCCAGACTGGTGCCTATAGTTCCCAGACGCTTGGCGCCTATAGTTCCCAGATGCTTTGTGCCTATAGTTCCCAGACGCTTGGTGCCTATAGTTCCCAGACGCTTGGCGCCTATAGTTCCCAGACTGGTGCCTATAGTTCCCAGACGCTTGGCGCCTATAGTTCCCAGACTGGTGTCTATAGTTCCCAGACGCTTGGCGCCTATAGTTCCCAGATAGTTCCCAGACGCTTGGCGCCTATAGTTCCCAGACGCTTGGCGCCTATAGTTCCCAGACGCTTGGTGCCCTATAGTTCCCAGACGCTTGGTGCCTATAGTTCCCAGACGCTTGGCACCTATAGTTCCCAGACGCTTGGTGCCTATAGTTCCCAAACGCTTGGTGCCTATAGTTCCCAAATGCTTGGTGCCTATAGTTCCCAGACTGGTGCCTATAGTTCCCAGACGCTTGGTGCCTATAGTTCCCAGACGCTTGGCGCCAATAGTTCCCAGACGCTTGGCGCCTATAGTTCCTAGACACAACAGTTTGAATATCGTCAACATTGACGCTCTCGGACTCAATCCGTCGGTGGTATCATTGTTCAAGTCATCTATATGTGACGTTCTATCGCCATTTAACGTATGGTGGCATCGTTTTCTATCGTAATATCCGCCCAAAATAAAATGCAAATTTGCACGTTCATTTAAACGTATGATTTAACCATATTTCACTTTTGTGATAATATTGCTTTCAATAGTCGGTGAAATGTAATTCGCCCAAATACTTAAAGCGACATTACATGTACATCACAAAAATCCCCAAAATATTCATTTTTACATATAAATAGCGTTGTTACTACGAAATAATTCGAACACTACCTTTCAATCAATAAACAATGTTTGCGAGGTCAACAAACTCTCAAAAGTGAAGATAGGATTTCATATAACAGTCATGAATGCTCCGTCTCTACTAAACGCATGATTGTTGTATTACGCATGGATTTTGACTCTATTTATTTTGTTTTGTCAACAAACGTTGTATTTGATGCTGGTTTATTGGTTGAAGTACAAATATTTGGACAAAAATTATACAATATAATAGGAAATTACATTCTGTAGAAATTTCCTTTTTTCACCGATGTAGTGTCGCTTTAACCGAACAAATATCCAACATTCCATAAAATTACATTCTGTAGAAATTTCCGTTTTTCACCGTGTCGCTTTAACCGAACAAATATCCAACATTCCATAAAAACCCGATCATAAATATAACCTATCTTAACAACAATATCAACACAAGACGTTGTGCACTTCCAACGTGACACTAGCGTGATCACAGCTAAACCATAATGACTGAATAATACAAGACGTTGTGCACTTCCAACGTGACACTAGCGTGATCACAGCTAAACCATAATGACTGAATAATACAAGACGTTCTGCACTTCCAACGTGACACTAGCGTGATCACAGCTAAACCATAATGACTGAATAATACAAGACGTTGTGCACTTCCAACGTGACACTAGCGTGATCACAGCTAAACCATAATGACTGAATAATACAAGACGTTCTGCACTTCCAACGTGACACTAGCGTGATCACAGCTAAACCATAATGACTGAATAATACAAGACGTTGTGCACTTCCAATGTGACACTAGCGTGATCACAGCTAAACCATAATGACTGAATAATACAAGACGTTGTGCACTTCCAACGTGACACTAGCGTGATCACAGCTAAACCATAATGACTGAATAATACAAGACGTTGTGCACTTCCAACGTGACACTAGCGTGATCACAGCTAAACCATAATGACTGAATAATACAAGACGTTGTGCACTTCCAACGTGACACTAGCGTGATCACAGCTAAACCATAATGACTGAATAATACAAGACGTTCTGCACTTCCAACGTGACACTAGCGTGATCACAGCTAAACCATAATGACTGAATAATAAACAGATACCATAGAATCGACTCACCTGCCACACCGTCATCGCTAACTTCTCCGTCTTCCAGCAGATGGATTATGGGTAATACAATAGCGCAGATGGATGATGGGAAGAATGTCTGTGCGAGCTGCACATGATGTCCGTGTTCCTGCCTCTCCTCATCCCCTATACACACACAACAACCAATAACTATACACCTCTACAGTGCAAACACAACAGAAAACAAAAACATGCAATCAATACATTGAATCGTCTTTACAGTGAAAAGTTCATACAACAATACACGAAAATCAAATAAATTTCACCAATTATTAACCACCGCCATAGGAACGGAGGTTATTGTTTTTGGCTATGTCTGTGCATAGGTCTGTCTGAGGACAGGATAACTCATTAAGTTGCTGGTGAATTTCGATGAAACTTTGTGGCTATACAGAGAGTTGGTCTACGGAGGAAGAGGTGGGATTTTGGGAGAAATCGGTGAACACCTGTGGTCAGCAAAGTGTCCACTCCCATTGACTTCTGTAGAAAACAAACCTTGACCGATATCTCCTCACATGGAATAACTTCATCCTGGACCAACCCCTCAATATATCAACAAAGTTTCAACAAAATCCATCAAAAACATTTTGAGTTATCCTCTTCACGGACAAGGTAAAATACTAGTGCGAGTGTTTGCCTCACTCCGAGTGCTGATCTATACTTTTATTTGATTTTCTGGATCTTGTGCATCAGAGTAAAGGCTATTGTTTGTATCAGATTGCATACGGTGGGAAAATATTAACTCGATATAGAAACAACACAATTGTAATTTGTTTGCATTTGTACACAGGTTTCAAGATAATTTATGCCTATGTTCACATACATGTAGCCTATGTTCACATACTTGTAGCCTATGTCCACATACATGTAGCGTTCACATACATATAGCGTTCACATACATGTAGTCTATGTTCACATACATGTAGCCTATGTTCACATACATGTAGCCTATGTTCACATACATGTAGCCTATGTTCACATACATGTAGTCTATGTTCACATACATGTAGCCTATGTTCACATACATATAGTCTATGTTCACATACATATAGCGTTCACATACATATAGTCTATGTTCACATACATGTAGCCTATGTTCACATACATGTAGCCTATGTTCACATACATGTAGCCTATGTTCACATACATGTAGTCAATGTTCACATACATGTAGTCTATGTTCACATACATGTAGCCTATGTTCACATACATGTAGTCAATGTTCACATACATGTAGCCTATGTTCACATACATGTAGCGTTCACATACATATAGCGTTCACATACATGTAGCCTATGTTCACATACATGTAGCGTTCACATACATATAGCGTTCACATACATGTAGCCTATGTTCACATACATGTAGTCTATGTTCACATACATGTAGTCTATGTTCACATACATGTAGCGTTCACATACATGTAGCCTATGTTCACATACATGTAGCCTATGTTCACATACATGTAGCCTATGTTCACACTGTAAAACAGTAAGAGCTATCATGCAATTATGACTCAATGGCATTAATTCATTTCGTGTGGGAGGTACATTATAAAACTAATCGCAAGGCATTCTGGGAGGTTACAGCCTCAAAACCCAAGATTCTAGCTGGAGCAAAAGGTTATTAATTAGTCAGATTTCTCAAATTTAAGAGATATCATTGGTTGCATGTGACAGCAGCCAATCAGAAACATTCTTGTTATTGAAGTATCTGATTGGTGGTGGTTCTAAACAGTAGTACTAGCATCAGCCAATCAGAGAGCTTGACTTGCATGATTTCATTACAAAGTGAGCTCTGGTAAGCTTCAGACTGGGTAGAAGTGTGACCTCTGAGTCTGCCTGTTAGACTGGTTATACAGAATTAACACACTTGTAGTTGCTATGAACACAAATGCAAGGATATGTGTGATTCAGTAACAGTTTTTATACACTCTCAAAGAAATATATAATAATGTGGAAGCATCGTACGGAGGCATTAAGGAACCTGAAGCTGATTCTGCCATTATTCTTTAATTGCTTGAACAAATTCGTGAAATAGTAGACTCTATACATAATTATATTTATGACAGCAATATTTCGAGGCAATTTTTGTCTTTATTTATTTTTTTATAAATTTTCGAACATTATTCAAATATGTTAATTGCTACACCGTCATTCAAAATGTTATCCAAATTTGACGCAGGTGACAAAAAGACGGGAGAGACCAAGGATGAAAATGCAGCAATTCATTTATAATGGCCGAAACTAAAGGAGCTTTGGAAAAATTAAATGCTGTTTAATGCTGTAAAATTATAAAAGAGAGGTGAAAAACTTATACTGATTTGCACTTACTTGCAATGACGAAGACGGGGTGGAAACACATGTATTCCAGCAAAATACAATTACAGTCGGATATATATATATATATTTATATACAGTTAAATGGTAGTTACAAACTGACGTTGGTACAATGTATAGGTTAGTTATATATAGCAGGGTGCTAAATGATGCAAATACAAAATGGTAAAGGTTAAAGGTCGGGGAAAGGGAGGAGAGTTACAAGTTTCAAGCACCTATACAAGCCACTTTTGTAGAAAAAGCTGCAAAAATGGTGACATGTTTTCACAATACCGCTGGTGTACATTTCACTGACAAAGGTTCTATTAATAGACACGATTGGACAGGACAGCATAACAGTGAGTGACATGGACGCTTACGTAAAACAAATCACAGAAAGTTATTGCCTATAAAAAAAATAGAACTGTTGATTTATTCATATTTACGAAAATGGAATGTTGTTTTATTCACGATAATTGTGACAATGGAACTTGTGTTTTATGAAATTGCTGTTTGTATATTATGAATAACTGTTGCTGGACCACAACTATTAGACAGTGAAGAAAATGTAACTGTTGTAACTTATTTTTATTGAAGACAAATATCACTGAGTACACAGTAACTGAAGCTGTTACAGTAGTTGTTCTCTAACAAATTTCCAGTTTGGTATCTTGTTAACCCAGGATTACAAGGCTAAATGCTTACATGATAAATAGAGAATATTAGACTACTGTCATTTTTACTTTCTTTACTTTATTAGGAGAGTTGGAGAAAATAATATTATACGAGGGGCTCTTCCGAATAATTCAAAATTTATAAGAAAGTAACTACTATTTATCCTATCTTCTTCTGATAAAAAAGGAGGTTTTAGAGAGGAAAGATCACTGAATATTTATGACCTGAAGTTTATCATACAATCTGTGAATATATGACGTCATACACGTAGCATTAGGACATCACGAAAAGTTTATTAGGAACTGACTACTAGAGCAATGTTTATTATGCAGTCCGTTTTTCACCATTATTATGCATGACGGTAGGATACAACATATTTATTTATTAGATAAAAATCCAGACACTTTCACCTTTAAAAATAAAATCCAGTCAAAGTTATGTGTCTATATGTACAACCAAAGTGCCGACAAAAAAACTTCCGAAATGAGCAATTCTGCATGAACGCCAATGTAATTCCTTAACTGAATATTTTGAATGCAAGGCTAGCACCCTGCTATATTCTACAGAAAATTTAAGACAATTAATGAAATTTATGCAACTAGAGTTTTTGTTGAGAATGAAATCAAGAATTTACTCACTAAATATCATCCGACATTGGATAGATATAATTAGATGATTTCATCAGATTTCCTTCAATGGTACATGTACAGACGAAGCAACGCCCATAATATGGTGATGGGGGAAGAAAATCATGACAAAAATTTCTGCTAATTGGGCTTGAACACGGATCCCAGAGATACTAATATAATCAAACACTGCTGAATGATGCGAACACCCCTCCCACCCATTTACATTCAGACTAGTCTGAAATCAAACTGGATGATGCCCCTAACCACCACAACCCCTATTGACTGGCCTGACAAAATTCTGAAAATACAGGGTTTTTTTAAACCAGATACCTGATTCGGTAATGAACATCAAATGCTGTTGAATAATACGCGTATAACCCATTTAAATTTCACACATTTAAATTTACTTTTCTGAAATCAACAATCAAAGAATGATACCCACACATCCCCAATTAAAATTCCGATTTATAATTTGGACTGGTCTGATCTACCTTCCAGTGTGGTTAGTCGTGCCCAATGCATACTGCTGGTCCTCCACGACATGCTTCGACTAGTGACATTGTTACGATTCATGGGGGCGAAAGACACACGACGTGCTGCCATACTGATCTCTTCTTGCAATGCTGGTGGTTAGAGCAGAAGTACATGCAGGCGTTATGTCTATATATATCTGAATTAATGGACACATGCAACATAATGTACTTGTGTGTTTGAAGTAAGATATTGAAGCATTTCATGTCCAAGTTTGAACATGCTTTGTGTCCTGTAGAGGTAATAACCTCCGTAGTTATCAGCCAAACAGAAGTTCTAATCTAGAATGTTGAGATAAAATGAGTTTGAACTGAATGCCTATACCATGCCACGCCAAGTACTTTCGGGTCTATTTTCACAAAACTATGAACTTGAATTCTCTAAATAAAATTGGAAAACAATTTAAGCAGTTACCTCAGACCTGCAAAATGGGGCTCAAAATGCTTCTCAGATAACCAATGAAAAGTACTGTAACAACTGCAGCTAAGCAATGAAATTTTACGACCGTAAATAAGAAATTACACCCAAGATGTTAGCTACCCAAAGATGTACCTGAAATAAATACAGTGACTTCATTAATTACTTTAACCCTTGACCTGCTAATCACATATAAAGAAAGTTCCATCTGATCAGGCTCTTTTGCTGTTTGTTATTCGGATAGTGGAGATAGTGGAGTTAAAACACTTGGTTGAATAGCTAACAACATAGATCCTGATCAGATTAGGCTTTACGCCACAATCTGGATCTATGTTGGTTGCACATTCCTTCCAATTTATTCAGCATTTTAAGGGTTACGAGTAAATCTACAGCTTGAGCTTGTTTTAACTAACAAAGCTGAATGTTCAACCCCAAATGCATTTATTTGCCCCTCCCACTGCATTTATTTGCCCATCCCACTGCATTTCTTTACTCCTCCCACTGTATTTATTTACCCCTCCCACTGCATTCATTTGCCCCTCCCACTGCATTCATTTGCCCCTCCAACTATATCCATTTGCCCCTCCCACTGCATTCATTTGCCCCTCCCACTGCATTCATTTGCCCCTCCCACCCCATTCATTTGCCCCTCCCACTGCATTTATTTACCCCTCCCACTGCATTTATTTACCTTACCCCTCCCACTGCATTCATTCCCCCTCTCACTGCATTCATTTGCCCCTCCCACTCATTTTCATTTGCCCCTCCCACTGCTTCATTTGCCCCTCAACTTATTTCATTTGCCCCTCCCACTGCATTCATTTGCCCCTCCCACTGCATTCATTTGCCCCTCAATAATTTGCCCTCCCACTGATCCCACTGCATTATTTGCCCCTCCCACTGCATTCATTTGCCCTCAACTATATTCATTTGCCCCTCCCACTGCATTCATTTGCCCCTCACTGTATTGATTTGCCCATCCCACTGCATTTCTTATCTCCCACTTTATTTCTTTGCCCCTCCCACTGCATTCATTTGCCCCTCCCACTGCATTCATTTGCCCCTCCAACTATCATCCATTGCCCCTCCCACTGCATTCATTTGCCCCCCCTCCCACTGCATTATTTGCCCCCCCTTCCCACGCATTTTTACCCCTCCCACTGCATTTTTATTTACCTTCCCCTCCACTGCAATTCATTTCCCCTCTCACTGCCTCATTTGACCCTCCGACTGCATTCTTTTGCCCCTCCCACTGCATTCATTTGCCCTCAACTATATTCATTTGCCCCTCCCACTGCATTCATTGCCCCCTCCCACTGCATTTATTTGCCCCTCCCACTGCATTTATTTGCCCCTCCCACTGCATTCATGTGCCCCTCCCACTGTATTCATTTGCTCCTCCCACTGCATTCATGTGCTCCTCCCACTGCATTCATTTGCCCCTCCCACTGTATTCATTTCCTCCTCCCACTGCATTCATTTGCTCCTCCCACTGCGTTCATTTGCCCCTCCTGCTGTTTTTTGCCCCTCCTGCTATGTTCATCGGACAATACTGCTGCGTTCATTTAGAAGATGGCAATGATAAGTATGACATTGTAAATGTAGGCTAGGCAATGAGTAGAAATCCGACAAGACATTTAGCAGCGACATTGTTCTATAAAATCTTCAAAGAGCGATAACTCTATTTAAACTGTACAGAGTGGAACGCTGAAATGATGTTCACAACTATGCATGGTACTGATAATTTCTACTTATACAAAATCAATAAGTCTGCATATACGATTACTTGGACTGTGTATTTAATGTACATAGACAACGAGACTGCTATAAAATCTAATTTCAAAATTAAAAACTCTACTTTTAAAAATTAGGTTTCACTATTTTTTTTTTATATACAAGTTGAAACATTGAAAACATAGATAACAAATTGATGACGTCTACAAATACAGTAACACACAGAAAAACATGTAGCTGTTCGCAAAAAAATGAAATAATAATCGTGGAAACTGCAAAAAACAAAGCATAGGTATGCACTGGGAAAATATTTTCATATATAGAAGTGTACAAAGCCATATCCATGTATATGGAGCCCATATATCTATGTATGCACACCCGTCACATTTATCTATGTATGCACACCAGTCACATATATCTATGTATGCACACCCGTCACATATACAGTCAAACTTCGGTTGGCTTGAACACCACCGTTGGCTTGAACATGTCGTCTGGTTCCGGCGATAATCTCTATATAATGCATATTGTTCTACCTTCAATGACTGGAACACGGATGACTGGAACACGGATGACTGGAACTCTCGAACCAGATCACTGGTCCCATGAAATCAATTAGTACTTAAATTAACACTTTTGGGTCGAACATAATTGGCCGAGTGTCCAGGTCCGCATGTCACACAAGTGTTCACAGCTTTTTTTTAATGGCAATGACATCCCTTTTGATCGGTATACTCGCGTAATTTACATGTTGTGAGATTGGCAATTACTATTCTATTGTGACTGGGTTTCAATCACAGCGGCTTTTTTATCCATAGTTTAAATTGGTATTAAACGTATTTATGTATAGAACAAACATATTACACTTATTGAGTTAAAGATGCCAAGCTACGACATTTCAATATAAACAACCATAGGAAATACTATGTGTTAAATCACTGTACATGGCATGTATCTACCGGTAACTGACACATTCTATTTTTAGAATGCATAAAACTACTTGAGTATTATGTAGATTAATCATTTAAACTACTGCATAACATGTATATAACCAAATAAATATAAGAACTTAAAAATGTTGTCTATTATTATGAAACACATTTGTATAAACATGGATTCTTATCAAACAACGAGAGAAGGACATATTGGATGTATTGCATAAACCAGTATATACCAGTAAGCTACCAAAACACAATTTAATTTATCATTATTATGGGTCAACCCCACACAATACCCTTGACTCGAACCTCCCATGACTCGAACCATTACTCACGGACCCGTCGAGTTCGAGGCAACGAAGTTCGACTGTATATGTATGCAGTGTGTATTGAGCCTGATTACCCCAAAAGTATATGGAGCCTATATATATATGTAAAGAGACTGTATACCAAAGTACACTGGAGTGTACGGAGCCCGTATAAGGCATATATCCCAGTACAGATACATATACCCCGTATACATGATAGTACACGCTCCTATATGGAACTATTTTCCACAGTTATAATAACGTCTAGGAAGAAGAGGGCTAAGTGGTCCCGGGTCGCTCACTTGATACAATGAAGAAACTGAGCCAATCAGCAATGCTCATACGGGTAAGATTTTGTATTTAGTGAGGCAATAGATTAACTCTTTGCATGCTACTCATGAAAATATCAGTTAAATATGTCACACAAGTTCATTAGAATTGTGTCGTAAACTATGAACATCCATGACATATTTCGCGACTTTTCAGTAAATGATGTAATGAGTAAAACACATTAATGAATTGTTTATACTATTTATAGCGTTTATTTCATTCGAATCGTGTCATTAATGAAATTCCATGACATATTTCCTGAGTAGTCAGTTTCAAATAAGAAAAAATGATATATGTATGCGAGTGTTCATACCAAATGTACACCAACAAAATTAATAAAACATGTTAAAAGTGTTTTATTTAATGCTAATTGATGAAATACAGTGTTCTATCAGTGAGATATAATCCATATCACCACTGCATATCACTCACTGTATTTTGCCGGACTACTTTTTTTATTATCTCCTTTCCCAATGCACCATTACTCTCCCTTTAAATGCTTAGACAACGTGTTATTTAATTTTCACCGTTTACCTGGCTTCAATGACACTATTTACCTGTATTATTGTTTTTGTTATGAAACAAATCAAAAGCGAAATACAACTTACAATGTCTCGAAGTTTGTCACTGCAAATTGTAACAATAAATCCAATAAATGTTTTCATGTATTTTTCCTCGATTCAACTTTAAATTCAAGATGGCGGCATATTTGTGTATCGACTCACGACGTATAGTCGTCAATGTATTCATCCGCGCAAAAACACAGCGACCAGCTATTTTAATTTCTTCATTTTGTGTTTGTTTTTCACCAATTAGCCTAAAATAAAAAGAAAATTTGTTTGTTTTGAGTAAATATGGAATATATCTCACCTCCAAGTGAGAACATTTTCATATTTTCTCACTTCTCAGTGAGATATATTCCATATTCACTCAAAACAAACAAATATCCTCTATGTACGCACATTAATTTAATTACTTTTGGTTTAAACTATTTATTTTATAAAGATTGCGAAGCAAGTTTTAACAACTTATATTAATCACTCTCGTTGGCGCAGATGTAAGCATATGTGTGGTTATTTATGTAGGGGGAAACCGGAGAAAACCCACCTGTCCGATCTGGCGACCACCGTACCATCTCACATACTTCCTGGTCCGAGGATCGAACCTGGGTTGCATTGGTGAGAAGCGAGCGCGCTAACCACTGCGTTAATTGGACAGCCCATTACTTTTATGATTTGTTACGTAGAATTGGACCTACGAAGAGTCTAATAAAGTAAGACTAACACAGTCAAAATAAGATGCTGGGTAAAATAAAGGCTATAAATAGTTTATATATTTTACTGTTATTTTCACTGCTAGCAAGCAAAAAGTTACGAAATACTTTACTTTTATACTGACCTAGTGACCTACAATTGTTCACAAAAATCGTCAATTATCGAAAATGAAACAAGCTTTCACATCAAAATATAACTTGTGACCCAGTTGAACAATTTCCCCACAAAATTCACTTGCTACAGAGTTGGCATAGTTGACTTATGAATGGACTGAGAGACGGACAAAAGTCAATCAACATACAGAACTTGAAGCCTTTGGCTCAGGTTTGCTAAATATTTAATACTAACTGTGCAACTCGGCAAGGAAGAACAATGTGCAACTAATA
>CM026387.1:65220514-65233014 GCA_014843695.1 Archivesica marissinica | reverse complement strand
CTAGTATTAATCGTTATTGGTGCAAATGTACTGTAGCTTCGAACATGAGGTGTAAACTCTCAAAGTATCACATATATAATGCCACAACCTGTATATAATTCACACGTTACAACTGTATATCAGTACACCATCCACAACACAGTAGGACATATGGTACAATTACACTATACACAACATATGGAAACACACTGTACATATACACTATACACAACTTATGGAAGCACACTGTACATATGCATAATACACAACAGATTGAAACACACTGTACATATACACTATACATAACATATGGAAACACACTGTACATATACATAATACACAACAAATTGAAACACTGTACATATACACCTTACACAACACATTGAAACACTGCACATATGCACTATACACAACATATGGAAACACACTGTACATATACACTATACACAACATATGGAAACACACTGTACATATGCATAATACACAACACATTGAAACACTGTACATATACACTATCCACAACTTATGGAAGCACACTGTACATATACACCTTACACAACATATGGAGACATACTGTACACGCACACTGGGCTCAACATATAGAAACACACTGTACATGTACGTAATACACAACATATGGAAACACACTGTACATATACACCATACACAACATATAGAAACACACTGTACATATACACCATACACAACATATAGAAACACACTGTACATGTAGGTAATTTACAACATATGGAAACACACTGTACATATACGTAATACACAACATATGGAAACACACTGTACATATACACCATACACAACATATAGAAACACACTGTACATGTACGTAATACACAACATATGGAAACACACTGTACATCTACACCTTACACAGCATATGGAACACACTGTACATATACACTATCCACAACTTATGGAAAAACACTGTACATATATACCATACCTTACACAGCATATGGAACACACTGTACATATACACTATCCACAACTTATGGAAAAACACTGTACATATATACCATACCTTACACAGCATATGGAACACACTGTACATATACACTATCCACAACTTATGGAAAAACACTGTACATATATACCATATCTTACACAGCATATGGAACACACACTACATATACACCTTACACAACATATGGAAACACACTGTACATATACACCTTACACAACATATGGAAACACACTGTACATATACACCTTACACAACATATGGAAACACACTGTATATGTACACTATACACAACATATGGATACGCACTATACATGTACACTGTACACAACATATGGAAACACACTGTACATGTCCACAATACACAACATATGGATACGCACTATACATGTACACTGTACACAACATATGGAAACACACTGTACATGTCCACAATACATAGTATATGAGAACATACAATATTTTGGTACACCAAATGGCAGTCTGATTTAGTTCAAGTAATATTTTATTAAAGTATTCACGATAAATTATGACCAGGATTTGAAGCAATCTTATATAAATTCATCTACAATATTCTAAGATATCGATGACATGGTGTGCAAGTTAGTTTGTACAATGCATGTAATACTTGTATCAATTTACAGAAATAGGATTAGAATGACAGACAGAGTCTTGTATAATTCTTCTCCTCAGTGTAGTTTGAAGTCACATGGTACAAAATATACATGATTTGAAGTGTACATAGATCTTTCCTTTGCAAACTTTGGGAAGTCTGAGCATACACCCCTTTCTCGATGAGTAAACTTATAAGTGCACATAAGGCTAAACTAAACAATACCATTTGCTTCCATGCAGGGACTCAGCTTCTAGACATGCAGCTAAAACACAGGTTAAAGGTTATCACAATGCAAAATTAGGTCAAATGTCATCACAATGCTATATATAGATCAACAGTTTATCACAATGATATAAGTAGGTCAAAGGTCGCCACAATGCTATAAATAGGTAAACGTTCATCACAATGACATTATATAGAAAGAGGAAAATGTGACAAACACTGTAGCCCACTATTTAAGCAATAAAGTACATGTATTGTATGATCAGGACTGTCTCTAAGTCATCTACCGGGTGGTGATTGTGGCCCAAAACAAATACGCAACGACGGACATTTAGGCTTGTCTTGCTGTGACTTGGGATTATGCACAGGCCAAAGTCTCTTCCGGAAATGTGGTGAGCTGAGAACTAAAGATATACGGCATTAAACAGGTTCGAACATTCTCTTTTCCCCACATCTCATTTACAAAAAAATAAAGAGGTATGGCATCAAACCTACTGCAACACAGGGGCTGTGAATGGAAATGGTGATCAGAGGAAATCTGCCAAAACACTGGGGAAAAAGAGACTCACCCAACCTAAATGGTGAAACAATATCTTTTCTGAACAATGTAGAACAAATCTGACAAATTTTATTTTTCAAGGTTTTAACCTAAAATAACAGAAAATCCTCAAAAATAGGAATCACAGTTCTGTGGAATGTCAGAGATGCAGTAAAACCAAACGTTCAGTGGTGGTTTTACGTTTATTTATTGACACTACCGGTTGCCCATATTAGCGATGCCTCCTGAATAGATTAATCATTTGAGATTTTTGGAGGATAATGCAATAATACAGACAGAGACCCATTCCAGAGTCTCCTCTGGTTCTTTTACGTGCACGATGAAAAGCACCGACACGAGACCTCGGTTTAACATCCCATCTGAAAGACTGTTAATTTTATTAGGGTCAGACGGGGTATCGAACCTGCGATCCCTGGATTACAAGTCCAGCGTGTTACCACTGTACTACAGATCCGTCTGCAAAAGTTGAGACACAACTTTTCGTCTTTTGTAATCATGCAAGGGTAAGGAATTGCTCCCAAAAACCCACAAGGTCATAATTGTCCTTAGAGACAGTCTCGTTTCATACACAATAAATGATTAATAATTAAAATGTCAATTAAACAGACAAAGGTAATATACATTACAATTACCCAAAGTGTAAACTAATATAATAAGTGAATGCTTCGTTAAGATCACTGATCGAATTTAAGGTTAAAAACTACATCATATTAAAAATGAAATATTCTCTTAAACATTTTTCTTTTTAAACAATTGAGTAGTAATTCATATAATATACTATTTTTAACAAATATGCCTTTACTACTGATATAACTTGTTACTACATTTCAAGTATTTTATGTAGATTCCTTCAACTCGGTACAATAGACTACAACAATATGTATTTTTCCCAATCAATGGTTTCATACCTTCCTCGTGGTCTTCTCCTACGTGATGCAAAGACGGTTCCACTGCCGCTAGTTGGGTGACGGACACGGTTGTCATTGGAAACTTCTCTCTTCCAATCCGCTTTCTCTCTTCCTCGCGCTGGAGAGCTCTTCTAATCATCTCTTGCTGCTGTTTACGTCGTGTTGTTGTCGCGGTAACCAGGGATTTCTAAAACAAATGAATTAAAGAATTTTAGTCTAGAATATTACATGGGCACAATTACTCAAAGGAGCCCAGTTCCACTAAGATGAATTGCATTCCACTAAGATGAATTGTATTCCATTAAGATGAACTGTATTCCATTAAGATGAACTGTATTCCATTAAGATGAACTGTATTCCAGTATTCCATTAAGATGAACTGTATTCCATTAAGATGAACTGTATTCCAGTATTCCATTAAGATGAACTGTATTCCATTAAGATGAACTGTATTCCATTAAGATGAACTGTATTCCATTAAGATGAACTGTATTCCAGTATTCCATTAAGATGAACTGTATTCCATTAAGATGAACTGTATTCCATTAAGATGAACTGTATTCCATTAAGATGAACTGTATTCCATTAAGATGAACTGTATTCCATTAAGATGAACTGTATTCCATTAAGATGAACTGTATTCCAGTATTCCATTAAGATGAACTGTATTCCATTAAGATGAACTGTATTCCATTAAGATGAACTGTATTCCAGTATTCCATTAAGATGAACTGTATTCCATTAAGATGAACTGTATTCCAGTATTCCATTAAGATGAACTGTATTCCATTAAGATGAACTGTATTCCATTAAGATGAACTGTATTCCATTAAGATGAACTGTATTCCAGTATTCCATTAAGATGAACTGTATTCCATTAAGATGAACTGTATTCCAGTATTCCATTAAGATGAACTGTATTCCATTAAGATGAACTGTATTCCATTAATATGAACTGTATTCCATTAAGATGAACTGTATTCCATTAAGATGAACTGTATTCCATTAAGATGAACTGTATTCCATTAAGATGAACTGTATTCCATTAAGATGAACTGTATTCCAGTATTCCATTAAGATGAACTGTATTCCATTAAGATGAACTGTATTCCATTAAGATGAACTGTATTCCATTAAGATGAACTGTATTCCATTAAGATGAACTGTATTCCATTAAGATGAACTGTATTCCATTATGATGAACTGTATTCCATTATGATGAACTGTATTCCACTAAAAAGAACTGTATTCCACAAGTGTAACTGCTTGAAGTGGGGTATCCATGGTGGATCTACTGGTAAATGGCATGGTAGACAAAGAGACAAATTAAACGTACAGTTTGATCTTGATTCACTGTGACTTCTTCAATCTTGGCCTTGAAGTGGGGTATCCATGGCGGGTCTATCGGTACCTGACTGGGTAGACCAATAGTTGGTGAGGGGAGAGTGAAGTCTATTCCAGGTGGCAGAACCTATAACATATATAGATATACCTCATATTTATCTTAAAGCGACATTACATCGCAAAAAGCAAATAAAATACATTTTTTCACGTATAAATGCATAGCTACTACACATTTTTCTGAATACATTCAAACAGTAACATTGAATCAATAAACAGTGTTTTTGTGTTATACAAACTTTCAAAAGTGAAAGTAGGATTTCATATAACGGTCAGCCACGCTCCTGTATTGACGTTTGTTGTCATTGAAGTCAATACTAAAGACGCGATACTTTCATTTAGAGCTAATTTAACCCTTTCAACACCACAGACCTCTAAATAGGCTTATAAAAAGTGTAGATCCAGATGAGCCGGCTCGTGACGAGCCGTCTCATCAGGATCTGCACTTTTTGCCAGTGATATGACTATTTTTAGACATAATTACCCATTTTGATAAATGAACTTGTCCAAATGTGATTTTCTGATTCATTTATTGGTTTATGAATATCATGGACCAGTCCATGTGAGTTACTTGGTGTTGAATGGGTTAACTAAGATTAGTCTACAAATAAATATACAGGCACACATGTGAGATATCACGGTAAATATGTACCATACTCGTGTTATTCAGGATAAACGCTTTGTATTACGCATGAATGTCGACCATATTTACATTATTTTGTTATGTCAACAAATCCGCGTATACGACGTTTAGTTTATTTGTTGAAATACTCAGTTTTTTGAGGCAAATATTTGGAAAGAAATTATACCATATAATAGCAAATTACATTCTGCAGACATTTGCGTTTTCACCGATGTAGTGTCGCTTTAAATCAACAAAGGTACTGAAAGCTAAACCAGTGCTAGTTTTTCTTGAATAGACCACATTTACGCTTTCACTTGCGCCAACGTGAGTGATTAATATAAGTTGTTAAAGCTTGTTTCGCAATCATTGTAAAATAAATAAAAATTTAAACTTTGAATAAACTATTTAAATCCACGATCATACAACAGGAACTTGAAGGCTCGACAATAAATAAATAAAAACATTTTATTACCTGATCTCATCCACCAACAGATGACGTAGTGATGGTCGTAAGATACACTTGTTTGGGTATAAGCACATGTTTGGGTATAAGCACATGTTTGGGTATAAGCACATGTTTGGGTATAAGCACATGTTTGGGTATAAGCACATGTTTGGGTATAAGCACATGTTTGGGTATAAGCACATGTTTAGGTATAAGCACATGTTTTGCTAAATCTCTGTGATTCTAGCTGGTATGCAGACATTGATTCCACAAACAAATGTCTTATGTTGATCATATAAATGAGATGCTGAACATGGATATAGAAAAGTTCTTCAAACTCTGTCTCCAGCTTTCTCGATGTGAGACTCGGATTCCACCAATCATATCACATGATGTTGGTGCTTCACAATGAACCACACAATTATTAATTCTCTAAGTAAACAAGGTGATTATTAATGTATGACTAGGCAAAACTATAGTCTGTTCCAACAGTATAGAAATAGGAATTATGTTGCTCACAACACTGCACAGATAGCGCTGTTGTGCATCTAAAGTAGATAGGCATATGTCAGGTGTCGAAACCTGCTCCACTTTGCCCACTTTATGTTTAAACTTTATTTATTTTACAACGATTGCGAAGCAAGTTTTAACAACTACTATACTAAAATAAATAAAGTTTAAAAATAAAAAAACATGACACTCAACAACTTCGTACCTACCTTGAAGTGCAGCTGTGCACCCTCCTCCATTCGTGGCCATACTTGATGTCTGAACTTCCACAGGATCCCAAACCTGACATAGAGATTAACATTATCACAAACCTGACATAGAGGTTAACATTATCACAAACCTGACATAGAAGTTAACATTATCATAAACCTGACATATATGTTGACATTATCGCAAACCTGACGTAGAGGTTAACATTATCACAAACCTGACATATATGTTAACATTATCACAAACCTGACATATAGGTTAACATTATCACAAACCTGACGTAGAGATTAACATTATCCCAAACCTGACATAGAGGTTAACATTATTACAAACCTGACATAGAAGTTAACATTATCACAAACTTGTCATAGAGGTTAACATTATCACGAACCTGACATAGAGGTTAACATTATCACAAACCTGACTAACATTATTACAAACCTGACATAGAGGTTAACATTATCCCAAACCTGACATAGAGGTTAACATTATCACAAACCTGACATAGAGGTTAACATCATCACAAACCTGACATATAGGTTAACAGTATCCCAAACCTGACATAGAGGTTAACATTATCACAAACCTGACATAGAAGTTAACATTATCACAAACCTGACATATATGTTGACATTATCGCAAACCTGACGTAGAGGTTAACATTATCACAAACCTGACATATATGTTAACATTATCACAAACCTGACATATAGGTTAACATTATCACAAACCTGACGTAGAGATTAACATTATCACAAACCTGACCTAGAGGTTAACATTATCCCAAACCTGACATAGAGGTTAACATTATCACAAACCTGAATCCCAAACCTGACATAGAGGTTAACATTATCCCAAACCTGACATAGAGGTTAACATTATCCCAAACCTGACATTGAGGTTAACATTATCACAAACCTGACATAGAGGTTAACATTATAACAAACCTGACATAGAGGTTAACATTATCACAAACCTGACCTAGAGGTTAACATTATCCCAAACCTGACATAGAGGTTAACATTATCACAAACCTGACCTAGAGGTTAACATTACCACAAACCTGACTAACATTACCACAAACTTGTCATAGAGGTTAACATTATCACAAACCTGACTAACATTATCACAAACCTGACCTAGAGGTTAACCCTTTCCTTCATAGAGATTTAGGTTAATATACTATTAGATCTCCATGCAAACGACAACCATTTAGCTATCATGCAGTGGATAAGTAGTCGCCATATCTATCCCACCTCCATAGATATTACTCATATTATATGAGATTCTGGCCTTTATTATGAACATTGGT
The DNA here is from genome assembly GCA_014843695.1 of Archivesica marissinica. Lineage (NCBI taxonomy): Eukaryota > Metazoa > Mollusca > Bivalvia > Venerida > Vesicomyidae > Archivesica > Archivesica marissinica. The sequence continues at coordinate 65,225,248 of CM026387.1, read as the reverse complement.
TTGGCCACTACATTGTCAATGTATATCGTATTGGTAATGGCGTCAAGAGGTGCTTCTATGAGGGGAAAGGGTTAACATTATAACAACCTGTCATAGAGGTTAATATGATAATACCGGTACCAGTTATCCCTATATAGTCAAACCTGTGTTAGTGGTCATCTCCATTTAAGCAGCCAGCCTGTATTAAGCAGCCAGTTTCCATATTCCAAATTGGTTGTTTTATTATATATTTGACCTCTATTAAGCAGCCACCTGTGCTAAGCAACCACTTTCTCTGACTCCCTTGGCTGGTTGCTTAAGACAGGTTTGACTGTATATCCAATAATGCTGACCTGTTCTGGCTTCTCATCAAATTAACCTGTTTATTATGCTGCAGAAATTCAACCATTCATGATTGATTTAATCTACTGTGGAAGATTTCGTTAACTGTTTATTTTGTCTACTGTGGAAGATTTCGTTAACCTGTTTATTTTGTCTACTGTGGAAGATTTCGTTAACTGTTTATTTTGTCTACTGTGGAAGATTTCGTTAACTGTTTATTTTGTCTACTGTGGAAGATTTCGTTAACCTGTTTATTTTGTCTACTGTGGAAGATTTCGTTAACCTGTTTATTTAATCTACTGTGGAAGATTTCTCATAACAGCATTTTCTTCGCACCGCTACATAAATACTTTGTTTTTGTCGTATCCCATATGCAAACATCAGTTATTATTTTGTGCAAATTTTTTATTTTTAGAATGAAGTACCGGTATATGAAAACTATTCCCCATTTCGAGCATTTTAAAAGATACTTAGATATAAGAATTAATCTAGAAATGGCCATAGCACTGGAAAGAAACAAATTAGAGCAACACAATCGGAAATGGTCTCTTTTTCTTAAATCATGCACTGAACCCCGAGTTTAAAAAGATAGTACATTAATATTGTCAAATGGAAACGATCACTTATACCCAACTACGTTTATGCTTTTTGCTGTTTTTTTCTCCTTGCATTTGTCCATCTATCAAAATGTTAAGGAATGTTGGTACTCTTTCTGTCAAGGTACATTATTCTCAATCAAAAACATTTGTAAAATACATATATATATACATGTTAAATAACTAATAATACATGTAGTGCTTAACAATATGTGATATCTATTTATGTATAGATGTAATGCATGTATAATATGTATGTATGAATGTATGTATGTTATCTATGTATCAAAATAAAGGAGGTTACCCGATAGGGGCCTCAAAATATTTTTAAAAAAACATCAGTGGATCAGAATTCGTAGTCACAAACCGATAATCAACAAATACTAAGAAGGTCAATGTGACTAATGCAACCAAGGCCAGGTTCGAATCCAAAATAGGGAGAGGCAAGTGCTAATAAGTGCACAATGTTAATCACTCGGCCACAGAGCCAGAGGCCCTCTGTTAGTACATGATAGAATAGAGGCCCTCTGTTAGTACATGATAGAATAGAGGCCCTCTGTTAGTACATGATATAATAGAGGCCCTCTGTTAGTACATGATAGAATAGAGGCCCTCTGTTAGTACATGATATAATAGAGGCCCTCTGTTAGTACATGATAGAATAGAGGCCCTCTGTTAGTACATGATATAATAGAGGCCCTCTGTTAGTACATGATAGAATAGAGGCCCTCTGTTAGTACATGATATAATAGAGGCCCTCTGTTAGTACATGATAGAATAGAGGCCCTCTGTTAGTACATGATATAATAGAGGCCCTCTGTTAGTACATGATAGAATAGAGGCCCTCTGTTAGTACATGATATAATAGAGGCCCTCTGTTAGTACATGATAGAATAGAGGCCCTCTGTTAGTACATGATATAATAGAGGCCCTCTGTTAGTACATGATAGAATAGAGGCCCTCTGTTAGTACATGATAGAAGATGTAGAGGACTTACCTCAATACAGCATTAGTTCTCACCAGTGCATCTTCATGCTGCAGCTCTTTAAACACCATCGTCTGAGCTTTCTCTTGGGCCTTTACAGAAGCTATCAGAAACATTGTAGCTGAAACAAACAAGACATATGTTGACAGACAACAGATAGACGGACGGATAGACACTCCTAGACCTTCACGGAAGCTATCAGAAACATTGTAGCTGAAACAAACAAGACATATGTTAACAGATAGGCGGACGGACAGACACTCCTAGACCTTCAAGGAAGCTATCAGAAACATTGTAGCTGAAACAAACAACACATATGTTGACAGACAACAGATAGACGGACGGATAGACACTCCTAGACCTTCACGGAAGCTATCAGAAACATTGTAGCTGAAACAGACAAGACATATGTTGACAGACAACAGATAGACGGACGGACAGACACTCCTAGACCTTCACGGAAGCTATCAGAAACATTGTAGCTGAAACAAACAAGACATATGTTGACAGACAACAGATAGGCGGACGGACAGACACTCCTAGACCTTCACGGAAGCTATCAGAAACATTGTAGCTGAAACAAACAAGACATATGTTGACAGACAACAGATAGACGGACGGATAGACACTCCTAGACCTTCACGGAAGCTATCAGAAACATTGTAGCTGAAACAGACAAGACATATGTTGACAGACAACAGATAGACGGACGGATAGACACTCCTAGGCCTTCAGGGAAGCTATCAGAAACATTGTAGCTGAAACAGACAAGACATATGTTGACAGACAACAGATAGACGGACGGACAGACACTCCTAGACCTTCACGGAAGCTATCAGAAACATTGTAGCTGAAACAAACCAGACATATGTTGACAGACAACAGATAGACGGACGGAGGGGACGAGACAGACGGGTGTTAGGCGGGCCGACGGACGGACAGACAGACAGATATTAAATGGCTATTCCTTTGATCTCAGTAGCCACATAAACGGAATTGATAGCCACATAAAATGGTTGTACTGAATTGTGTATTGAGAACCTAACCTGCAGCTGCTGATACTTCCTGGTCTGTTTCCATCATCAGTTCCCACGCCACGGGCATTATATCAGAGAAACTTTCCTCCGCCAAAATTGGGGCAGCTTTCGTCAGAATGCTCAATGGACACTGAGTCAACTTCTGTGCCTAAAACAAATCAGAACATACAATATATGGTACTTTATTGTGAAAAATCGATTCTAAGAAGAAAAAAAGAAACACATCACTTGTTGTACATTGCCATGAGTGAAAAAATAATCACTTTGGATTTAAGCTTCTTGTTTAAGAATAACACTATGGTGGTTCTGGAAGGAATCAAACTCACAACCCCTAGGCCATGAGGTTGGACATATCATCAATTACACCATGGAGGGGGGGACAGAGGGACTATTTCAAATGCATTCCAGATGAACAAACTCAATACTAGTGATGGAGATAATCTCAATAAGCTTTCGATTCAATCCATTTTCATTTTATATACAATTTATATATACTGTATATTATGAATGAATAAATATGTTTAAACCAAATACTGTTGAACACAAATGAAAGAATGAAATCATACTACAATTAACTGCACTATTCCATAACAAACTTTAAGAGAGGCAGCCATGCTGGTACGGATAATACATAAGAAAGTCCAAGTAATATCTAACTTGAGAACATGGTCGACTCCACGATCTGTCATCATATTCTAATTGCTATATCTTCTCACCAATGCAACCAGGGTTCAATCCTAGTCAAGATGGTACGGTGGTCACCAAATCAGGTAGGTGGGTTTTCTCCGGGTATTACAGTTCCCTCCCACACGAATAACCACAAATAGGCTGTCATCCGAGTCAACGAGAGTGATTAATATAAGTTGTTGCAGCTTGTTTCGCAATCATTGTAAAAAAATCTATTTATTAGATGTCTGATTTTGAAAATGTCTTCAATGCAATTCATGCATTTAGCAACAGATCTGATATAGAGAGTTGTTCCAATTTCCATAACTACCTGTGATGTATTTCCATAACTACCTGTGATGTGATGTATTTCCATAACTACCTGTGATGTATTTCCATAACTACCTGTGATGTATTTCCATAACTACCTGTGATGTGATGTATTTCCATAACTACCTGTGATGTGATGTATTTCCATAACTACCTGTGATGTATTTCCATAACTACCTGTGATGTATTTCCATAACTACCTGTGATGTATTTCCATAACTACCTGTGATGTATTTCCATAACTACCTGTGATGTGATGTATTTCCATAACTACCTGTGATGTATTTCCATAACTACCTGTGATGTGATGTATTTCCATAACTACCTGTGATGTAATGTATTTCCATAACTACCTGTGATGTATTTCCATAACTACCTGTGATGTATTTCCATAACTACCTGTGATGTATTTCCATAACTACCTGTGATGTGATGTATTTCCATAACTACCTGTGATGTATTTCCATAACTACCTGTGATGTATTTCCATAACTACCTGTGATGTATTTCCATAACTACCTGTGATGTATTTCCATAACTACCTGTGATGTATTTCCATAACTACCTGTGATGTGATGTATTTCCATAACTACCTGTGATGTATTTCCATAACTACCTGTGATGTGATGTATTTCCATAACTACCTGTGATGTAATGTATTTCCATAACTACCTGTGATGTATTTCCATAACTACCTGTGATGTGATGTATTTCCATAACTACCTGTGATGTGATGTATTTCCATAACTACCTGTGATGTATTTCCATAACTACCTGTGATGTATTTCCATAACTACCT
>CM026387.1:65097510-65219514 GCA_014843695.1 Archivesica marissinica | reverse complement strand
CGGACGGAGGGGACGAGACAGACGGGTGTTAGGCGGGCCGACGGACGGACAGACAGACAGATATTAAATGGCTATTCCTTTGATCTCAGTAGCCACATAAACGGAATTGATAGCCACATAAAATGGTTGTACTGAATTGTGTATTGAGAACCTAACCTGCAGCTGCTGATACTTCCTGGTCTGTTTCCATCATCAGTTCCCACGCCACGGGCATTATATCAGAGAAACTTTCCTCCGCCAAAATTGGGGCAGCTTTCGTCAGAATGCTCAATGGACACTGAGTCAACTTCTGTGCCTAAAACAAATCAGAACATACAATATATGGTACTTTATTGTGAAAAATCGATTCTAAGAAGAAAAAAAGAAACACATCACTTGTTGTACATTGCCATGAGTGAAAAAATAATCACTTTGGATTTAAGCTTCTTGTTTAAGAATAACACTATGGTGGTTCTGGAAGGAATCAAACTCACAACCCCTAGGCCATGAGGTTGGACATATCATCAATTACACCATGGAGGGGGGGACAGAGGGACTATTTCAAATGCATTCCAGATGAACAAACTCAATACTAGTGATGGAGATAATCTCAATAAGCTTTCGATTCAATCCATTTTCATTTTATATACAATTTATATATACTGTATATTATGAATGAATAAATATGTTTAAACCAAATACTGTTGAACACAAATGAAAGAATGAAATCATACTACAATTAACTGCACTATTCCATAACAAACTTTAAGAGAGGCAGCCATGCTGGTACGGATAATACATAAGAAAGTCCAAGTAATATCTAACTTGAGAACATGGTCGACTCCACGATCTGTCATCATATTCTAATTGCTATATCTTCTCACCAATGCAACCAGGGTTCAATCCTAGTCAAGATGGTACGGTGGTCACCAAATCAGGTAGGTGGGTTTTCTCCGGGTATTACAGTTCCCTCCCACACGAATAACCACAAATAGGCTGTCATCCGAGTCAACGAGAGTGATTAATATAAGTTGTTGCAGCTTGTTTCGCAATCATTGTAAAAAAATCTATTTATTAGATGTCTGATTTTGAAAATGTCTTCAATGCAATTCATGCATTTAGCAACAGATCTGATATAGAGAGTTGTTCCAATTTCCATAACTACCTGTGATGTATTTCCATAACTACCTGTGATGTGATGTATTTCCATAACTACCTGTGATGTATTTCCATAACTACCTGTGATGTATTTCCATAACTACCTGTGATGTGATGTATTTCCATAACTACCTGTGATGTGATGTATTTCCATAACTACCTGTGATGTATTTCCATAACTACCTGTGATGTATTTCCATAACTACCTGTGATGTATTTCCATAACTACCTGTGATGTGATGTATTTCCATAACTACCTGTGATGTATTTCCATAACTACCTGTGATGTGATGTATTTCCATAACTACCTGTGATGTAATGTATTTCCATAACTACCTGTGATGTATTTCCATAACTACCTGTGATGTATTTCCATAACTACCTGTGATGTATTTCCATAACTACCTGTGATGTGATGTATTTCCATAACTACCTGTGATGTATTTCCATAACTACCTGTGATGTATTTCCATAACTACCTGTGATGTATTTCCATAACTACCTGTGATGTATTTCCATAACTACCTGTGATGTATTTCCATAACTACCTGTGATGTGATGTATTTCCATAACTACCTGTGATGTATTTCCATAACTACCTGTGATGTGTGTATTTCCATAACTACCTGTGATGTATGTTTTCCATAACTACTGTGATGTATTTCCATAACTACCTGTGATGTGTGTATTTCCATAACTACCTGTGATGTATTTCCATAACTACCTGTGATGTATTTCCATAACTACCTGTGATGTATTTCCATAACTACCTGTGATGTATTTCCATAACTACCTGTGATGTATTTCCATAACTACCTGTGATGTGATGTATTTCCATAACTACCTGTGATGTATTTCCATAACTACCTGTGATGTGATGTATTTCCATAACTACCTGTGATGTAATGTATTTCCATAACTACCTGTGATGTATTTCCATAACTACCTGTGATGTGATGTATTTCCATAACTACCTGTGATGTGATGTATTTCCATAACTACCTGTGATGTATTTCCATAACTACCTGTGATGTATTTCCATAACTACCTGTGATGTAATGTATTTCCATAACTACCTGTGATGTGATGTATTTCCATAACTACCTGTGATGTGATGTATTTCCATAACTACCTGTGATGTGATGTATTTCCATAACTACCTGTGATGTATTTCCATAACTACCTGTGATGTATTTCCATAACTACCTGTGATGTAATGTATTTCCATAACTACCTGTGATGTAATGTATTTCCATAACTACCTGTGATGTGATGTATTTCCATAACTACCTGTGATGTGATGTATTTCCATAACTACCTGTGATGTATTTCCATAACTACCTGTGATGTATTTCCATAACTACCTGTGATGTGATGTATTTCCATAACTACCTGTGATGTGATGTATTTCCATAGCTACCTGTGATGTGATGTATTTCACCATCGGCGAGTCTTCCTTCTTCTCCTTGGGTTTTTCGGGTTTCTTCCAGTTGGTCAGTTTCTGTTTCACTATCGATACATCCGTCTTTATCTTCTCCAGTAGCGGTGTGCTCTCTCTTCTCTTGATTGGCGATGCTTGCTGAAATATGGACTCCTGCAAAACACAAAATATCAACTTTATTTACATAGCATACATAGCATTTATATAGCGCAAAAATTAAAAATTATTCTATTGCGCTTCACAATTACAGATGGAATTTTAAACATTTACACATGACAATAATATATGGAAATATAAATAAAAATGTATACATATATAGATATAACTAGGATTCTAGTAATTAGATAAGAACATATTATATCATAATATCTACACCGTTACAGTATATAGGTGAGTGATTGGATAAGAACATATTATATCATAATATCTACACAATTACAGTATATAAGTGAGTGATTGGTTAAGAACATATTATATCATAATATCTACACAATTACAGTATATAAGTGAGTGATTGGATTCAATGTGAGAAGTGTTGCTAGTAGTCCAAATAGAGTAGTTGCTAAAAGTTGTTAGAAGCAACAGAGCACGAAAACAAGTGAGTCTATCTTATCTCTTCTGTGCTCACAGTATAAAGCAAAGTAAACTGCAGTTAATACTTCATACAAAATGGGAAATAATAGTTAACTGGAAAGTGCTACCAATTAGCTATTGATTTCTCATTTAAGTGCTGGATTCCATCTCAGAGTGCCCTCTATTCTAATCTAGCACACATGTCACAGCCAGCTGGATTCCATCTCAGAGTGCCCTCTATTCTAATCTAGCACACATGTCACAGCCAGCTGGATTCCACCTCAGAGTGCCCTCTGTATTCTAATCTAGCACACATGTCACAGCCAGCTGGATTCCACCTCAGAGTGCCCTCTGTATTCTAATCTAGCACACATGTCACAGCCAGCTGGATTCCACCTCAGAGTGCCCTCTGTATTCTAATCTAGCACACATGTCACAGCCAGCTGGATTCCACCTCAGAGTGCCCTCTGTATTCTAATCTAGCACACATGTCACAGCCAGCTGGATTCCACCTCAGAGTGCCCTCTGTATTCTAATCTAGCACACATGTCACAGCCAGCTGGATTCCACCTCAGAGTGCCCTCTGTATTCTAATCTAGCACACATGTCACAGCCAGCTGGATTCCACCTCAGAGTGCCCTCTGTATTCTAATCTAGCACACATGTCACAGCCAGCTGGATTCCACCTCAGAGTGCCCTCTGTATTCTAATCTAGCACACATGTCACAGCCAGCTGGATTCCACCTCAGAGTGCCCTCTGTATTCTAATCTAGCACACATGTCACAGCCAGCTGGATTCCATCTCAGAGTGCCCTCTGTATTCTAATCTAGCACACATGTCACAGCCAGCTGGATTCCACTTCAGAGTGCCCTCTGTATTCTAATCTAGCACACATATCACAGCCAGCTGGATTCCACCTCAAAATGCCTGTGGTATATTAGTCCAACAGGTAACAAGCTGGATTCCATCTACGAGGAAATTCAGCAGGCAAACAGCTAGCTGTAAGATTCCTTCTCAGAGGGCATTTAGTACACTAATCCAGCAGGCAAACAGCTAGCCGTAGGATTCCTTCTCTGAGGGCATTTAGTGCACTAATCCAGCAGGCAAACAGCTAGCCGTAGGATTCCTTCTCAGAAGGCATTTAGTACACTAATCCAGCAACAAACAGCTAGCCATAGGATTCCTTCTCTGAGGGCATTTAGTACACTAATCCAGCAACAAACAGCTAGCCATAGGATTCCTTCTCAGATGGTATTTAGTACACTAATCCAGCAGGCAAACAGCTAGCCATAGGATTCCTTCTCAGAGGGCATTTAGTGCACTAATCCAGCAGGCAAACAGCTAGCCGTAGGATTCCTTCTCAGATGGCATTTAGTACACTAATCCAGCAGGCAAACAGCTAGCCGTAGGATTCCTTCTCAGAGGGCATTTAGTACACTAATCCAGCAGGCAAACAGCTAGCCATTGGATTCCTTCTCAGAGGGCATTTAGTACACTAATCCAGCAGGCAAACAGCTAGCTGTAGGATTCCTTCTCAGAGGGCATTTAGTACACTAATCCAGCTGGCAAACAGCTAGCTGTAGGATTCCTTCTCAGAGGGCATTTAGTACACTAATCCAGCAGGCAAACAGCTAGCCGTAGGATTCCTTCTCAGAAGGCATTTCGTACACTAATCCAGCAGGCAAACAGCTAGCCATAGGATTCCTTCTCAGAGGGCATTTAGTACACTAATCCAGCAGGCAAACAGCTAGCCATAGGATTCCTTCTCAGATGGTATTTAGTACACTAATCCAGCAGCCAAACAGCTAGCCGTTGGATTCCTTCTCAGAGGGCATTTAGTACACTAATCCAGCAGGCAAACAGCTAGCTGTAGGATTCCTTCTCAGAGGGCATTTAGTACACTAATCCAGCAGGCAAACAGCTAGCCGTAGGATTCCTTCTCAGATGGTATTTAGTACACTAATCCAGCAGGCAAACAGCTAGCCATAGGATTCCTTCTCAGAGGGCATTTAGTACACTAATCCAGCAGGCAAACAGCTAGCTGTAGGATTCCTTCTCAGAGGGCATTTAGTACACTAATCCAGCAGGCAAACAACTAGCTGTAGGATTCCTTCTCAGATGGCATATAGTACACTAATCCAGCAGGCAAACAACTAGCTGTAGGATTCCTTCTCAGATGGCATATAGTACACTAATCCAGCAGGCAAACAGCTAGCCGTAGAATTCCTTCTCAGGGGGCATTTAGTACACTAATCCAGCAGGCAAACAACTAGCTGTAGGATTCCTTCTCAGATGGCATATAGTACACTAATCCAGCAGGCAAACAGCTAGCCGTAGGATTCCTTCTCAGGGGGCATTTAGTACACTAATACAGCAACAGCTAGCTGTAGGATTCCTTCTCAGAGGGCATTTAGTACACTAATACAGCAACAGCTAGCTGTAGGATTCCTTCTCAGGGGGCATTTAGTACACTAATACAGCAACAGCTAGCTGTAGGATTCCTTCTCAGAGGGCATTTAGTACACTAATACAGCAACAGCTAGCTGTAGGATTCCTTCTCAGAGGGCATATAGTACACTAATACAGCAGGCAACATGCTGGATTCCACCTCATGTAATTATACATGTGTCACCACTGGACAGGGAACCAAACTGTCATTGTCTGACTTCCATCATGTATACCCCTTGTGAAAGGATCCTTACTACGCCTAAAGAATTTTAACACCGCAAAGAAGCAAAAAATAGATAAGAGGAAAGGAGCCGGAAAAAATGCCGAAAATGTCAACGACGATCGATGTTACAAATTAACAATCGTTTGTCGGCGATTATCATAGGATCACTAGAGCATACCCTTCTCTTGAATTTCTCCTTCAGCAAGTCGCGCCTCTGATCCAATCGCTTCTCTGACTCTTTCACCTGCTCCTCCTCGGATGATTGATAGATCTTTTTTACAGCCGTAACAAGCCGAGAACAGCTTCGCCTTTGTCTCTCGTAACAATCCGGGTGACAGTAACTCTGATGAGGGCAGATAAAGTTGGACATATTGGACAGCTGAATAACAACCTGAAATACAAATGTAAACATGGTCTATCAACCCAGTCCATCAACCTTGTTAGTGCAGATAAAGTTGGACAGCTGAAAAACAACCTGAAATACAAATGTAAACATGGTCTATTAACCTAGTCCATCACCCTTGTTAGTGCAGATAAAGTTGGACAGCTGAATAACAACCTGAAATACAAATGTAAACATGGTCTATTAACCTAGTCCATCAACCTTGTTAGTGCAGATAAAGTTGGACAGCTGAATAACAACCTGAAATACAAATGTAAACATGGTCTATTAACCTAGTCCATCACCCTTGTCCATCAACCTTGGCTAAAGCCGAGTGGTTAAAGTCGTTGATAAATTTATATCTATCACGTCATGCAAAAATAAACAATATTTGAGAAATAGTTGTAAATACATCAAAGAAGTTATGTAATTATGTAGTAATACCCTGTCAATTACTACTGTTTCTTAAATGTATTGTATTTATTTATGTATGAATATATGTAACATGTTTTGTGATGTCTTTGCCATATTTCTATCGTTATAAATGGCCAAAGGCAATATAGTTACTGATTATGCCAATAAATTTGAAACTTAATTTTAAATCACTTGCCCCTCATGGATGCACGTTCATCCCATTATCAGTTTCAAATTCAATTTCTTTCATTAAAGTAAGCTGTCAAGCATGTTTAAAGAAGGCGGTGGTTCTACCTGGATCTACACGAGACTCTCAATTCCACCAACAAAAGCCATAAAGTCACGATATTACTAAAACATTTATCAGAGCAATTTTTAATACAAAAATCACACAAAGCAAAAATAAATACATTTTCCAATGAAACTAACCTAAATGAAAATAACATTAATCCGCAACCTGTCCCAAACTAAGCCATGCGTGATAGCAAAGGTGACCTCATTTTACAAGCATGTCTGTAGTTTTGTGACGTCATTTTACAAGCATGTCTGTAGTTTTGTGACGTCATTTTACAAGCATGTCTGTAGTTTTGTGACGTCATTTTACAAGCATGTCTGTAGTTTTGTGACCTCATTTTACAAGCATGTCTGTAGTTTTGTGACCTCATTTTACAAGCATGTCTGTAGTTTTGTGACGTCATTTTACAAGCATGTCTGTAGTTTTGTGACGTCATTTTACAAGCATGTCTGTAGTTTTGTGACATCATTTTACAAGCATGTCTGTAGTTTTGTGACGTCATTTTACAAGCATGTCTGTAGTTTTGTGACGTCATTTACACCAACTATTTATGCGCTTTTTAGATATATTGGTCATGCTAGAATCGAAATAAGATTTGTACTTTCGTTATTTATGGTCGAATAAATCATGGTCCGTCATTCTGAGCGCCGGAACTAACAACTCCTGACATATATTTTTGCACTTTTTAGATATATTGGTCATGCTAGAATCGAAATAAGATTTGTATTTGCGTTATTTATGGTCGAATAAATCATGGTCTGTCGTTCTGAGCGCCGGAACTAACAACTTCAGACGTATCTTGGGATTACAGCCCGATTGGTTAATTCCTACTCTTCAGAACTCCAAGCCATGTTTTATTCGCCAATAAATAACTGAAAGACAAATATATCTTAATTACAAGACACCAGTACAACACCTGGGTCGGAGGTTATAAAACTCTAGCTCAAGTGATTTGATTGGTTGATTCTGAGCTGAACCAATCAGAAACTTGAGACTGAGTTTGAGTTTGGAGAAATGTTGTATAACCTCCAGGCCAGTACTACATATTCTAGTATTACTAGTAATCTAACCTTTATCCAGGGCATGTTCTGAAATATTCGTTCATCCTCGGCCTCTTGCTGGTCCTCATTCGCAGCCTCCTGTGCCTCTTCGCTGAACACGGTCATCGACTCAATATCCTCGGAACTCGGCTCACCCTCAATGAACTTACTCTCCGAATGTATCGACTGACTACTCACTTTACGAGACTTTATGCTACCATACAGCTTGATACCTAACAAAATATGTACAATGTCATATCCAGATTGTAGAATGGGGGGGGGGGGGACAAACTTCCAATAATTAAATTTCTCATCTACAATAATAATCACAATTTCTCTACTTTTAAACTTTATTTATTTTACAACGATTGTGAAGCAAGTTTTAACAACTTATATTAATCACTCTCGTTGGCGCGGATGAAAGTGTAAATGTGGTCATTCGTGTGGAAGGAAACCGGAATACCCAGAGAAAACCCACCTGTCCGATCTGGCGACCACCGTACCATCTCACATACTTCCCGGTCTGAGGATCGAACACGGGTTGCATTGGTGAGAAGCGAGCACGCTAACCACTGCGCTAATCGGACAGCTGTTCTACTATCTGGTCATAAAGTCAACAGTCCATTTATGAACATGACAGACCATTCCAATCATCATTTAGAAAAGAATATTTTGGAAATAATTTCAACATAGAAATCAATATGCAGCTGTAAACATCTTCAGAGCTTCAAAATAAAGAAATTGGTCAAAAGGTCATGATCAATGTCATTAAAGGTCACTATTAATATCGGCATGGACAATGGAACATGTGTAAGTCGTGATAGTGCAGTGGATGCACGTTCGCTTCAGGTGCGAAAGGTCCAGAGTTCGCGCCCTGTTTGAGCTGTTACGATGTGCCCTTAGAAACAAGTTCTTACAACATTAGTTTAATCACTCTCGAAACCTCATTCCTGATGGAATCCATCACCATGAGGGAGAGAAGAAGCAACATGGAATTTATATTTAACACAATCATAACGGCTACAGCTGTTGAATGGAGTGAGCAAAACGTATGGTCTAAATTGGAGGAAATGCTTGAGGGTAAATACATATACATATATAACAAAGTCATTATTACTTCCTCCTTCTTGCCTCCTCAATCTAAAGCTTAGGTTCTGTCTGAAACTGGCGTTATGTGTCGACCCGCGACGCAAATGCTTCAACAACTTCTGACGACCCTGAGCTAACCTACGTCCTGTAAAATACAATGCACACATAGCAACATGTAACAACAGGAACCAAATAGTGCAAATAGAATTTATTATAAAATAGAAAGTCTGAATCATAAAGAATAAGCGATGTTGCTGTTTTTTATTACCTCCCTTGGTAGATAAAGTCTGATTTATCCTGAAATATATAGCGGTCCTTTCACTTGGAATCCTTTGTTTATACTGTTGTTCCCTAACCAGATGTTGCAGTATGATAATTTTTTATCAAAATCAAGTTGATTAATTGATGATAAATTTTTTGTTTGTAATTTATTAATAATAAAATGAGAAAATGGATGAATAGTGATAGCATATGGTGCAAAGGAAACGAGAAAGAAATGGGAGGAAACTCATAAATAGACTAATCTTCCTTAAAAGAGTAAATCGGTGGGGCAGTAACGGACCATCAGTTCAGCTTATGAATCTGGAACCTGGCTTGTTAATACAGGTTGGCTGTTAAACATAGGTCAGGGCTAATACAGGTTTCACTCAGGGTTCCCGCTGTCGGAAAAAACAAATATTGGCGCTAAATTTTGTGAATTGGCGAAAATATTTGGCGCAACCTTTTTTTTTTTACACATGTTTTGTCAAATTCATGGCTTCAAATATTTATTTGTGAACTATATGGCTCTTAGTTGGCTCCAAGGTTTTTTAATTGGCTCCAGTGTTTTTCAATTGGCGACAGAAGTGGCGCAGACACACATTCAGACAGAGGGTACCCAGTCACTGTACAAAATTATACAAAGATCGACACTGACCTTTCCTTTCCTCCACAGGGGTGTGCGGGGGAGCGAGCGGATCTATTGACAGTGAGGTCTGACTGCTGTTTAATGAATCGGATCTCTCCATTTGTACGGCAAAACTGATCTTCCTGTCCCCGGGGCTACCCAGTCCTCCACCTACAAGGGAGTACAGAGAAATGCTTATCACTAGTACAGGAATTTCATAGTCTGACAACAGGCGTATTTCCACAGCTGAACTTCTAAACTGAACTGCTGCTGTCCAATTCATGCAGTTGTTAGCATGCTCACTTCTCACTAATGCAGTCCTTGGACAGGGATGCATGCAATATGGTAGAACAGACCAGGGATTATTTTATACAAACAAATTTATCTTAACACGATTGCAAAACGAGTTTCCACAACTTATATTAATCAATCTCGAGACCTCATTCCTGATGGAATCCATCGCAACGAGGGGGAGAGAAAATGCAATGTGGAAATTAAATGCCTTGCCTAAGGGTACAATTGCAAAAGCTGAACTCCGTGCATTTTTCGCACGTGAAGCGAACACTATCACAACTTCCTCAATCAGTTACCTGAAGCGAACACGCTACCATACACTATCACAACTTCCTCAATCAGTTACCTGAAGCGAACACGCTACCATACACTATCACAACTTCCTCAATCAGTTACCTGAAGCGAACACGCTACCATACACTATCACAACATCCTCAATCAGTTACCTGAAGCGAACACACTACCATACACTATCACAACTTCCTCAATCAGTTACCTGAAGCGAACACGCTACCATACACTATCACAACTTCCTCAATCAGTTACCTGAAGCGAACACGCTACCATACACTATCACAACTTCCTCAATCAGTTACCTGAAGCGAACACGCTACCATACACTATCACAACTTCCTCAATCAGTTACCTGAAGCGAACACGCTACCATACACTATCACAACTTCCTCAATCAGTTACCTGAAGCGAACACGCTACCATACACTATCACAACGTCCTCAATCAGTTACCTGAAGCGAACACGCTACCATACACTATCACAACTTCCTCAATCATTTACCTGAAGCGAACACGCTACCATACACTATCACAACGTCCTCAATCAGTTAGCTGAAGCGAACACGCTACCATACACTATCACAATGTCCTCAATCAATTACCTGAAGCGAACACGCTACCATACACTATCACAACTTCCTCAATCGTTTACCTGAAGCGAACACGCTACCATACACTATCACAACGTCCTCAATCAGTTACCTGAAGCGAACACGCTACCATACACTATCACAACTTCCTCAATCAGTTACCTGAAGCGAACACGCTACCATACACTATCACAACTTCCTCAATCAGTTACCTGAAGAGAACACGCTACCATACACTATCACAACTTCCTCAATCAGTTACCTGAAGCGAACACGCTACCATACACTATCACAACTTCCTCAATCAGTTACGGCCAAAATTCACATTCCGCCCTCAAGACTGCAAGAACCAGAGGAGATTCTGGATTGGTCTCTGTCTGTATCATTGCACTATCCTCCAAAAATCTAAAATGACTAATCTCTTCAGGAGGCGTCGCTCATATGGGCAACCGGTAGCGACAATAAATAAACGTAAAACACACATACATTGTACACTCATTTGAACTATGTGAACTATATTTATTGTATTACGTAGTTAGAACATCTCGGTCACAGATACGATACATCATGGTTGCAGTACCTGCTCACGGTGAGATGCATACCTGTAGCAAGGTGAGATGTATACATGTAGCAAGGTGAGATGTATACATGTAGCAAGGTGAGATGTAGCAAGGTGAGATGTATACCTGTAGCAAGGTGAGATGTATACCTGTAGCAAGGTGAGATGTATACATGTAGTATGGTGAGATGCATACATGTAGCAAGGTGAGATGTATACATGTAGCAAGGTGAGATGTAGCAAGGGGAGATGCATACATGTAGCAAGGTGAGATGTATACATGTAGCAAGGTGAAGCAAGGTGAGATGTATACCTGTAGCAAGGTGAGATGTATACCTGTAGCAAGGTGATATGTATACCTGTAGCAAGGTGAGATGTAGCAAGGTGAGATGTATACCTGTAGCAAGGTGAGATGTATACATGTAGTATGGTGAGATGCATACCTGTAGCAAGGTGAGATGTATACCTGTAGCAAGGTGAGATGTATACCTGTAGCACAGTGAGATGTATACCTGTAGCAAGGTGAGGTGTATACATGTAGCAAGGTGAGATGTATACATGTAGCAAGGTGAGATGTATACCTGTAGCAAGGTGAGATGTATACCTGTAGCAAGGTGAGATGTATACATGTAGCAAGGTGAGATGTATACCTGTAGCAAGGTGAGATGTATACCTGTAGCAAGGTGAGATGTATACATGTAGCAAGGTGAGATGTATACCTGTAGCAAGGTGAGATGTATACCTGTAGCAAGGTGAGATGTATACATGTAGCAAGGTGAGATGTATACCTGTAGCAAGGTGAGATGTATACCTGTAGCAAGGTGAGATGTATACATGTAGCAAGGTGAGATGTATACCTGTAGCAAGGTGAGATGTATACCTGTAGCAAGGTGAGATGTATACATGTAGCAAGGTGAGATGTATACCTGTAGCAAGGTGAGATGTATACCTGTAGCAAGGTGAGATGTATACATGTAGCAAGGTGAGATGTATACCTGTAGCAAGGTGAGATGTATACGGTGGTGTTTGTGCAAGGTGAGATGTATACCTGTAGCAAGGTGAGATGTATACATGTAGTATGGTGAGATGCATACCTGTAACAAGGTGAGATGTATACATGTAGCAAGGTGAGATGTAGCAAGGTGAGATGTATACCTGTAGCAAGGTGAGATGCATACCTGTAGCAAGGTGAGATGCATACCTGTAGAAGACTGTGGTAAATCTCCGATGTTTGACTCGGAACTTTTATCCGAGTGACCTGGGCTTGATATAATACTGCTGTATCTACGTGAGGTCAGATGCTTGTCCCAACCCGGCTCTAACTTGTGCTTCTTGCGCGGTAGATACTGGAAGGTCTCACGCAGGAACGTGGTCACCTCCTCCAGTACCAGGCATGCTAACATCTTCAGGGCATATGGACAATCATTTCCATTGGGATTCACAGTATCTGGAAACACAATGAAATGTCAAGGTCACAATCCGATCATTTGCATAGATCTCACACACGTGAACTATTACCCATTAGGGGGGGTTGTCTCCCTTGATAGGGGTCGAATTTCTTTAACCCTTTACTCCACAACAGAAGGGGCTCAACTTTAAACCCCAAATAACTTAAATAAATATTGACGCAACATCACTTTGCATTACCGCATATATTGAAAGTGGAAACAGCAAAATTACGATTTTGAAGTCGCATCATTTTGCCTAGTCTATGCAGAAAATACAACAAGTGGAAGAACCGGGGCATTGCTACACATTGTTCAACTCGTAATAAGGAAAGGGATTCAAATAAGTACATCTACTCCTGTGTTATTCCTGTGTTATGTCTATTCTTGAATAAAATATTTTTTGCTTAACCCTTTCCCTCTCATAAAAGCACCTCTTGACGCCATTACCAATACAACATACATTGACAATGTAGTGGTCAAACAAATGTTCATAGAAAAGGTCAGAATCTCATGTAGTCCCAGTAATATTTATGGAGGTGGGATAGATATGGCGCCTACT
Source organism: Archivesica marissinica (assembly GCA_014843695.1). Classification (NCBI taxonomy): domain Eukaryota; kingdom Metazoa; phylum Mollusca; class Bivalvia; order Venerida; family Vesicomyidae; genus Archivesica; species Archivesica marissinica. The sequence continues at coordinate 65,205,841 of CM026387.1, read as the reverse complement.
TATCCATTGCATGATTGCTAAATGGCTGTCGTTTGTATGGAGATATAATAGTCTATTAACCTTTATTAAATATTATTTGACTAATTATATAAAAATGGTATAATAATATAATAAAACATTTGAATAGAATTTTACCATTCAGATATTTGGACATTCGAGCAAATATTACTAGTATTCGCGACACTCCCTATTAATAATTGATTACATAACGATAACACACCAGTCTCAGTATCATTGGGAGTAGTGAGACCTTGCCCACTTTTGACAATGTCCAAGATCACATGACAGGGTCATAGAGCAAAGGTTAGCCTGGGTTCCAGTCTGTCGATTTTTCACTTTTTAATTACTGGCAAAATGACATTGATATGATCAGAAACTCAATACGGCCCAATTAATAGTCTCGGTGCTAAAATATATTTATTTGACTGTCAAGGCAAAATATATCGACGCCTGTTACCAGGCTACGCCAAGGTGCCAACATCAAAGATGATTTCCGCTTACCAAATTTAGATACCATGGAAATTGCAGAATCGGTAGTTCTACTTAATTATTACAAATTTATTTTAACTCGATTGCAAAACAAGTTTTTATAACATTAGTCTAATCACTCTCAATACCTCATCTACCATGAGGCACAGACGGATCTGTAGTCCAGTGGTAACATGCTGGACTGGTAATCCAGGGATCGCAGGTTCGATCCCCAGTCTGACCCTAATAAAATTAACAGTCTTTCAGATGGGACTTTAAACCGAGGTCTCGTGTCGGTGCTTTACACTCTGGAAAGGGTCTCTGTCTGTACCATTTTACACTATCCTCCAAAAATCTAAAATAACAAATCTCTTCAGGAGGCATCGCTCATATGGGCAACCGGTAGCGACGATAAATAAACGTAAAACACACACACCATGAGGCAGATAGAAGAGGCAATGAATGTGGAATTTAAGTGCCTTGCCTAAGGGCACACTCGTTATGGCTTCCGGTAATAATATATAGTGTATTCGGATCAGAACATTTATGTCAGATATAATATATTACTCTCGTCGAGGAAGTCTTCGAAGTCGTCTTCCATACGGAGCTGTCGCTTTTTCTTCTCGTCTTGTATTTCCTCGATGTGACTCAGTCGCGACTGTTGTTCCTTTGCCATCATATACTCTAACTGGAAACCCAGGTTCTGAAATAGTTACCCAGTATATATCTCTTCATTCTCTGCCAAACTAATGCCTACACTGACTTTATATTATCTAGACTGTATGTTATTTATTGGACAAGTCAATATCGAACAAGTTTGTTCCAAAGGAAACTGTCTCATTCATTTTGTTCATATAATTTGTACAATTTGCTACCGTTTTCATATATTGCGAAGGTCTGTACAAATGTGTAGTGTGTATACACAAAGTGAAATAGGTTTCAAACAAAACAAAACTAAAATGATATATTAATCAAACCAAAGTTTATATGTCATAACATTTATATATTATATTATATACATGTCCTATATTCATATGTCTACAGTACTTAGTATGACAGTTGAGAATTGGTTTTCGCAGATAGATCTGTACACCAGTGGTAACACGCTGGACTGGTAATCCAGGGATCGCAGGTTCGATCCCCCGTCTGACCATAATAAAATTAACAGTCTTTCAGATGGGACTTTAAACCGAGGGCTCGTGTCAGTGCTGTACACCGTGCACGTAAAAGAACCAGAAGAGACTCTGGAATGGGTCTCTGTCTGTATCATTGCACTATCCTCTAAAAAAAATCTAAAATGACTAATCTCTTCAGGAGGCGTCGCTCATATGGGCAACCGGTAGCAACGATAAATAAACGTAAAACACACACACAGCCATAATCTGAAAAGACAGCAACTGGGAAGTATGTGAGATGGTACAGTGGTCGCCAGATCGGACAGGTGGATTTTCTCAGCTTCGGTTTCATCACATACGAATGACAACAAGAGTGAATAATATAAGTTGTTAAAGCTTGTTTCGCAATCATTGTAAAATAAATAAAGTCTATACGTAGTTTACCGAGAAGCTTCATGTTATAGGCAAAGATATTCCATATATATACTTAACCCATTCAACCCCAAGTAACTGACATGGATTGGTGCATGCTATTTTTAGATCAATAAATTAATAAGAAAATTACCTTTGGACCAGTTCATTTATCAAAATGGGTAATTTTATCTAAAAATAGTAATAATTATTACTGGCAAAAATGTGCAGATCCTGATGAGACGGCTCGTTACGAGCCGGCTCATCTGGATCTACACTTTTCATAAGCCTATTTAGAGGCCTGTGGGGTTGAAAGGGTTAAAGCGACACTACATCAGTGAAAACCTATTTTATGAGTATTTCAACTCATAAACAAGTGTCTTGTTGACATAACAAAATAATGTAAACAGGGTCGACATACATCCGTAATACAACCTGTGTATCCCGACTAACGAGATTTATGGTACAGATTTACCGTTATATCTCACATTTGTGTCTATGCATATTTATTTGTAGACTAATCTTAGTTAAATTTATTATCTCTAAGCGACAGTATGAAGCGTTTAGTATTGACTACAATGACAAAGAAATGTCAATTCAGGAGCGTGGATGACCGGTATATGAAATCATACATTCACTTTTGAAAGTTTGTAGACAACAAACACACTATTTATTGATTCAAAATTTGTGTTCGAATGTATTCGGAAGAATTTGTAGTAGCAATGCATTTATAGGTGAATAATGCATTTTGTGGCTTTTTGCGATGTCGCTTTAAGGACAAAAGTTTTGCACATGTATTTCTTATATTAGCAATTAAAGTCAATAACAAGCAGTATCCCCAATGACCGTAATATCGGTGAATACTAATAAGCGGTGATATTAGAATAAATCCAAATGAAGCGCACATGTTCATTTTGTGCATACTATTGACAATTTCCGTCAGCTTTCTGCAACTGTCCATAGCAAAAACTAGCTGAAATGTCATTTCTACGGGTAAATTTACCGTAATTTATTCAAAACTTGTTTTTTCCTCTTACACTCGTAAATTTGTGTTCATGTTGTCAATATTTAGGTGAATTTCAATGGATTTGTTATCTATCGGCTGCATTTGACATTTGTAAGGTGCCCGCTACTCATGTGACATCACGTGATTGCCTTATATGGCATTTATTGCTACTGGTATAAACTTGTGAGGTGCAATTTACATCGTCACCGGTTATTGGTATCACCGCGTAAATAAAAGATGGAGGCATGTGCTGTTGCTTTCACTTTGTTTTTGATTTAATTATGATTTATTTCCTACTAACTAATATTGCATACAATAAAATAAATATGATTATGCTTAATTGAGAGTGAACATTATTTGCACAGCCTCGTTTTGGAACAAAAATACACAGGCTATTGCTTATGTCACCGGTTACCGGTATACCCAGGATACCACATTAAATATGATGTGATGAGGCTTACAATTATATTTTCTAAATTGTCAATGTATGATACATGTACAAATTCTCTGAAACGTTGGTCAAAACCAATTTATATAAACCATTTCCCTCATAGAAGCACCTCTTGACCACATTACCAATACGACATACATTAACCCTTTCCCTCATAGAAGCACCTCTTGACCACATTACCAATACGACATACATTAACCCTTTCCCTCATAGAAGCACCTCTTGACCACATTACCAATACGACATACATTAACCCTTTCCCTCATAGAAGCACCTCTTGACCACATTACCAATACGACATACATTAACCCTTTCCCTCATAGAAGCACCTCTTGACCACATTACCAATACGACATACATTACCCTTTCCCTCATAGAAGCACCTCTTGACACCATTACCAATACGACATACATTAACCCTTTCCCTCATAGAAGCACCTCTTGACGCCATTACCAATATGACATACATTAACCCTTTCCCTCATAGAAGCACCTCTTGACCACATTACCAATACGACATACATTAACCCTTTCCCTCATAGAAGCACCTCTTGACCACATTACCAATACGACATACATTAACCCTTTCCCTCATAGAAGCACCTCTTGACCACATTACCAATACGACATACATTAACCCTTTCTCTCATAGAAGCACCTCTTGACGCCATTACCAATATGACATACATTAACCCTTTCTCTCATAGAAGCACCTCTTGACACCATTACCAATACGACATACATTAACCCTTTCCCTCATAGAAGCACCTCTTGACGCCATTACCAATACGACATACATTAAATAATATTTAATGTGGTACTACTTGTTATTGACTTTAATTGCTGATATAAGAAATACCTGTGCAAAACTTTTGTCATTAAGTATATATATTGCATGTATATGACAAACATTCTCATTCATCTGAAAATAGGGAAACGTAAGAAGTCGGGTGGAAGTAAGTGTAAGTCGTGATAGCGCAGCCCCGCTGGAGCCGTTATGATTGTGCCCTTAGGCAAGGCATTTAATTTCCACATTGCCTCTTCTCTCTCCCTCGTGGCGATGGATTCCATCAGGAATGAGGTCTCGAGAGTGATTAATATAAGTTGTAAGAACTTGTTTCGCAATCGAGCTAAAATAAATTTGTATAAACTAAACGTAAGAAGTAAACAGTTTTGGGGATTTTTTCTTCCAAGTTTGTCAAAGTTGAGCTGCAGAAGAGACAGTTTCATACATGGAGAATATTTACCTCAGCCCAGCTATAGAACAGTCTTCCAGCAGCCTTCTGTAAGTTCAGGGTTCTCCTCACGCCCGACGGCTGCCCTCGTGAATGGAGGGCCGACGAGGAATGTCGGAAACTTGGTAGGTTGAGGCGCATCCAGTTTGGCCAATCACCATGGTTACATCGGTGTACAAAGTGGGCACACTCCAACAGTAGTGTGGCTCTCGCAGACACCGGTGCATCCTGAATTGGACAGCAACATTGTATGTCATTGCATTTTATGGCTCATTGGTCAACTGAATAACCAACAACCCATTCAAAGGAATTACAGTCAAGATAAACTGCTTACCACATTAAAAACTCTATCTCTACTACAGAGATCCAGAGATAAGTACCGACCATGCTCACCTATAAGATGATCTCGCCTACAAGACGTCCCCCCTACTTTGGGCATGAAATATGTGGGTTTTGGCATGCATTCAGATATAAGACAGGCTGATAAAATGGACACCAGACCATACATGTATATAAATTGCATGCTTAGCCATTGAAAATGGAAGAAAATTTCAGTGTCAGAGTGCTTTCTTGTCTAGAACTTAATTATTGATACCACTTTTTAAAAAAACTTGTCTCATAGGCCTGTGATCATATCAGTTTTATAAAAAAATTTGAAACCCTGCCCTTGACAAAAGCCACCACAGGAATTCTCGGAAATGATCGATGATACTAATTTGCATACTGTGCAGAATATATCTAAATTACGATCACGAGACTAGAATGCGAGTGGCTACGGAAAAAGCCGAATAATTTCCGCCTAATTCAGGATAATGTTCTGCTCATAAAGTCTAGGATAGTAAAAAAAGGTTTCATTATTTTCGAATACATTGTTTACTGAGACGCTTAGGTTATATCCTGGGTATACTGATTACCGGTGACATTAGCAATATCCTGTGGATTTGTATTTGTGTTTCAAAAAGAGGCTGTGCACATAATTGTTCACTCTCAATTAAACATAATGATATTTATTTTATTGTATGCAATACAGATGGCCAAATATATAAAAATTCTAAAACCTAATGTCAAATAAATCCATAAAGAATGTTAACAATCTCGCGAAATATATCTTTTTTGCTTTTCGATTAAGAAAACATCTAGGTAATACATAAATACACGATAAGTGCAGTAATTATATTTCATGTGTCACTTATTGGACTTTTTTATCAACTAATTTTTAACTGATATATTCAAACTTGTATCATGTATTTCACTATTGGTCAAACTTCATCATTTGTGGCTATAAATGTGCTGATGCTATTTAATGCCAATAAACATTATGTTATGTTATGTAAGAAATAAATCAATAACAAAGTAAATGCATCAGCACTGGCCTCCATCTTTTATTTATGCAGTGATATCAATGATCGGTGACCATGTAAATTTGCTATGGACAATTGCGGAAATCCGACAGACATTGTCAATAGTAATCACAAAATGAGCATGTGTGGTTCATTTGGATTTGTTCCGATATCATCGCTAATTAGGAGGCTGTCCGGTTAGCGGCAGTGGTTAGCGCACTCGTTTCTCACCAGATCGGACAGGTGGGTTTTCTCCGGGTACTCCAGTTTCCTCCCACATGAATTACCACATTTACGCCTTCATTCGCGCCAACGAGAGTGATTAATACAAGTTATTAAAACTGGCTTCGCAATCGTTGTAAAATAAATTTTAAATAAAGTTTTAAAAAAACAATTAGTATTCACCAATATTAGGGTCACATATAATTATATGATAACAAACTTCAATGTAACTGATACAATGTCATGTTATGTTCATTTCATGCATACTTATGAAGAAACTATTACAACAAATTACAGTAGGTTTCCAAGAAATACAATTATTGGAGTCACATTCCCCATAACTAACTCATAACTGTCACAATTTCTAGAACAGATGCCATCATACAATTGTATTTGCTACAAAACCAGACTGACCCAAGTTTTGTAGTAAATAAATCCATCCTTTTTAACATTTTTAATGTACTTGAGTGTGTGTGTGTTTTACGTTTATTTATCGTCGCTACCAGTTGCCCATATGAGCGACTCCTCTTCAAGAGATTAGTCATTTTAGAGTTTTGGAGGATAGTGCAATGATACAGAGACCCATTCCAGAATCTCATCTGGTTCTTTTACGTGCACGGTGTAAAGCACCGACACGAGACCTCGGTTTAACGTCCCATCTGAAAGACTGTTAATTTTATTATGGTCAGACGGGGGATCGAACATGCGACCCCTGGATTACCAGTCCAGTGTGTTACCACTGGACTACAGATCCGTCTGTTAATGTACTTGACAACTGTTGATACATATATATAGCCTGGGTTCCAGTCTGTCGATTTTTCATTTTTTAACTTCTGGCAAAATGACAGCCTGGGGAAACTGGATTTCCGATCGTAGCGCCATCTACTTACACCCTAATTTATCAGGGTGTAGATTTGAAGAAGACAACTCTTCTCTACAAGATAATATCGCTAAATATAGAAACGGAATTCTATCGGAAATCGCCGAACAGGCACGATTATACACGATCATTTCCGAATATACACGAATGTTCCTGTAGCCTCATTTACATTGCAAACATATAATTTCCCGTTTCTGTGTTATATCGACGAGATGGCGGATTTTAACTATTACGATTAGGTGGTAATGGGTTGAATCGACGTAATTGAAGTAAGGACAACTTAAATCTTGAGTAAATATGTCAAATCAAAGCATATTGTACTTTTTAAAACTATTTATCGTTCCATTGACCCGTAAACAATGGCGGCCAGTGATAAAGATTTATCAACATTGCAGTGCCTCGCTTTCGATTCAAGTACGTCATTAATTAAGTCACATAATTACACGGACAACCCTGTCCAGTTTCCCCAGGAGATGATATTATCAGAAGTTCAATACGGCCCAATTAATAGTCTCGGGTGTTAAAAGATATCTATTTGACTGACAAGGCAAAATATATCGACGCCTGTTCCCAGTCTAACATATATAACCTTATTTCGACTATGATAGTTTTTTCCCTCGTTCAACTCTCTTCTACGTAGCTCCTCCTACATTTCTCCGTAACAAATCATAATAGCAAAGAAATGAATGTGCTTAAATCATTGTTTAGCATGTTTTATTAAAATTGCTGGCATAGACAAAAAACTGGGACATTCGCCTACAGCATACTGGCAATTTCAGTTTTTTTTTCACAGAAAAAATAACTTACAAGCTGAATCATTGCGGCCACTAATTGTGGATCTGGCATGGTGCCAGGGTGACAGCACTCGAGCAGAAAGCTGAAGCGTAGCATGCCAGACTTGATGATGTATCGATCCACAAGCCTCTTTTCCCTCATCACCAGGCCAACATCGTCCGTGTCCTCTGCTAGATCACTGTGACTAAGCTTTGTATCTGTAACAAACATTTCAGATGTAGTGGTGTCGTTAGATGAGGCACTTAGATCCACATTGTCTTCTCTCTCCCTCGAGAGCTATTAATCCATTTGATTCTGGATACCGTTCAAACAGTATTTGCAAAGAACATAGAGCCGGATCAGCTGCCACGGAACGTGCCATCTGATCAGGCTCGATGCTGTTTGCTATTCAGATGATCTTGCTAAGACACTTGACTATGTAGCAAACAACATAGATCCTGATCAGCACGCAGCGTCACATTGCGGTTGATCTGGATCTATGTTGTTTGCAAAAGCCTTTAAATGTATCCAGAATGAAATGGGTTAACTAATGTTGTAAGAACTGTTTCGCAATCGAACTAAAATAAATTTGTATAAATGAACAAATATTTTTCTAAGAAATGATCTTGCCAACATTGCATACACCTACCACACTGCTATCATTATGAGCAGCTCTGTCCCCAGTTTTGTGGCGTGTGGTGAGCGAAGCATGTGGTGAGTCAGGCGTGTGGCAGTCAGGCCTGTGGTCCTTGTACATTTGTAATCATTGAGGTACCATAATTTAGTCTGCATGTTACAGTTGGATTATTTTGCTTTGGATGTGCAATAAACTCGAAAGATTCCGAAAATATAAAATCAGTCTACATCCGTCTATAACCGAAGTTTGACTTAACGAAATTCGATATAAACAGATCCAGTTAAACCTGTCTTAAGCAGCCAGCGAAGGAAATCAAAGACAGGTGGCTGCTTAATAGAGGTAAAATGTATAATAAAACAACATATTGGGAATCTGGAAACTGGCTGCTTAATACAGGTTGGTTGCTTAATGGAGGTGACCACTAACACAGGTTTGACTGTATGTAAAATGATAGTGTCTGAAATGGGACTTTGATCCGACTTCGCGATAACCGGAGAATTTGACATAACCGACTTTGACATAACGGATGTAGTCTGTATGTTAAACAATCTTAGTAAAGGCGTTATCTTCTGAGGCAATTGTGGGTGGTCCAAAACATAAATTGTAACTGTTAAACCTGCTTCAGAACAACTGAACAACTTAACCCTTTCCTTCATAGAGATTTAGGTTAATATACTATTATATCTTCATACAAACGACAGCCATTTAGCTACCATGCAGTGGATAAGTAGTGGCCATATATATCCCACCTCCATAGATATTACTGCAACTACAGGAGATTCTGGCCTTTATTATGAACATTGGTTTGACTACTACATTATCAATGTATGTTGTATTGGTAATGGCATCAAGAGATGCTTCTATGAGGGAAAGGGTTAATTATTTTGAACAGGAAATTTTAGCCTTAAAGGAAAATATGTAGATTACTCCCTGGTGGTTTGTACATTGGTATGAACGTTTATGTCGTGGCACAATACGACAGTCACAAAGTAATGAATGTTGAATAAAGTAAAACAAGCCAAAAGTTAAATATTATTTTCTTACTTAATTAGGGACAAGTAACAAGTATATCTGGGCAGACAAGTGTTTCTGGTTACTTGTGTGTGGTTTGCCCGTGGACAAGTAAGATTTGGATAGAGTATACTGGCAAATTTATGGATGTTGTTACTCGAAAAGCTCGCTTAATAGCAAAATTCCCAAACTCGTTTCATAAAATATGGTATGAAATTACCACTCAGATCCTATACGTATATTTACTTGAATTTAAAGTAAGTATTATGAAGTATGTATTGCAACAAATCTTAACAAATCACCTTCATAATATTATGTCTGACTTTGTTGAGGAATCAAAGTGCCCTTTAACCCTTTCAACACCACAGGCCTCTAAATAGGTTTATGAAAAGTGTAGATCCAGATGAGCCGAGCCGTCTCATCAGGATCTGCACTTTTTTGCCAGTAATAATTATTACTATTTTTAGATAAAATTACCCATTTTGATAAATGAACTGGTCCAAAGGTAATTTTCTTATTAATTTATTGGTCTAAAAATAGCATGCACCAGTCCATGTCAGTTACTTGGGGTTGAATGGGTTAATTTCACCTTCAATAAGATCATTACTTTAACCATATTTTATTGCATATGTAGTACATTCGACAATACAATATTACATACGAATCATATAAATAAGATCGTTGGCTGGTATAGTAGGCTTAACCCTTTCAACACCACATACCTCTAAATCGGCTTACAAAAAAGTGTAGATCCAGATGAGCCGGCTCGTGACGAGCCGTCTCATCAGGATCTGCACTTTTTGCAAGTAATACTACTATTTTTAGGGAAAATATTTACCCATTTTGATAAATGAACTGATCCAAATGTAATTTTCTTATTAATTTATTGATCTAAAAATATCATGGACCAGTCCATGTCAGTTACTTGGTGTTGAATGGGTTAATAACCAGCAGTCTACTTATACTAACCTTTATTCGGGTCAGTTTTATGCGATTTTTTCCCGAGACTTTTGAGTCCGCCCTCAATTCGCCTCCTAGCACTGAGAAATGTCAGCGTGGCCTGGCTTGCGGTCTTAAATGACATCTTGGCTCTACGTGGATGCTGACGCTGGAAAGTGGTGTCACTTTTGCTTACGTCCAGCGGGCTCTGGTCACTCGGGCTGTCTTCCTCATGGTCAGATTTGGGCTTTCTCCATCCTGTTTATAGAGGGAAGATTTTCAGGACATCACTCTTAAAATGTTTACATCTGTCTAAGAAAACATTGAAGTGAAAGTCGTGATAGCGCGTTTGCTTCAGGTAAGAAAGGTCTGGAGTTCGAACCCTGCTGGAGCCCTTACGATTGTGCAATTTCCACGTTGCCTCTTCTCTCTCCCTCGTGGCGATGGATTCCATCAGGAATAAAGTCTCGAGAGTGATTAATATTAGTTATAAGAACTTGTTTCGCAATCGAGCTAAAATAAATTTGTATAAACTAAGAAAACATTAACTTTAACAAATTTGTGTTGTTATAAGGTCCTCCAACACTAATATGGTTACATATAGCTGTCCGAGATAGAACGATAGATACAGAGTGACCCTGCCTTCCCAAACCTCCACGCTAAATTTAAGCACGCCCAATGTAGTTCATACCCCGATGGAAACTATTAACTCGGGATTAATTCCTTAAATAGAGTTCAATATTACTTAGAGAGAACAATTCATTAAAGGAAACGTCAGTCTAAAGTTAGTCTGTGCAAACAATAGTTATTATACTGACCAATGTGAAACTTGCTGAACTTCCTGCGTGGTGTGGTGGTTCCTGATGGCGCCTCATCTTCGTTGGCCGACAGACTGGCCCTGGGGCTGCTCTTATTCATCAGTTCATCAATAATCTCCGAGTCGCTTGCTGCATACTGTTGCTGTAACATCAGTTGCTGGAACAGAGACGACATACGCGATATAAATAATTTTCTGTGTTTAAGCAAGCACTGCAATACAAGACAATTATTTTCCCCTGACGGACCGATAGATGGTGTGTAACTGTGTATATCGCACTATGTCGTCCAAGAACATTTTGTTTATACAAATTTATTTTAGCTCGATTGCGAAACAAGTTCTTACAACTTTGCGAAACAAGTTTTTAATCGCTCTCGAGACCTCATTCCTGATGGAATACATCGCCACGAGGAAGAGCATTTGCCATTAGCGGGAATAATGTCATTTAGTGCTTGGCAGTCGCATTGACTACTGGAAACTATTTTATTCCTTTTGCGTAATTGAAAAATGATAAGATGCTTTATGTGTACTAATTCACATACGTTTGCGGATTAATTAGGTTGTGGCATAGTTTGAAATATTATGATGCGTATATATGTTTTAAATGCCGACAGATCATGACATACCAAGTCGCTAAGAACAAATTAAACATTATTGAAATTTGTAATATTGTTTTGTATATTTACTGTACAAGGTGATGTTGTTCCGTTGCTGGTCCGTTTAGGTATTGTGACGGTGTAATGTCAGCCAGGTACCGGGATTATCTGTTGTCCATGTGATTTTAGGGGAGTATATTTCATGTATACTTCACTTAATTACCATTGGTTTAAACATATTTATTCGTTCATTATGTACAGTACATATCTATTGTATAGCTATACAAACGTTCATTATGTACAGTACATATCTATTGTATAGCTATACAAACGTTCATTATGTACAGTACATATCTATTGTATAGCTATACAAACGTTCATTATGTACAGTACATATCTATTGTATAGCTATACAAACGTTCATTATGTACAGTACATATCTATTGTATAGCTATACAAACGTTCATTATGTACAGTACATATCTATTGTATAGCTATACAAACGTTCATTATGTACAGTACATATCTATTGTATAGCTATACAAACGAAAATGGATTTAATCTGAAGCTTATTGTGATTATCTCCATTGAAAGAATTACTATCATTAATGCCGATGTCCACAAGATATAATGGTAGCTTTTAATGTGCAGTAATGATATATAATTTGATCAGGCATTGAACGAAAAAATAACAACACATATTATTTTATTTTCTTCAACATCTAACCTTTTTCATTTTCTTTCTGAAGATCGATTTTCTCGATTTCCCATGATCCTTCAGTTCGGCAGCGATGCTGCTCAGTATCAATGCTTTCTGTGTATCTCTCTCATCTCCACTCTCTGATGTCACAGACGTTGTGCGACTAAAAACACAAGCAAATTTGATGTATTGATATTTGTAGATTATAGTCAATTAACCCATTTCATTCTGGATACCGTTCAAACAGTATTTGCAAAGAACATAGAGCCAGATCAGCTGCCATGGAACTTCCGTCTGATCAGGCTCTATGCTGTTTACTTTTCAGATGATCTTGCTAAGACACTTGGCTATGTAACAAACAACATAGATCCTGATCAGCACGCAGCGTTACGCTCCGGCTGATCTGGATCTATATTGTTTGCAAAAGTCTTTAAATGTATCCAGAATGAAATGGGTTAAAGAGCATATTCCCAACAAAATGTGCATGTATATATTATGCAAAACTTACTATTTATTTATATATCTTTTTTTCGGGGATAGCGCGAACGCAGTCCCCACACCAATAAATTGCGTACCCGAGTAACCCACATTTGGGGCTATCGCAGGCGCCAGCCCAACCGAAGTGCAATGGAAAGGCCTCTTCCTGGGGAAACCGCCTTGAGGATCACGGTATTCCCTGTACCAGGTAAGTATGCTACACACAGAAAATATGAGGTATTTGTATCACTCGATACCGACAACAAAAATGGTAGAAGAATAGCAATAACATACACAAAGATTAGATTCATTGATAATAATTCATACACAACATAAGAACTGATAATATTTATATTAAGTTAAAATACATTTTATTCTACTTCAGGAAAAGGAAATAGTTTAGATAATTACTCACAAAGAATGGCCAATACAGAAATAAATGAATAAATTACGTTGAAGAAAATATAACTGAATAATGAACACAACAGGATTACCATCCTTGTCCATTTCTATAAATAGATAATCACGTGGTGTTCTAAATATAACTTTTCACTACAAACCACACATGATTGCTCACAGTACTGTATGCTAATGCAGTAGTTGAGGTACTGAAGAATTTACTAATACACAAAAACCAAACAGTTAAACCCCAAGCGGTGAACATGTAGAAAGAATAGAGCCAGAGAACCCGTTAATATCATTTCAATCAAATCCTGATTAGCTTCACATTTATGGCATACATTAATTAACTCTTTAAAAGCTTTATGGCTTTGCACTATTTGTAAATAAAACACTATTTTTTTGTTACTACCTTGAATTTACTTCAGACATCTGGGGAGGGCACTCGCTAATGTTGGTAAAACTTGTTGCCCAACTCATTTGCTTCTAGATTTTATTCTTACAGTGTTCAAGTATAAACATAGCATTGCAGTTGTAGCATTTTGCTTATATATTTATCATGTTTATATTTGTAATTGTATTGTATATAAACAAGCATTGCAGTTGTATCATGTTGCTTATATATTTATCATGTTTATATTTGTAATTGTATTGTATATAAACAAGCAATAAAATATGATTAAACTAGACATCTGCATATTCAATCGACCTTCAGTAAAGTGACAATAGGTATTATATAGCCTTGAAATTGTAGGTAGTGAAATGCATCAGCCTCGAAGGTACAGGGTTCGAGCCTCAATGAAGGTATATTTTTTGTCTTTTTTAATGTTTAGAATTTATATAAATATGCAACAAACTTCATGAAATTTTTACGGCTAATGAGTGCTGCAGCTCAACGGATACTGCCAGTGAAGACGGAATGGAGATTTAAATTGTTAAGCATTGAAATGAAATGTAATAGTATTACATGTATAGACTGCATAAAATAAAATAAAACACATGAAATAAACAATAAAGTAAATAAACATGAATAAATAATATAAAACTTTTAACAAACCCAAATTTGGAAAATATATTTTATTCATTAATAACTCAATAAAAATATCATTTTAGATGAAAAATGTTTTGTTACTAAATGTAGACTCATGTTTTTTTATTCATTGCACAATGTTTCGAACTCACACGGAACTGTGGTATTGTAACGCAGTGCGAAGTACCAGCACGTAGACCGCTCCGCTATCACCACCTTGAATTGCGAAATCAATTTTATTCAATTAAACTGCAAAGATCGTGTAATTATGATAATGTCTCAAGTAAATTTACGCTTGCAATAGGAGACAAAGACTATTTATGGGACTGCATGTAAATAACAGTTACATGTTCATTATCTCCACCAAGGAAGTGATTTTCATGAAATTTGGCAGAAGGGTGGGCCTCGAGTCAAGGATGGGCCCAGTCGCCAGATCGGTGGGTTTTCTCCTGGGTTCCGGTTTCCTCCCACACGAAGGGCCACATTTACGCTCTCATCCGCGTTAAAGCAAGCCTGTATTGCTATTATTGTAAAATAAATAAAGTTAACAAAAACAAAAACAGTATACTTTATCCAGAGTAAATCCAGAATTATTTATTCATATGAGCAAACACGGAAAACTATGTACGCATTAGGACTTATTGCATCTAAGTCAAAACAATTAAGTGCTGTAATTAATAGCCTACATAAAGTGACGTAAGAATTTGTTTGAATAAAGAAATCCATGTTTCATTATACTAGAAGAAGAATTGTCTATTTACACTGACAAATTTCTTGAAAATACACGAAAATCATGAAGTAGATAAAATCTGAATGTGGTAGGTCCTGACTAGCCTGGGAACAGGCGTCGATATATTTTGCCAGGTCAGTCAAATAAATATATTTTAACACAGAGACTATTACTTGGGCCATATTGAGTTTCTGATCATATCAACGCCTGGGGGAAAGTGGGTCCATGTAATTGTCCATGTAATTATTGACTCGCATTAATCCTATTAATAGGCCTATTAGCATGTGACTTAATTAATGACGTACTTGAATCGAAAGCGAGGCACTGCAATGTTGATAAAACTTTTATAATTTGCCGCCATTGTTTACGGGTCAACGGAACGATAAATAGTTTTAAAGAGTACAATGTGCGTCTGATTTGATATATTTTCTCAATATTTAAGTCGTCCTTAGTTCAATTACGCCGAATCGATCCATTACCATCTAAATGTAATATTTAAAATCTGCCATCTCGACAAGATAACACAGAAATG
Organism: Archivesica marissinica; assembly: GCA_014843695.1. Taxonomy (NCBI): domain Eukaryota; kingdom Metazoa; phylum Mollusca; class Bivalvia; order Venerida; family Vesicomyidae; genus Archivesica; species Archivesica marissinica. Next base: position 65,190,071 of record CM026387.1, on the reverse strand, counting down.
GGACATTATATGTTTGCAATGTAAATGAGTCTACGGGAGCATTCGTGTATATTCAGAAATGATCGTGTATAATAGTGCCTATATTTAGCGATATTATCTTGTAGAGAAGAGTTGTCGTTCTTCAAATCTACACCATCATAAACAAGGGTGTAAGTAGATGGCGCTACGATCGAACATCCAGTGTGTGTGTGGTGTGGTGTTTTTTTTGTGTGGTGTGGTGTGGTGTGGTGTGTGTGATACATGGGACGTCGCTCTATTATCCAACTGAAAGACTAACTACATGCTTGATGTATACAACCGATACATGGGACGTCACTCTGTTATCCTACTGAAAGACTAACTACATGCTTGATGTATACAACCAATACATGGGACATCACTCTATTATCCAACTGAAAGACTAACTAAATGCTTGATGCATACAGCCGATACATGGAACGTCGCTCTATTATCTAACTGAAAGATTAACTACATGCTTGATGTATACAACCTATACATGGGACATCACTCTATTATCCAACTGAAAGACTAACTACATGCTTGATGCATACAGCCGATACATGGAACGTCGCTCTATTATCTAACTACATGCTTGATGTATACAACCTATATATGGGACATCACTCTATTATCCAACTGAAAGATTAACTACTTGATGTATACAACCGATACATGGGACATCACTCTATTATCCTACTGAAAGATTAACTACATGCTTGATATATACAACCGATACATGGGACGTCACTCTATTATCCTACTGAAAGATTAACTACATGCTTGATGTATACAACCGATACATGGGACGTCCCTCTATCCAACTGAAAGATTAACTACATGCTTGATATATACAACCGATACATGGGACGTCACTCTATTATCCTACTGAAAGATTAACTACATGCTTGATGTATACAACCGATACATGGGACGTCCCTCTATCCAACTGAAAGATTAACTACATGCTTGATATATACAACCGATACATGGGACGTCACTCTATTATCCTACTGAAAGATTAACTACATGCTTGATGTATACAACCGATACATGGGACGTCCCTCTATCCAACTGAAAGATTAACTACATGCTTGATATATACAACCGATACATGGGACGTCACTCTATTATCCTACTGAAAGATTAACTACATGCTTGATGTATACAACCGACACATCGGACGTCCCTCTATCCAACTGAAAGATTAACTACATGCTTGATGTATACAACCGATACATGGGACATCACTCTATTATCCTACTGAAAGATTAACTACATGCTTGATGTATACAACCGACACATCGGACGTCCCTCTATCCAACTGAAAGATTAACTACATGCTTGATGTATACAACCGATACATGGGACATCACTCTATTATCCTACTGAAAGATTAACTACATGCTTGATGTATACAACCGACACATCGGACGTCCCTCTATCCAACTGAAAGATTAACTACATGCTTGATGTATACAACCGATACATGGGACATCACTCTATTATCCTACTGAAAGATTAACTACATGCTTGATGTATACAACCGACACATCGGACGTCCCTCTATCCAACTGAAAGATTAACTACATGCTTGATGTATACAACCGATACATGGGACATCACTCTTATTATCCTACTGAAAGATTAACTACATGCTTGATGTATACAACCGATACATGGGACATCACTCTATTATCCAACTGAAAGATTAACTACATGCTTGATGTATACAACCGATACATGGGACGTCACTCTATTATCCAACTGAAAGATTAACTACTTGCTTGATGTATACAACCGATACATGGGACGTCACTCTATTATCCAACTGAAAGATTAACTACATGCTTGATGTATACAACCGATACATGGGACATCACTCTATTATCCTACTGAAAGATTAACTACATGCTTGATGTATACAACCGATACATGGGACGTCGCTCTATTATCCAACTGAAAGATTAACTACATGCTTGATGTATACAACCGATACATGGGACATCACTCTATCCAACTGAAAGATTAACTACATGCTTGATGTATACAACCGATACATGGGACATCACTCTATTATCCAACTGAAAGATTAACTACATGCTTGATGTATACAACCGATATATGGGACGTCACTCTATTATCCTACTGAAAGATTAACTACTTGATGTATACAACCGATACATGGGACATCACTCTATTATCCTACTGAAAGATTAACTACATGCTTGATGTATACAACCGATACATGGGACATCACTCTATTATCCTACTGAAAGATTAACTACATGCTTGATGTATACAACCGATACATGGGACGTCCCTCTATCCAACTGAAAGATTAACTACATGCTTGATATATACAACCGATACATGGGACGTCACTCTATTATCCTACTGAAAGATTAACTACATGCTTGATGTATACAACCGATACATGGGACGTCCCTCTATCCAACTGAAAGATTAACTACATGCTTGATATATACAACCGATACATGGGACGTCACTCTATTATCCTACTGAAAGATTAACTACATGCTTGATGTATACAACCGATACATGGGACGTCCCTCTATCCAACTGAAAGATTAACTACATGCTTGATATATACAACCGATACATGGGACGTCACTCTATTATCCTACTGAAAGATTAACTACATGCTTGATGTATACAACCGATACATGGGACGTCCCTCTATCCAACTGAAAGATTAACTACATGCTTGATGTATACAACCGACACATCGGACGTCCCTCTATCCAACTGAAAGATTAACTACATGCTTGATGTATACAACCGATACATGGGACATCACTCTATTATCCTACTGAAAGATTAACTACATGCTTGATGTATACAACCGATACATGGGACATCACTCTATTATCCAACTGAAAGATTAACTACATGCTTGATGTATACAACCGATACATGGGACGTCACTCTATTATCCAACTGAAAGATTAACTACTTGCTTGATGTATACAACCGATACATGGGACGTCACTCTATTATCCAACTGAAAGATTAACTACATGCTTGATGTATACAACCGATACATGGGACATCACTCTATTATCCTACTGAAAGATTAACTACATGCTTGATGTATACAACCGATACATGGGACGTCGCTCTATTATCCAACTGAAAGATTAACTACATGCTTGATGTATACAACCGATACATGGGACATCACTCTATCCAACTGAAAGATTAACTACATGCTTGATGTATACAACCGATACATGGGACATCACTCTATTATCCAACTGAAAGATTAACTACATGCTTGATGTATACAACCGATATATGGGACGTCACTCTATTATCCTACTGAAAGATTAACTACTTGATGTATACAACCGATACATGGGACATCACTCTATTATCCTACTGAAAGATTAACTACATGCTTGATGTATACAACCGATACATGGGACATCACTCTATTATCCTACTGAAAGATTAACTACATGCTTGATGTATACAACCGACACATCGGACGTCCCTCTATCCAACTGAAAGATTAACTACATGCTTGATGCATACAACCGATACATGGGACATCACTCTATTATCCAACTGAAAGATTAACTACATGCTTGATGCATACAACCGATACATGGGACATCACTCTATTATCCTACTGAAAGATTAACTACATACTTGATGTATACAACCGATACATGGAACGTCACTCTATTATCCTACTGAAAGATTAACTACTTGCTTGATGTATACAACCGATACATGGGACTTCAGTGCATAGTCACATCATAAAAATGATATTACTATATACATGGACAGGGGTAGCAAACTTGCGACCGCTGGATTAGTATTCTTACGTGTTAACTAATCACAAGTAATCCAATCCAATTCACACATTACTTTATTAGTTTATACAAATTTATTTTAGCTCGATTGCGAAACAAGTTCTTTCAACTTATATTAATCACTCTCGAGACCTCATTCCTGATGGAATCCATTGCCACGAGGGAGAAAGAAGAGGCAATGTGGAATTTAAATTCCTTGCCTAAGGGCTGGACATTACTTTATTGAACCAACCTTATAGGGTACGAGGATGGTGTTAACGCCTCTTTGGCTGACTCAGCCTTGGTCTTCACGTCGAAGTACGAGTCGAGTAGACCGCTCAGAGCCACTCTACGGAATGTGCCACCGTGTATCTCTTTGAAGTACGTGATCAACTGGCGGATATCACAGAATAAACTCTGCAAAAATATCATCAAACATTCTGAAAAATTTAAAATCATGTGGTGTATTTATTACACATGGTCCACACCAATACCTGTTATCAGGTAACTCAACACCATGACAATGCAGTGTCATTGGGGACCTCCGTGGCCGAGTGGTTATGGTTGTTGACTTCCTTATATGTTATATATTATATTTCGGGTTTTACGCCTGCATCAGCACCATTTTGGGCTATATCGCCGGCGGGCAGTTTACCTAACAACACCTTTCCTGGGCAGGCTCCAGCGGTTAACCAGTACTTGGGTGCACCAACCTCCGTAAGAAACTGCCAACTTTTTCATATAAATGAGACACGGCCTGAGCGGGGCTCGAACCCGTGACCATCAGTGATGATAGGTTACAGTGGTATACAAGTCAGCGACCTTAACCACTCGACCACGGAGGTGGACTTGTTGACTTCCAATCACTTCCCCCTCACCGCTGCTGGTTCGAATCCCACTAGGGTGTCTAATTATTCCATGTGAGGAAGCTCTCTATCTAGCTTGCAGAAGGGCGATGGTTCTATCCGGTGCCCGTCAGAGCCGCCTGAGATACTGCTAGAATGGGCACCAGGGGTCGTCCTCCATTAATAATAGTTAGAATATGACATAAGCTGTTGGAGCCATGTTAACCCCCCCCCCATCCAAAAACACAAAGCAATGACATTGGAGTCTCCATGGAGATATGGATACGATGTCCGCCTTGCAAAAGAGAGATTGTGAGTTTGGATCCCGCCAGAACCTCGGTGGTGATGTCCTTAGGCAAGACACTTATATCCACATTGCCTCTTCCCCCACCATGACGATGAATTGCAAGAGTGATTAAACTAATGTTGTAAGAACTGGCTTTGCAATAGAGTTAAAAATGGCGTAAAATGAAACAGAAATGCATCACAGCCCTACTAGATCCGATCCAGCATATAGACTGTGATAATGTGATACAATATAACATACACATTGAAAGAAATAACTGAAAGAGATTTGTAGTTGTTTCCAATTGATTTTCGTGTTTAATTGTAAATTACATTGGTCCGGATGACATTGGTCCGGATGATAGCGTATATGTGGTCGACAGTAATCGACATGACGTTGTGCAATAGATATTTTATGTTCTAAACACTACAGACGTTTTAATGATATAACAAATTCTGTATGCATTATACATTGTATATGCATAGAGAGTTTTATTTCATGCTTTCCAATGAAATATAGAAATTTATCAGTGAAATAAAACGTGTTTTTTTAAATTTTATTTATTTTACAACGATTGCGAAGCAAGTTTTAACAACTTATATTAATCACTCTCGTTGGCGCGGATGAAAGCGTAAATGTGGTCATTCGTGTAGGCGGAACCGGAGTACCCGGAGAATACTCACCTGTCCGATCTTGTGAGCACCGTACCTTCTCACATACTATTGGTACGAGGATGGAACCAGGGTTGTATTGATGAGAAGCGAAGTGTGCTAACAACTGTGATATAACCGGGTACCATAGTGTGTAACATTAAATGTTAGAATATGGTGTAAGCACAGGTATCAGAATTATGTATTTAACCCTTTCTTTCATGGAGATTTAGATTAATATACTATTATATCTCCATACAAACGACAGCCATTTAACTATCATGCAGTGGATAAGTAGTCGCCCTATCTATCCCACATCCATAGATATTACTGGGACTACACAAGATTCTGGCCTTAATTATGAACATTGGTTTGACAACTACATTGTCAATGTATGTCGTATTGGTAATGGCGTCAAGAGGTGCTTCTATGAGGGAAAGGGTTATGAACATTGGTTTGGCTACTACATTGTCAATGTATGTCATATTGGTAATGGCGTCAAGAGGTACTTCTATGAGGGAAAGGGTTATGAACATTAGTTTGACTACTACATTGTCAATGTATGTCGTATTGGTAATGACATCAAGAGGTACTTCTATGAGGGAAAGGGTTATGAACATTGGTTTGACTACTACATTGTCAATGTATGTCAGATTGGTAATGGTGTCAAGAGGTTCTTCTATGAGGGAAAGGGTTATGAACATTGGCTTGGCTACTACATTGTCAATGTATGTCGTATTGGTAATGGCGTCGAGGTACTTCTATGAGGGAACGGGTTATGAACATTGGCTTGGCTACTACATTGTCAATGTATGTCGTATTGGTAATGGCGTCAAGAGGTGCTTCTATGAGGGAAAGGGTTTATGAATGTTGGCTTGACTACTACATTGTCAATGTATGTCGTATTGGTAATGGCGTCAGTAGGTGCTTGTATGAGGGAAGGGGTTAAGGACATTGGCTTGGCTACTACATTGTCAATGTATGTCCTATTGGTAATGGCGTCAGTAGGTGCTTGTATCAGGGAAGGGGTTAAGGACATCATCCATCTCACCATCTTTTGATCATAGACTTACAATATTATCGCTGCTGTACAGTTCCTTAGTGCTCTCCACGCATCTAGAGACAAACGTCTTCATACTGTTCGACATGAGGATACCCTCCACACCCCTGTACCCCACCCCTCCGATACTGTGACCAAAGTTGTTTGAAAATCCATTGTTGGCAAGCGCTTCCTGTGATGCAGACTTCCTATGACCTGAAATGTATCAACATTAAACCCGTCCGTCTGACCCTAATAAAATTAACAGTCTTTCAGATGGGACGTTAAACCGAGGTCTCGTTTCGGTGCTTTACACCATGCACGTAATACAATGCAAATCAGGGTTGCTAATAACTTCAAAACAATTGATTGGTCTCAGCTACACCTACGCATGACATTCCACACATTTAGTGACTTTACGCTTACCCGGAACCCTCATCAACAGTAATGGAAATGTGAAAGTATGGTATTGTAGCATGAATACATTCCACACCAATGGTATCAACTGTAATAGTAATTTGAGCAATGGCAAAATAAATATTACCATAATGAAGTGTCCGAAATAGTTATCTATCCGACTACTATTACAACTGTATAAATGTATAAATGATTAGATTTTGTTCTAACATCAAAATTTCTTTAACAGTGCATTGTTTTCTTGTAATCAAATACAAAAACTAATATTAACATATGATTATGAAGTCTTAATACCTGCCGATTTGGACCGGATAATCGTAAATTGAATCTAAATCCATCGTTGTTCACACCTTGGGCCAGATCTATCTATCTACATGTGACAGTTTGTTGTTTTAATGGTTTCAGAAACCAATTATCAGACAGGAATCGCCAGTGTAATATCAATATATAAATAGTGCATTCCTGAGCAGGCAATATGAAAAATATCACCCCGGGAACATGAATATTAACTGAGTCATCTACTGAACTGAGAACAATATGCTACATGTAGGCGTCCTGCCACTAGTAGCTCATATTAACGAAATATACAGTCAACCCTCAGTTAGAGACCAATTTCAATTGAAACCTGTATCAAGCAGCCAGTTGCAAAATACCCAAACTGGTGGCTAAACACCTCTTCTAACCTGTCACCTTAGCTAAACTGAAAGCGTTGCTATTTCCATGACTGGCTGCTAGGACATGTTTGACAGTATATTAATAAAGTAATATTTAATACTAGCATTTTTGCGTGCAAAAAAGCGCTAGAACATCTGATTAGTTTAATATGTACATGGGCGTTGCCGAGGATGGGGTTAATGCTACATAAATAACAGTTATGGTGTGCGATATGACATACCAATAATTCTGCTGAAAATGGCCATCCACAGCAATAATTAAAACTTTTAGGGTAATTACGCAAAATTAACAGCTAATATTCCTTTAATAGGCAAACTATATATAAACAAAATACCCGTAATAGTGCCCTGAAAGCATCTTTCCTGGCAGGACGATCACCCTATGCAACACGATATATTCAACCAATCATCTTTAGGCAAAGCATTTAAGTTCCACATGCCTCTTCTCTCTCCTTCATGGCGATGGATTCCATCAGGAATGAGGTCTAGAGAGTGATTAATATAAGTTGAAAGAACTTGATTCACAATTGAACTAAAATAAATTTGTATAAACTAATCATCTTTACTGTGAATAGCTACTGCAACGGACCCAGATGATTGATGCACCTGCAACTCGCCTTCAATTATCGGTATAATGCCGGTTTCAAACCGGAATCGCTATGGTGACATCACCTAGCAACAACAAATCTGACCTCTATACCACTGCTATAGAGTTTCATTGTATCAACAGACGGATCTGTAGTCCAGTGGTAACACGCTGGACTGGTAATCCAGGGATCGCAGGTTCGATCCCCCATCTGACCCTAATAAAATTAACAGTCTTTCAGATGGGACGTTAAACCGAGGCCTTGTGTCGGTGCTTTACACCGTGCACGTAAAAGAACCAGAGGAGATTCTGGAATGGGTCTCTGTCTGTATCATGCACTATCCTCCAAAATCTAAAATAACTAATCTCTTCAGGAGGCGTCGCTCATATGGGCAACCGGTAGCGACGATAAATATATGTAAAAAAATTTTTTTTATATCAACAGTTCTCCTCAGTAAGGATTATTTGTTGCATCAGCTGACATAGGGTGACATTGTCCATGATGCATCACTTGCGATTTCGGTTTTCGGTGACACGAGTCGCACCGGAATCAATAACATAGCAACGCCTATGATGTAAGAATATAGAAAAAATGCCATTCCAACTGTGAATAACTGAAAGGAAACATAGCTTTATACAAAACTTGAACATCATGCCTTTATGACAAACATAGCAGCCATTTCTGTAAAATATAAACAAGTACATGTAGTAGCAAGTGAAATAATATTGTTTGCATATTCATGCCACTCCTGCCCCCCACCCCAGCCACCACCTCACACCCTCCCCCACTACACACCCATCCCCCACCCACACCCTTCACCCTGTCCTTATGTTTCTCTACAAATTAAAATCTCATTACGGTATCCAGTAGTTTCATGAAATTCTTTCCTGCATTTACTTACTGGCCCCTAAACGTGACCACCATGACAATGGCCCCTAAACGTGACCACCATGACAATGGCCCCTAAACGTGACCACCATGACAATGGCCCCTAAACGTGACCACCATGACAATGGCCCCTAAACGTGACCACCATGACAATGGCCCCTAAACGTGACCACCATGACAATGGTGTGTGTTAATACATACAGCCTCATTGTGCTGCACACTTCTGTAAAGTTTCATGAAATTATACCAATGCAGTACATAGAAGTTTTTGTTTAGAAGTTTTTGTTGCAACCTTTGACCTCCAAGATACACCTTGTTCCGCACAGTACAATACTTCACTGTACTGATGACAACAGTGTGGTTTCATGCCAGGATTATTACAACTTAATTTCCTGGAAATTCTGTTCATTATATTGGGCAAATAATAGGACTGTCTGTTTGACGACAATCGTTCACAAAATGTTCTTAGATTTTAACGAAACTATTCTTAACCCATAACCAGCCAAATAATTAGATGGAATATGCAAACAACATAGATCTGCTAAAACGCCGCATCTGATCAGGATCTATGTTGTTTGCTATTCAGATAAGTGTTTTAGCTCAACTATCCGAATAGCAAACAGCATAGAGCCTGATCAGACGGAACAGAACTGGCTCTATGCTGTTTGCAAAAGCAACTTTTGCTGTGATTGGCAGGTTACGGGTGAATGTTGACCTGCCGATAAAGCATTCAGCAACTTAGTATTAGTAGTTGGCTACTACTCAACAAATATATTAACGGATAGAGCAAGGAAATTTGGAACTTGACAAACAAATTCTATGTATATTTAACATTTAAGCATGTCAGGTATTTTTAATATGCACAAGCAGAATCTTCATGAATGTTCCACAGATATTTCCCATTACAAGTACTGTTAACCCATTCAACACCAAGTAACTGACATGGACTGGTGCAGGATATTTTTAGACCAATAAATTAATAAGAAAATTACATTTGGACCATTCATTTATGAAAATGGGTAATTTTGTCTAAAAAATAGTAATATTACTGGCAAAAAGGTACAGATCATGATGAGACGGCTCATGGATCTACACTTTTTGTAAGCCTATTTAGAGGTCTGTGGTATTGAAAGGGTTAATAAGTTTAAGAAAATTGGGTAACATTTATGAAAATAAAAACATGTTGATTACTAAAATGAGTAACTGAAGAGCATTCATGCTAATACAATGAAGCACAGTGGTAGGCGTATGGCTTCGAAAAGCCAAAACATTCCTTGACCTGAGGCTTGTGATGTAGGACTAGCTGACACAGACACGGCACTACTTTTCTTGGCAGCTGAAAACACAAATCTAATTATTCCAAATTCTCGTCTAAAAACATAATAATTATTTATCAAATATTCCCACTTAATCTAGAATAGTTACGCCACTATTTAGTTGCTAAATGTTAAATCCCAATTTGATCTGTTGCGTTTACAAACCAGTAAAAGCAGTAGGGTGGAGCTACTACATGTACATGATTGACATAAGTGGGTGGTACAGTAGGGTGGAGCTACTACATGATTGACATCAGTGGGCGGTACAACAGGGTGGAGCTACTACATGATTGACATAAGTGGGTGGTACAGTAGGGTGGAACTACTACATGATTGACATAAGTGGGTGGTACAATAGGGTGGAGGTACTACATGATTGACATAAGTGGGCAGTACAGTATGGTGGAGCTACATGTACATGATTGACATAAGTGGGCGGTACTACAATGTAAATGCATCAAAGTTGTGAAATATCATAAAAATGGGTAAAAACAACTGATGAGTTTACATTGTCATTTACAGACGGATCTGTAGTCCAGTGGTAACATGCTGGATTGGTAATCCAGAGATCGCAGGTTCGATCCCCTCGTCTTACCCTAATAAATTTAACAGTCTTTCAGATGGGACTTTAAACCGAGGTCCAAGAACAAGAGGAGACTCTGGAATGGGTCTCTATCATTGCACTATCTTCCAAAAATCTAATCTCTTCAGGAGGCATCGCTCATATGGGCAACCGGTAGCGACGATAAATAAATGTAAAACATACACATTGTCATTATGAACAATGGGAAATTGAACCCATGTTTTCGTCATTTTATCAATTAAACAAGCTGGTTTGGTACATGTAGTAAAAATAATAAAAGCAGGTCTATGTTAAAGTTAAAAAATTACTGTAATGTGGTATAAATATAAAGAATATAATGAATGTGGGTTTTGTTTATTGGGGTATACTTAAACAACACAAATGTATTATATACCCCAATAAACACAACACAATTTCATTTTATTTCTTAATTAAATCTCTAGAGATCTTAAGCCATCAACATTTTCTAGACCACATTGTTCGAATATGAAAAAGCAAGTGATAAAATTATTAGTTACGGTAAACGTGAATTCACATTGATTTTTTTCTTTAAACTATTTATTACAACGATTGCAAAACAAGTTTTAACAACTTATATTAATCACTCTTGTTGGCGCAGATGAAAGCGTAAATGTGGTCATTTGTGTGGGAGGAAACCGGATTACACGGAGAAAACCCACCTGTCCGATCTGGCGACCACCCTACCATCTCACATACGTCCCGGTCCGAGGATCGAACCTGGGTTGCATTGGTGAGAAACGAGCGTGCTAACCACTGCGCTAATCGGACTGCGCTAATCGGACATTGATGTTTACTTAGAATGTGCTGTACATTGAGATAGGGAGTACAATGTATAAGCAGAACATTACAAAATATAATGAACTATTAGTAACAATTATGTAATTATATCAAATATATACACTACACATTTATAATTTATACTTCTCTCTTGTATTACATGTCATTAAACATCTCTCTACGAATAAATTAATCCGTGTCTGCGTAAATTATCTCCGTTTATAATTTTTTATTAATTACTTTGCAAATGGTGGATTACCAAAATTAACAATACAATAAATGTCATGAACAACCTGTGAACAATATGGTACTAGCGGTATATTTCTCGTTTGAAACATAGTGTGTGTTTTACGTTTATTTATCATCACTACCAGTTGCCCATATGAGCGACGCTTCCTGAAGAGATTAGTCATTTTAGATTTTTGGAGGATAATGCAATGATACAGAGAGAGACCCATTCCAGAGTCTCCTCTGGTTCTTTTACGTGCACAGTGTAAAGCACCGACACGATACCTCGGTTTAACGTCCCATCTGAAAGACTGTTAATTTTATTAGGGTCAGACGGGGGATCGAACCTGCGATCCCTGGATTACCAGTCCAGCGTGTTACCACTGGACTACATATCCGTCTGAAACATAGATTGATATTTCAAACTGATAAAGCAAAAAGAACACATAGAGGAACTATACCGTATATACCCGGCCATAACTCGCTCTCGGCCACATGTCCAGGCCTCGAGGTTATAGAACCTTTCTCCTATCTCAAACTCAGTCTCAAGCTTCTGATTGGTTCAGCTGGCATCAACCAATCATCAGAATCAACCAATCATATCATTTGAGCTTGAGTTTGCGATCTGAGAAAAGTGTTATAACCTCGGGCACAGGTTAATGTTTTGGCTTGAAAATGCTGATTTTAAGCTTGATGTTGAGGGTACCTTGTCAGCTTATGATATTCATTACGACAGTGTTTTCTCTCTCTCATTTTTGAAAGAAACTGGGCTCAATTAGAGATATCTGATTGACTTTATTCCATTACAAATCATAAAAAATGCACCGATTTATGAAATTTACATAATTATTATTATATTATTATATTTCTCAAATTCTATGGTCTAGAATGTAAAATATTTGTGAAATAAATGTTTTAATAAGCATCATTTATCCATTTAAAGATCATTACAACATTTGTCTATCCTGAATATGTTTTCACAGTATTCTGTTAAATCTACTGCTCAAGTACAGGTATGTACTTATGCTTATTAACACAGTTCACATGATTAAATAAATATTTTAAATAATATAATGTCGACTTATAACTGGGTATATACAGTAATCATTATTACGAATGTCCAAAAGCAGGATAATCCATTCCCACATTGAAGTCACACTGGTTGCATGGTTGTATATGAAAAAGAGCTAACGACGGGCATTGAGTAATAAACAATTTAGCCATACACATTTATAGCTCCAACGACATTATAAATGCATGTGGATGTGTGAACATGAAATACCATTTATATTATGTTGTATGTTGTTCATTTTTAATGTCAAACCCCTCGCGGGGATTTAGACATGTTTTCCTGGGCAGGCTTAGCCGACCTAAGCGATTACCCAGTACTAAGCAAACTACATACGTGGCCTGACCGAGTATCGTACCAGGGACCGTTCGATTCCAAATCGGACGTTCTACCACTGGACCACGGACGCCACACATTATGCTGTTATCAACTCATTGATAGATTTGGATCTCCACCTCAATTTCATTAAGTCAAACAAAACGTTGTTTCAAACTAATATCTTCAACGACAATGAAGCAATCAGTCACCACCTCCCCACATCCTTAAAATTTAAGACAATAATTCGTTAACAATCTAACAAAAATTAATGGTGCCCAATGCACACTCTATCATAAACCTGTTACAAAATGTAACACTCTGGCAATACACACACTAACTGTCTTACTGATATGTCAGTACGTTAGTAATCACAGCCAATGGAATGATAAAGGAATACTTGTGCTACTCTTCTAAAATAGGATACAGCAGGGCAGATAAACGTCTCCAAAACCTTACAAATGATCAGCAGAATATTGGAATATTGATTTGTTTGTCTCTCTTGGTTTGACGACAAACTGCCAGAAATTGATTCTGCTGTAGGAGAGCTTTTTAACTCCATCTCTGTCAAAGCAGAAGTGTGAAGCTCAACATAGCTAAAGAAACTGTATCCGTCGCCTGTCCTCATAATATAACACAAGAATGTAACAAACGAAAATAGAAAGCATTTGTTTTCTTCACAATTATGGACAAGATAACTCACAATGGAGACAAAAATTCACAGAAATGAAATAAACTATCAATACAAACTACTTGAATAAGCAGCAAAAAGCAAATGCAGGGCTTCCATACAGGCACAAGATAAAAAAAATAAACCCTATTATTTGGGCAAAAAAAAGATTTGTGTCTTGTGCCTGTGGATATACCAAACTCATGTGCTATCATAGCTCTATAAAGATGCATGATAATTTATTATTTCATACATTTGGCTGTAATTTATCAACCGTAAGCAATGGATAAGCAGTGAACTTCCCTACTCCACCTTTATAGAGGTTAATTATTGAAGGCTGGAGGTTAATTATTGAAGGCTGGAGGTTAATTATTGAAGGTTAATTATTGAAGGCTGGAGGTTTATTATTGAAGGCTGGAGGTTAATTATTGAAGGCTGTATCAACTACGTTGTTCTGATCTTCATTACGGAATAAATCGTGGATTAATAGTTTCCATTGGGTTATGAACTACATTGGACGTGGTTGAAGTGTGTGAAGGCCAAATTATTCCTTATATTTACATTAATTAGTCTTTTCAATGACATAAAACAAAACATAACACACTTGTATTTAGTCCAGATTTGCGACTTCCCATGTGCCAGATCTGGTAAGTAGTGCATCCTTGGAACAGCGTAAACTGTAAGACACGCCTTTTGTTGTGTGAGGAACTCTGCCCCAACACTGCGAATGAGCATGCCCGATACTTTGAGTACACAGGTCGGCTGCATATCATTAGTGAGGAAATTCATACGAAAATGGAGACAAACAGGGCATATACATTAATAGATGGAAACACAATAGCGCTGTAGATATTTATATATGGTTTGTTTGACTATTAATGTGTCCACTGTAAATAGAATCGGTAATGGAGGCGAGAGGTGCATCTATGTGGGAGAGCATTAAATTATATTCCAAAGTTGTCCACGTTCAAGAATTCCAAATTTAACAGTTTGGCAAGAGATCGATCATTTTTTATAAGCTTGGTACGAATCAAGTAATTTCTCTCGCAAAATTACCAGGCCTGAGCCACTCTACAATAATACCACCCATACTCGCCTATAAGACCACCCCTCTACATTGGTCCTGAAATCTGTTGGTTTTGGCTTGCATTCGCATATAGGACAGGTTGATAAAATGGCCATCAGACAAAGTATAAATTGTATGTTTGTCCAGTGCAAGTTGACGTATCTGTAGATCAGTGGTCAACACGTTGGACTGGTAATCCAGGGATCGCAGGTTCGATACCCCGCCTGACCCTAATACAATTAACAGTCTTTCAGATGGGACTTTAAACCGAGGTCTCGTGTCGGTGCTTTACACCGTGCACATAAAAGAACCAAAGGAGACTCTGGAATGGGTCTCTTTCTGTATCATTGCACTATCCTCCAAAATGACTAATCTCTTCACAAGGCGTCACTCATATAGGCAACCGGTAGTGACGATAAATAAACGTAAAACACAAATGCAAGTTGAAGAAGGTTTCAGTATCAGAGTGCTTTCTTTTATAAAACGTAATACAGGGTTCATACTCAACACTGACTTTCAAAATTAAGGACTTTTTAAAGTACTTTTTAGGACCAATATAGGCAATATATGACTTTTTTTAAGGACAATGTTTGCGGTTTTCAAAAACATTTTAATACATGAAAATAACATGATGTATGATGTGTTTATTCTGTAATTATATAATTTGCGACAATTACACAAATCTAGGCTAGCAATTACTCAGTTAATTAATCCTAATTGAAAATTTGGGCATAGGTTCCCCTGCCGAGCCAGTTTTTTCCAAGATTTTTTGTGTGTTTAAGGCCATTGAAAGTGGGGGGGGGGGGGGGGGGGCAGAAAAATGAAAGGTTGGAATGGGCATTCATTTTTTTTAAAAATGGCATTGAACACATTCAAAAACTAAAAAATTAGCACTCACTTATAAGACGGGAGGCCATAATCAATGGTAAAAAACTTGTCTTACAGGTGAGTATGGATGGTAAATATAAAAAGATGCTGGGATAAGAAATAATGTCTCTATTAGATGTGTCAAGGTAAGGTAACACAATGGTTGCAGTAAGTACAGTGTGGTATATTACCGTACAGGTAACACAATGGTTGCAGTAAGTACAGTGTGGTATATTACCGTACAGGTAACACAATGGTTGCAGTAAGTACAGTGTGGTATATTACCGTACAGGTAACACAATGGTTGCAGTAAGTACAGTGTGGTATATTACCATACAAGCGCCACTCGAGATAAACTTCATCACCCTATATTATAAACAAACTATTATTAACGTATTTCATCTATGGAAATTAATGATATACCTGCCACTCAATGGATTAGTTTATACAAATTTAATTTAGCTCAATTGCTAAACAAGTTCTTACAACTTATATTGGTCACTCTTGAGACCTCATTCCATCGCCACGAGGGAGAGAAGAGGCATGTGGAATTTAAATGCCTTGCCTAAGGGCACAATTGTAATGGCTCCAGCTTAGTTTAAACTTTATTTATTTTACAACGATTACGAAGCAAGTTTTAACAACTTATATTAATCACTCTATTTGGCGCGGATGAAAGCATAAGTGTGGTCATTCGTGTGGGAGGAAACCGGAGTACCCGGAGAAAACCCACCTGTCCGATCTGGCGACCACCGTACCATCTCACATACTTCCCGGTCCGAGGATCGAACCCAGGTTGCATTGGTGAGAAGCGAGCGTGCTAACCACTGCTCTAATCGGACAGCCAATGGATTGAGAGAGCCAATGCATATGGTAGGTTTGAAGTTACTAGTAAAAACATGCCTCTTAAAACAAGTCCTTGCTACTGTACCTGCAAAATACACACAAAATAACGAATTAGAAATTCTGAAATTCAAACTGCATAATTGGCTGAGCTGAGAGCAAATCTCAGAGACTCAGCCAATTATCTCTTGAACTCTCAGCAAACTTTCATAACCTACAGACCAGTGCTTCAGCTTGATGGTCACAGAAATAGCCCCCTGCTGTCAGTTGTCTCATTTCTCCCTATTTTCAGGAGTTTTTTCTATTTCTCTCTCTACTGTACATTGCCAAACAATCAATTTCTGATTACGACTGGCTGGTCTCTTTCTTTATTTTTGGAGACATACTCAATCCCGTAACCCACCCAGAAAGAGATAGGCATTGTGGATGCAAGAGCCGTAACTGCTCAACTGTGGCTACAGCTGGGCGTGAACTCCGGGCCTCTCGCACCTGAAGCGAATACACACCCAACTTCTCTGTACCTAGAACCCTCCACACCCAACTTCTCTGTACCTAGAACCCTCCACACCCAACTTCTCTGTACCTAGAACCCTCCACACCCAACTTCTCTGTACCTAGAACCCTCCACACCCAACTTCTCTGTACCTTGAACCCTCCACACCCAACGATTTGCCGGCCATCTACAGAAATACTATGCTTAACTTACTCTGCTGGGGCTGTATGAGATAGGCAGGATCCACACAGAATCCGAGAAATGCATGGTAGAAGTCGACAACTTCCTGTATAGGACGTGACTTGGTCGTATCCTTCATGTAGCTATTGAACATCGGCGGGTTCAGCTTCTGTAGTCTCTGTAGACAGTTGTGCCCCTTCTGCCTCAGTAGGTCGCCATGTCTGCCCCTTAATCCGTCACCACAACCATATGGACAACCAAGGGACTTGTAAATGCTAAAACAATATCATAAGTCACTGAATATTGTAGATTCACCAGATAACTCATTAATCAAAAAACAAAACAAAAACAAAAAACTCATTAATCCATCACCACAACCAAGCGATGTTAAAAATAAAATAATATTTCAACAATTTTTACAAAATGTATTGTGAAAAAGAATCCCATTGATAAACGTCACACTACATAACCAAAATAATGTGCATGTACAGTCAAACCTGTGTTAGTGGTCACCTCATTAAGCAGCCAACCTGTATTAAGCAGCCAGTTTCCAGATCCCCAATCGGTTGTTTTATTATATATTTGACCTCTATTAAGCAGCCCCCTGTGCTAAGCAGCCACTTTCTCTGACTCCCTTGACTGGCTGCTTAAGACAGGTTTGACTGTAATCTCACTGTAATCTCATTGGGCCTTTTCTTCAATGCAACATAAAGAGTGTTGCTATTTGGAGGAGCATTTTAATAACATAGGGTCGTATTTTTATTATTTGTGATAATTTTCATTATTTCCTCTACCTACATCCGAACGTTATGATCAATATTCGAATAAGAAAATTACCCTGCTGGTTTCCAAACAATCCCATTGATTTTGGACAATATGCTATTTTATCCAATACATCTGGTCAGCAAATATTATCCATGATGTGACATGAAACGACTACAGTAAATTATAGACTCACTGTAATCGGAGATAGTTTATACAAATTTATCTTAGCTCGATTGCGAAACAAGTTATTACAACTTATATTAATCACTCGCGAGACCTCATTCCTGATGGAATCCATCGCCACGAGGGAGAGAGAAGAGGCAACGTGGAATTTAAATGCCTTGCCTAAGGGCACAATCGTAACGGCTCCAGCGGGGCTCGAACTCTGGACCTTTCGCATCTGAAGCGAATGCGCATCCACTGCGCTATCACGACTTCCATTCGGATATGATGGAATAACGAAGTAGTTAAATGCTATAATTAATGAACTCAGGTTCGATCCTCAGCCTGGTACCAGGTACATGTATATAATTGCATCAAGTAACCAATTGATGCATACCGGTTAACAAGTTGAAATCTGGAAAACACTTGGCCTCCGATTTTTCATCTTTTTGCTACGGACAAATCATTATCAGAGGCTCATTATTAATGGGTGGAGGCTCATTATTAATGGGTGGAGGCCCGCTATTAATGGGTGGGGTCATTATTAATGGGATGAGGCTCATTATTAATGGGTGGGACTCATTATTAATGGGAGTATGTTCATTATTAATGGGTGGATGCTCATTATTAATGGGTGGATGCTCATTATTAATGGGTGGATGCTCATTATTAATGGGTGGATGCTCATTATTAATGGGTGGATGCTCGTTATTAATGGGTGGAGGCTCGTTATTAATGGGTGGAGGCTCGTTATTAATGGGTGGAGGTCATTATTAATGGGTGGAGGCTCATTATTAATGGGTGGAGGCTCATTATTAATGGGTGGAGGCTCATTATTAATGGATGGAGGTCATTATTAATGGGTGGAGGCTCGTTATTAATGGGTGAATGCTCATTATTAATGGGTGGATGCTCATTATCAATGGGAGGAGGCTCATTATTAATGGGTGGATGCTCATTATTAATGGGAGGAGGCTCATTATTAATGGGTGGAGGTCATTATTAATGGGCGGAGGCTCTTTATTAATGGGTGAATGCTCATTATTAATGGGTGGATGCTCATTATTAATAGGTGGAGGCTCATTATTAATGGGTGGAGGCTCATTATTAATGTGTGGATGCTCATTATTAATGGGTGGAGGCTCGTTATTAATGGGTGGAGGCTCATTATTAATGGACAGAGGCTCATTATTAATGGGTGGAGGCTCGTTATTAATGGGTGGAGGTTCATTATTAATGGACAGAGGCTCATTATTAATGGGTGGAGGCTCGTTATTAATGGTGAATGCTCATTATTAACGGGAGGAGGCTCATTATTAATGGGTGGATGCTCATTATTAATGGGTGGAGGCTCATTATTAATGGGTGGAGGCTCATTATTAATGGGTGGAGGCTCATTATTAACGGGAGGAGGCTCATTATTAATGGGTGGAGGCTCATTATTAACGGGAGGAGGCTCATTATTAATGGGTGGATGCTCATTATTAATGGGTGGAGGTTCATTATTAATGGGTGGAGGTTCATTATTAATGGGTGGAGGCTCATTATTAATGGGTGGAGGTCATTATTAATGGGTGGAGGCTTGTTATTAATGGGTGAATGCGCATTATTAATGGGTGGATGCTCATTAGTAATAGGTGGAGGCTCATTATTAATGGGTGGAGGCTCATTATTAATGTGTGGATGCTCATTATTAATGGGTGGAGGCTCGTTATTAATGGGTGGAGGCTCATTATTAATGGGTGGATGCTCATTATTAATGTGTGGATGCTCATTATTAATGGGTGGATGCTCATTATTAATGGGTGGATGCTCATTATTAATGGGTGGAGGCTCATTATTAATGTGTGGAGGCTCATTATTAATGGGTGGAGGCTCATTATTAATGTGTGGATGCTCATTATTAATGTGTGGATGCTCATTATTAATGTGTGGATGCTCATTATTAATGGGTGGATGCTCATTATTAATGGGTGGATGCTCATTATTAATGGGTGGAGGTCATTATTAATGGATGGAGGTCATTATTAATGGGTGGAATGCGAAGCGGGTATAAATACATTTGGAGTGATTGAAGTGTGTCTGATACCTGCAGTTCATAACTAATAATTACAATAATTATTCAAATATCAAAGAAATGCTGCCCAACAGTGCAAATGCGCATGCCTGTACGTATGAATGTCAACGGCATATCATTACTGAGGAAATTCACGCAAAAATAGAAGGAAATGCATGCAATAACGATTGTAAATATACATATTTGATGGATGTAGCAGAATATACTGACGACTGTTCCACGCCTAGAAATCTGATGTGTAACAGACAGACATGTAGACAGACAAATCCATCTCAAATAGAGTGTGGAGTAATCTTGAAGGTGTGTACATGTATGTAAACCTAGTCAATCTATCCATCTCAAGATCCACAGATGGATATGTAGTCCAGTGGTAACACGCTGGACTGATAATCCAGGGATCGCAGGTTCGATCCCCCGTCTGGCCCTAATAAAATTAACAGTCTTTTAGATGGGACGTTAAACCGAGGTCTCGTGTCGGTGCTTTACACCGTACACGTAAAAGAACCAGAGGAGACACTGGAATGAGTCTCTCTCTGTATCATGTACTATCCTCCAAAATCTAAAATGACTAATCTCTTCAGGCGGCGTCGCTCATATGGGTAACCGGTAGCGACGATAAATAAACGTAAAACACACACACACATCAAAAACTGTCATTTAAGTCTTTTCACTGTCGGTCGTCATAGACTGTTCGTCATCCAAGATTGCTCAGCGATAAATAAATTATGGTACAAACCTTATCACACTATCCATCGCAAGATCGAAGGCTGTGATTTCAGTCTTGCCACTGTCGGTTGTCATAGACTGCTCGTCCTCCGACTTCTTCTCCAGGTCCGACAGTTTCTCCGCATCTCTCTTCCTCTCTATGATGTTTAGGTCAAGTAAGCAGCTCAGAATGTTCAGGGACACCTCACACACTCTCTCGCCACCCTGGTTCTTGGAAACAAAATGTACTGCCTGGAAATAGATGGATTGGTATGCAGAATTCATATTTGGGGTTGTGTACTGAACTGAAAGGAAACAAAGCGAATTTATTTAATTGATATCCTGCAGGTTAATCTGGCTCTGGATGGACCATATTTCATTTAACCCATTTCATTTTGGATACCGTTCAAACAGTATTTGCAAAGAACATAGAGCCAGATCAACCGCCATGGAACGTGCCATCTGATCAGGCTCTATGCTGTTTGCTATTCAGATGATCTTGCTAAGATGTATAAGATGCTATGTAGCAAACAACATAGATCCTGATCAGCATGTAGTGTCACGCTGCGGCAGATCTGGATCTATGTTGTTTGCAAAAGCCTTTAAATGTATCCAGAATGACATGGGTTAAAGGGCAATAACTCTGATGTTATTGGGTCGACCCCGACGAAACATGCACATCTAGATATTGATCGTCATATAATTCCACACATTGGGTACTGAGAACAGGCTGCGGACAGACAAATTTGTTGATTTTTAGTCCATTAAAGGACAATAACTCTGCTGTTACTAGCCCATTCCAAATCGGCAAGCATTCCTTCTATTGGTTCATGAAAAGTTCTAAATGGAATGCAATTGTCGACAGACGCCGCATACAACTGACTCTCTAAAAAACCTAAATAAGACAACAACAAAAACAGAAGACCAGCTCACCTGTAGTATGACCTTGTAATTGAGATGACCATTTTTCTGGATGTAGTGGACAGTTCCCGGCGCTTCATGAACCTCTACCTCTTCCTGGTAACAGATGTTTGTATCCGTCATGCTCCGTGACAGGCCCACTCCAGACTGCAATCCCGCTTCAGCTCCGTCCGTTTCCAGCTCCTCCGATTTTGTGAAGTCAAACACCTGAGGCCACGTTTGTTTTGTTCTTTGCGGTGTATCTGCGGTAATTGTAATAATAGGTTTGCCTGCTGCCACAGTCTTCCCACCCGTAGCTCCCCTGGCAAATGCTGCGGATTCGCCACCATGAGACACGCTTGACGAGTCATTACTACTACGCTGACTACTGGCTTCAGAGTCTTGATCTGGGGACGGAGTCAAATCAAACTTGTTGCTAGTTGAGGCTAAATCGTTACCCCAACTTTGACTGGTTTTAACTGACTTTTCCTTACTCGTCGTAGGTTTTGCCATGAGATCAACTGAGGCTCGTCCGCGGCCTGAACCCCAGCTATGCATATCAGAATACTCTCTGTGTGTTCTTGGAGGTGGATACTGGTCCAGTTTGGTTTTTAATGGTATTCTGGTTGGCGAGACATCGGGCCTGGATGCGGACTGTTTTCTAGTAACGTACGCTTTCGTGCTGTCCGGGTACTGTCTAATTTCCACCATGCAAACTTTCTTGAACGGTGGCTCTCTCCGAAGAAAAGGCATTGCAGCTGGGGAAGTCGGCTCAGAGTCAGATGGTATGGTTGATAAGTCTGGTGACATTGATGCATACTTCTGTGAAGCACTGCTGGCAGACTTAGGTATTCCCAATGGTACCGCGTCCTTAGACTTTGATGGCTGCGACGGTATGCTATTACTGCGGAGCAATCCTGGTTCAGCAAATGGCAATGATCTACTTCGTTCCCGATCTTGAATATCCATATGTAAGAACTCATCCGAGATTTCCAGTAAACGTTGATGAATATACTTCAGCGCCCAATGAATACCATCCCCAGACCACTGCAGACAGAATAAACACTGTAAAACGGCTACATCGAAGTAGCTAGCGCTAAGAATATCCACAATTGTATCGCCTGTCACAGCGCTCATTGCAGCACTAGCAAGACGTTGTTTTTGAAAATCTCTGTCTAAAGAACCTAATTTTTCCAATATTGAATGTCGATTGTCTGGTCCGACGTCAACATAACTATCCTTCCTGCCACATCTACACACGTTCGGACCTTCATTCGCTCGACTCGATTTCACGTAACTACAAAATTCGCAGACGGAGAATACAGATTGCGACTCTGACTGAGACATGAAACAAAAATCACTGTCGCTCATCCTAGCAAGAGGAGCCAATCTAGTCGGAGACACCTCACTTTCAAACGACGACTGCACGCTCTCTGTATCAAACGGCGAAACAAACCTCAGATTTTCAGTCGACGTGCCTTTTCCGATGTAAATATTAGCAGCATTTGTATTAACCTTGAGCAGGTGGCGCTGAGCTTTAAGGACATTCCTCTGTGGTTTGACCGGAGTTGAGAAACACGGTACATCAGGTTGCTGATAATCCCATAATGGCTGCCACAGCCGTAATCCATTCTCTAACTTGAGAGACTGAAAGTCTGTGTCTTCGAGTGTATTCACAAGAGGCGCAAACAGATAAACAAACAACTGCACAGTCTTTAACGGGTGAAGTAATACTGATGGGGTGGTACTTTTGGTATCTGAGAGGGTGGCATTGTCTTCACATTCGGAGGCAGCATCAAGTATAATCCAATGTAGCGTGTACAAAAGCTTCGTCTCGCTGTTGCAAAAACTTGCTCCCGGGTGAAGCTGTCTACGGTTCTCCAGTAGAGCGGCACACGCATGCATAACATGCGGAAAGGACACCTGGAAAAAGTGACAGAAATTCTTTTACATAAAAGCTTTACACAAATATTCCTACATAATAGCACACATATTCTGTTTTACCATACATACACATAATGTCCGCATACAAATGAAGTATACCACACTTGGTGGGTTCACATTAGAGAACCCTCAATGCTCATTCTATGATATGTTTCATGGTTTCATTCTAGAGTGGAGAAAAGGGCAGAGTGGGTCGGTCAGAAAAGGGGCAGGGTGCATTTCGAGCAATGAAGGAGTTAGGTGAGTGAAAAAAACCCATGTTTTAAATGTTCCACATTTGCAATTTAGGCAAGGAATGCAATTTACTGTACACATGTAGATTAACTATACTTTTTTACTTTAATTACATGCAATTTTTCTCAATTCAAAGCGACCCAATACAAAATGCGAAGATTCTGAGAAAGTAGTATATCCTTGTGACCTCGATCATACTCAGTCTCAAAATGCGAAGATTCCAAGAAAGTAGTATATCCTTCCGACCTCAATCATACTCAGTCTCAAAATGCGAAGATTCCAAGAAAGTAGTATATCCCTTCCGACCTCAATCATACTCAGTCTCAAGCTCCTTATTGGTTTAAAAACAGAGCATAAAACCTCAGAAATCAACAAATCCAATCAGATTGAGATCTAAGAAAGGTTTATGACCTCCAACCCCAGGCCCTACCAACCAATGAGAATGGTATAACTACCAACTGCCCCGGGATATAATCCGCCGTACCTGAATCACTTTCCATCTGGAAACACTCTGTATGGCCTCACACAGGCTAGGTGGCTGTCCGTGCAGGATGTTCTGTACTACAACTCTTTCAAATGACTGAAATATACACGTGTTTATGTATACGTACCTCTATGCAAGTGGTGAAGATAACAGTAAAATATGTCATGCAATTTCCCTAGAATTGTGTCATTGAGTTTTCAGTTACAAAAAAGAAAAACACATTAATGAATTGTAATCTGCTACATTTATTTATAGCCTTTATTTTACTCAGCATGCAGATGGATCTGTAGTCCAGTGGTAACACGCTGGACTGGTAATCCAGGGATCGCAGGTTCGATCCCCTGTCTGACCCTAATAAAATTTACAGTCTTTCAGATGGGACTTTAAAGCGAGGTCTCGTGTCGGTGCTTTACACTGTGCACGTAAAAGAACCAAAGGAGACTCTGGAATGGGTCTCTGTCTGTATCATTGCACTATCCCATGTCGCTCATATGGGCAACCGGTAGCGACGATAAATAAACCGGGGAAAAAAAAGCATGCAGAGTTAAAAAATATATACATGTATGAAATTTAAAGCGTTTAAACGGAATTTTACAAAATTTTACGCAATAAATAGCAATGTTACTACATTCTTTTCGATTACAATTTGAATACGGTACTTATTTTCAGTCAGTAAACAGTGAGTTTTTGCAATATAACAAACTGAAAGTACGACATTCCTGTGTACATTCGGAATGCATCCTCTCTATCGGCAATCAGAACAAACCTAAGACAGCGGGTTACACATCCATGGTTGAGTAACAACAAACCTAAGGCAGCTGGTTCAACATCCATGGTTGAGTAACAACAAACCAGGCAGCTAGTTCAACATCCATGGTTGAGTAACAACAAACCTAAGGCAGCTGTTTCAACATCCATGGTTGAGAAACAACAAACCTAAGGCAGCTGTTTCAACATCCATGGTTGAATAACAACAAACCTAAGGCAGCTGTTTCAACATCCATGGTTTAGTAACAACAAACCTAAGGCAGCTGGTTCAACATCCATGGTTGAGTAACAACAAACCTAAGGCAGCTGTTTCAACATCCATGGTTGAGTAACAACAAACCTAAGGCAGCTGTTTCAACATCCATGGTTGAATAACAACAAACCTAAGGCAGCTGTTTCAACATCCATGGTTGAGTAACAACAAACCTAAGGCAGCTGTTTCAACATCCATGGTTGGGTAACAACAAACCTAAGGCAGCTGGTTCAACATCCATGGTTGAGTAACAACAAACCAGGCAGCTGTTTCAACATCCATGGTTGAGTAACAACAAACCTAAGGCAGCTGGTTCAACATCCATGGTTGAATAACAACAAACCTAAGGCAGCTGGTTCAACATCCATGGTTGAATAACAAGCATAAATGGCAGACTGTTTGGTGGTATAATTGTGTCGTGAAACATGTCCAATGTTTATAAGTTATGTATGTGTAAGGTACCACCAGGTGGCTCAGTGTTTTATATTTCACAACGATATAGAGTTTGGGATATATTTGTTCACCGAAAATGGCATTTTACGCAGGGAAACTCACTTTTATTCGCAAAAATCTTGGTTGTTGCCCTCTTAGTTTGATAATTATAGTGCTTTCATATTATCACAAATTCACAAACGCTAAAATGTATATTTTTTGGACGGCTTAAAGCAATCTGATTGCTTTCTATTCATGCTTTTATACAAATTCGAAATATTATTGTGTCTTTAAGAGGCAATGTGCTTATCGACACCAACGGATAGACAATAGCCGATAATTTACCCTATAGCAGAAATCCTGTTATCTATGGCAGAGAAAATCTATTTTTCTGTGGTCTATATACATGTGATTTTTCTGTGGTCTATATACATGTACATGTAGTGTACCGGGTATGTCAAATCCCTATTTACATGTATCTATTTTCCTATCTAAATGCCGTTTTCCGTCTTTATAAAGCTTCTAATATTTCTTAATTAGTGTCATATATCGTGAGACTTTCAAACTAAGGAGAAATTGTTAGTGAATTAGGGAGACATTGTTAGTGAATTAGGGAGGCATTGTTAGTGAATTAGTGAGATATTGTTAGTGACTTAGGGAGACATTGTTAGTAAATTAAGGAGACATTGTTAG
Source organism: Archivesica marissinica (assembly GCA_014843695.1). Taxonomy (NCBI): domain Eukaryota; kingdom Metazoa; phylum Mollusca; class Bivalvia; order Venerida; family Vesicomyidae; genus Archivesica; species Archivesica marissinica. The sequence continues at coordinate 65,163,022 of CM026387.1, read as the reverse complement.
TGAATTAGGGAGGCATTGTTAGTAAATTAGGGAGACATTGTTTAGTGAATTAGGGAGACATTGTTTAGTGAATTAGGGAGACATTATTAGTGAATTAGGGAGACATTGTTAGTGAATTAGGGAGATATTGTTAGTAAATTGGGGAGACATTGTTACTGAATTAGGGAGACATTGTTACTGAATTAGGGAGATATTGTTAGTAAATTGGGGAGACATTGTTACTGAATTAGGGATAAATTTGGAGTTCAACACAGTACCCTGTATGTACATGTTGAAAACCTCTTTCTAAGCTCATAATTATTACCAAACACTATTGGCCAAACTGTAAATCACGTGGACATGAGAAGCATCGATCAACTAATTCTAAGATTTCTAAACCTGTTAACCCTGTCAACACAACAGACCATTAAATAGGCTTACAAAAAGTGTAGATAACCAGATGATCTGCCTCACACGTCTCATCAGGATCTGCACTTTTTGCCAGTAATATTACTGTTTTTAGACAAAATTACCCATTTACATAAATGAACTGGTCCAAATGTAATTTCTTATTAATTTATTGGTCTAAAAATATCATGCACCAGTCTATGTCAGTTACTTGGTGTTGAATGGGTTAACATACTATGCATAGAGCTATTAGAGCATCACAAGGCTTCCATCTATTGATGAAATATACTTACAATGCATGAGGCATCACATAGCTTCCCTAGCTTAGGACGAATAAATGGACTGAAACATAAACAGAAAATTCACGATTCAAGATTATATAACATTGATAAATATACAATCTTACACAAGTGTTGATTTCATACCATATTTTATGAGACTCGTTTTGCTATTAAGCGAGCTTGTTGGCAAGTTTTTTTAATAGCGAAATTTCAAAACGAGTTACGTAAAATATTATACAAGTATAGCGTGAAATCACGAGTGTAAGATTCTTTTATCACATTACCATATAGTGCTCGTTTTAATCATATTTTTGCATATAATTTATACAGATTATTCTCTCAACCAATCAGATTCCTTTCAGGTTGTATTACACGTGTGTACATATAAGGAAACATGTGATGGCAGTATTTTTCTGAGTTGGATGGCGATCTCAGCTGGAATGACAAGTAATGATCAGCTCAGAGGTATGTCTTACATTTGCAGAAAGTTTGATACAGCCCTGTGTCTAGGAGTAGTTATCCCTGACCCTGTGTCCAGGAGTAGTTATCCCTGACCCTGTGTCCATGAGTAGTTATCCCTGACCCTGTGTCCATGAGTAGTTATCCCTGACCCTGTGTCTAGGAGTAGTTATCCCTGACCCTGTGTCTAGGAGTAGTTATCCCTGACCCTGTGTCCATGAGTAGTTATCCCTGACCCTGTGTCCATGAGTAGTTATCCCTGACCCTGTGTCTAGGAGTAGTTATCCCTGACCCTGTGTCCAGGAGTAGTTATCCCTGACCCTGTGTCTAGGAGTAGTTATCCCTGACCCTGTGTCTAGGAGTAGTTATCCCTGACCCTGTGTCCAGGAGTAGTTATCCCTGACCCTGTGTCCATGAGTAGTTATCCCTGACCCTGTGTCTAGGAGTAGTTATCCCTGACCCTGTGTCCATGAGTAGTTATCCCTGACCCTGTGTCCAGGAGTAGTTATCCCTGACCCTGTGTCCAGGAGTAGTTATCCCTGACGTTGTGTCCAGGAGTAGTTATCCCTGACGTTGTGTCCAGGAGTAGTTATCCCTGACCCTGTGTCCAAGAGTAGTTATCCCTGACCCTGTGTCCAGGAGTAGTTATCCCTGACCCTGTGTCCATGAGTAGTTATCCCTGACCCTGTGTCCAGGAGTAGTTATCCCTGACCCTGTGTCCAGGAGTAGTTATCCCTGACCCTGTGTCCAGGAGTAGTTATCCCTGACGTTGTGTCCAGGAGTAGTTATCCCTGACGTTGTGTCCAGGAGTAGTTATCCCTGACCCTGTGTCCAGGAGTAGTTATCCCTGACCCTGTGTCCAGGAGTAGTTATCCCTGACCCTGTGTCCAGGAGTAGTTATCCCTGACGTTGTGTCCAGGAGTAGTTATCCCTGACCCTGTGTCCAGGAGTAGTTATCCCTGACCCTGTGTCCAGGAGTAGTTATCCATGACCCTGTGTCCAGGAGTAGTTATCCATGACCCTGTGTCCAGGAGTAGTTATCCCTGACCCTGTGTCCAGGAGTAGTTATCCCTGACCCTGTGTCCAGGAGTAGTTATCCATGACCCTGTGTCCAGGAGTAGTTATCCCTGACCCTGTGTCCAGGAGTAGTTATCTCTGACCCTGTGTCCAGGAGTAGTTATCCCTGACATTGTGTCCAGGAGAAGTTATCCCTGACCCTGTGTCCAGGAGTAGTTATCCCTGACGTTGTGTCCAGGAGTAGTTATCCCTGACCCTGTATCCAGGAGTAGTTATCCCTGACCCTGTGTCCAGGAGTAGTTATCCCTGTGTCCAGGAGTAGTTATCCCTGACCCTGTATCCAGGAGTAGTTATCCCTGACCCTGTGTCCAGGAGTAGTTATCCCTGACCCTGTGTCCAGAAGTAGTTATCCATGACCCTGTGTCCAGGAGTAGTTATAGCTGACCCTGTGTCCAGAAGTAGTTATCCCTGACCCTGTGTGCAGGAGTAGTTATCCTTGACCCTGTGTCCAGGAGTAGTTATCCCTGACCCTGTGTCCAGGAGTAGTTATCCCTGACCCTGTGTTCAGGAGTAGTTATCCCTGACCCTGTGTCCAGGAGTAGTTATCCCTGATCCTGTGTCCAGGAGTAGTTATCCCTGACCCTGTGTCCAGAAGTAGTTATCCCTGACCCTGTGTTCAGGAGTAGTTATCCCTGACCCTGCGTCCAGAAGTAGTTATCCCTGACCCTGTGTTCAGGAGTAGTTATCCATGACCCTGTGTCCAGAAGTAGTTATCCCTGACCCTGTGTCCAGGAGTAGTTATTACTGACCCTGTGTCCAGGAGTAGTTTTCCCTGACCCTGTGTCCAGGAGTAGTTATCCCTGACCCTGTGTCCAGGAGTAGTTATCCCTGACCCTGTGTCCAGGAGTAGTTATCCATGACCCTGTGTCCAGAAGTAGTTATCCCTGACCCTGTGTCCAGGAGTAGTTATCCCTGACCCTGTGTGCAGGAGTAGTTATCCCTGACCCTGTGTGCAGGAGTAGTTATCCCTGACCCTGTGTCAAGGAATAGTTCCCCAAGACCGTTTGGCATGGACCTAGGATATAATAAAGGAGAACATAACCCCCCCCCCCTGATCCACTCATGACAAGATCTTCCCCAATATATCTACAGAAATGGAAATATTAATAAACAAATAATACACATATTTATGATACTACACCATGTACTATTACTACTATAGTATCTTATATTTTTTTTATATGTTATGATTCGGGTTTTACGCCTGCATCAGCACCATTTTGGGCTATATCGCCGGCGGGCAGTTTACCTAACACCTTTCCTGGGCAGGCTCCAGCGGTTAACCAGTACTTGGGTGCACCAACCTCCGTAAGAAACTGCCAACTTTTTCATATAAATGAGACACGGCCTGAGCGGGGCTCGAACCTGTGACCATCAGTGATGATAGGTTACAGTGGTATACAAGTCAGCGACCTTAACCACTCGACCACGGAGGCGGACCATACTAGTATCATAAATATGTGTGTTATTTGTATATTGTGCACATGCACATTCATGTTGGTATAAGACCATTTTGATGGCAAATTTCCATTTCTGTAGATATATGGGACAGATCTGGTCATGGGGGGGCTATGTTCTCCATTATTGTGTCCTAGGTCCACGCCAAGTGCCTGTGTACATCATAGTGTTCTTGAACCCAAAACCATTTGTCCAGAACCCAAACTTCTGTGGCCATGAGTAAGGCATTGTGAGTGAAAAAGATTTGTCAAGAGTAGACATCTTATTTTCTGTCATCAAACAAAAAGTCATAAAACAAAAATAAAGATCAAAACAGTCACAATCCATTGTTTAATTTTCATAACAAATTCATAATTGAGTAATCTGAAAGATTAGTCTTCCTGCTATGTACAGTCCAGTCCATGTTTGGACCATATTTGCTGAACGGCTGCCACTGTACCACTCATGACTGTTTTAATCTTACTATGTAGGCCCTAGTTATTTCTAACACACTCTGTCTCAATTAATGACATTTTTAACAAATATTTAGACTTGAAAAATGTGACATTTTACTCTCCAGGTATTTTTCAACGTCTAAACGCTAAACCTCAATTACGCGTAGCATATTTTATATTCTAAAAAGTTGTTTTTATAAATTAAAATTGTTAACAAGATCAACACACATATCGTTGTTTGAATTCTGCACAGTCTATAACCACAGGAACTTGAAAGAGGGGGGTGTCCTAGGATAGAGGTACGAGACAGTTGGTGGCTTATGGATAAAATTTCAAGTTCCTGTGCTATAACGTCTCTTGACACAATATTATGCAAGAAATCAAACGCTTAAATTTCATGGCAGAGTTTCGCCATTCCAAATCGTCCATTTTGAATATTTGATTATTGCGAAAAATAGAAATCATTAGACGAAAATGTTTACAAGATTTATCTCCGTGCCATTACGGTGAACCAAATAAGATTTTGTTTAATATACAATTGTTCATACGCATGAAATGTACTAAATATATTTCTTTTGTGAATACTGCGCGGAAAAAATGGGAGAATCTCACCTGTCTACTTCAAACAGCTAAATGATATGCACAATGTTTAGACAATATATTTTAAATGTTCTTAATATCTATATTTAGGATATATTATTCTTAACACCAATGCACACATTTATAACCGTTCATGTCCGAAAAGCTTCAAAATATTGGTAAGAAATCCCTCCATCAGATCAGTGCGAAAATGAGCTTTAACGATAAGACATCGAAATAACAGAAAAATATTTTATGTAGACTAGCTACGGCCCTGACATGTCCATGATAAGCACCTCCCATACTCGGTATTGAATGTTAGGAGTATCATGTAAATGCAAACAGATATGGGACACAAGAGGCTCAGTCTAAATTCACATAAATATTGTAAATGTAAATTATGTAGATGTAGTTTATTAAAATGGGTGCACCTTGTCTGTCTCCAGAAAAACGTCTGCATTGGTAATGGTACAGACAAGTCATTATCCATGTCGTCCCCCGACTGCGACTTCCTCTTCGGCATGATTAATTAGTTATGATTATTATTGCATTGAAAGTGTCCACGATACGATAAAATATCTCCAAATGTTCACATCTGTTCTTTTCCTTTCATTGGCAGCCATGTTTATTCCAGCAGCAGAATCAGAAACCGTTGTTTTGATTGGATGGTGAAAAATTCACGTGACTTTCATTCATTAAATATATAGTCAGTTCCCGATATTTACCAGATAGACATGTGTACTCTTCATGTTCAGTGTAAATAAATATCCATAAAGGAGCGACTAAAGCATGCATAGCCTTGATAATAATTGGAGTGTCATTCAAGGGTGGTACCTTAGCACCGTGGTTAAATGTAAAGTTAGCGTTCATCAATGAATGTGTTTGCTACGGATGATACTCTGGAATTGAGAATGATCATGTACCATCCTCCAACGAATAATTTTATTTTAATAGGCTCTTGACATCTACTCATGAGACGACGCTAAATAAATGCTTAATCAACATAAATAAAAATAAAGATGTCGTTCTAAAACGTGCTCACGTAGCAACTAAACGGCTTGTATATTAATTAATTAATTCGACTCTTAGAAAATGTGCTATTTGATTGGACAAGGCCAGACAGACTCGCTCGACTGACCAATGGGAATATAGATGATATATCTATAGCATATTCAACCGCCTCTGACATGGATGCCTACATTTAAAACTTAATCACTATGGTAGTAATTGCCATAAATTATTATCTAGTGTTTAAATAATTAATGAACATTGATAGATCTATGTTTTAATCGTAAGCACTCGAAAACAAATGACGTAAAATAAGCTCAATTTCCATTGAAACTGAAAATATCTTTTATATAAATGATGATTATTATTTATTTTTTTAAAAAAGATGTTCCTGTAAAAAATGTTTGTTTAATCCATATATACGTATATTAGTCTTACCAATTAAGTCATTGATTTACTAGGTTAATATTCTGTATGGCAAACAAGCACATTTGTCTTACCCACATAACTTAGTTATGTTTTAACATTTTTCAGCATTTATCTAAGAAACAAATTAATAATAAATATACATACTATATTATCAGGGATTCAAATTATATAAAGTGTTACCACTATTTATGTTATATATAGCTAGTCGGTTCAAAAGCTCACCCAGAGCTTGTGTTGTATTGTTGCTATCTTGCCTACTCAAAATAAAAGTTATCGATTTTATCTTAGTTTATGCAGGATCCGAAGCATCCAATATAGTTAGTGTAACAGCTGGTGTTCCCCACGGCACAGTCTTTTTGTCCTTTATTATTTTTAGTATATGTCAATGGCATAGCTGAACATTTTCTAACTGTGACAAGGCCTTTAGTTGACTACAGCTCAATAGCTTGTTTCTTCAAATAACATCCATTACATTGTCTTAGGAGGCATGTCGCGGACGGACCCACTAGCAGCAAAACGTCCACCTCCAAACGCCTGCCGCCTTTTATCAATCCTGCATACGTATTTCATTTCGTACCCAACTTTTTCAAACATGGCTACGGCCCTGCATGTATACATATATATACATACATATTACTTATAATATTATATTAATATTTCAGCTACTTAGATCAATGTTTTGCATGCATGCGATAACTATTTATACAAATTTATTTGAGCTCGATTGCGAAACAAGTTATTTCAACTTATATTAATCACTCTCGAGACCTAATTCCTGATGGTGATCACGAGGGAGAGAGAAGAGGCAACGTGGAATTTAAATGCCTTGCCTAAGGGCACAATCGTAACGGCTCCAGCGGGGCTCGAACTCCGGACATTTCGCACCTGAAGCGAACGCTCATCCACTGCACTATCACGACTTCCACATAACTATCATATAGAGCACTATTGTAGCCCTAACGGTGTGCACACCATTGAATATGGTCATCTAATGGCCTTAACTGTTGGCACGCCATTGAAATCAGGTGCGAAAACGGTCATCTAATGACATTTACTGTGTGCACACCATTGAAACCAGGTGCGAAAACGGTCATCTAATGACATTCACTGTATGCACACCATTGAAATCAGGTGCGAACTGTCATCTCAGGGGTGTACCCAGGATTTTCTGATGGGGGTGCCGAGATTGGCTGGCCGAGCTAAAACAGCGTGGATGTACACATTACTAGAAATGACCAGTTAAAACTTGGTGCCATGTGCCTTCAGCTCCTCTAGAGCTTTTTTGAAGTTAGTGAGTGGTCTGCTCACAAGCACACCCAGGTCTATACCCTCACGACCAACACCAAACAGTATACAAGGTAAGCAGAAACCTCCACCAGCTTGCACACTATACTCCAACCAGCTATACCTCTGCAACCAGCTTGACTGGAAACGTCTCTGGTAACAACGCTTGTCTGGTCTGCCTAGCAACTGGAAGTTAGGTGGTGGGATGTAACGGTTAGTCAGCATCTTGAACCTCTTTTCACTAGTCAGTGTGCGCCTTTCATTATATGAAGCATAAGTAGCAATGTCACAGTCTTTAGGTTCACTTGTCTCAACTGTAGGAACAGGGTCATACCTGACAGATGAGAACTCCTGAGAGTAATCAGGAAACTGACTGGTAGAAGGCCTGGTAGAAGGCCTTTGCATAAACTTGAACATGATAGACTGTCGCAGAGCCATGGTGGTGGCTAGTGTGACTTGAACTGTGTGTGTTTTACGTTTATTTATCGTCGCTACCGGTTGCCCATATGAGCGACGCCTCCTGAAGAGATTAGTTATTTTAGATTTTGGAGGATAGTGCGAAAACTGTCATATACTGTCTTGTGGACAAGATAGAGAGTCATACAAGTTTGGTGTTTCTAAGCAACTATTATTCCAGGCTACCCGGTCTTGTGTGGTCACATCTTAGTTTATACAAGTTTATTTTATCTCGATTGCGAAACAAGTTATTTCAACTTATATAAATCACTCTCGAGACCTAATTCCTGATGGAATCCATCTCCACGATGGAGAGAGAAGAGGCAACGTGGAATTTAAATGCCTTGCCTAAGGGCACAATCGTAACGGCTCCAGTGGGGCTCGAACTCCGGACCTTTCGCACCTGAAGCGAACGCGCATCCACTGCGCTATCACGACTTCCACAGGTGGTCACATCGCCTACTTTGCTCGCTATTCAGTACCAAAGAGGTCCGGAACCGTATTTCTGTGGTTTTCGAAGGGGTGGTGGCCCGTTAACTAAGTGTATGGTCCACCCAGGCCAACATAGAGAGTCATAATTGGTGTTTCTAAACAGGTGTTATACCAGGTTACATGTATACGTATAATCTGGTGGGTTCACATCACCTACTTTGCTCGCTACTCATTACCAACGAGGTCCGTACCCGTACTTGGTGTTGCTAAGCAGCTATTACACGAGTCTGCATATGTATACCGGTGTTATGGGGTCGCATCGCCTAGTATTGCTAGCTACCCAGTACCAAAGAGATCCATTAGCATATATTTATGCCCTTTTTTCCTATGGTGCTGACCCATTAACAAAGTGTAGCGCCTGCCCAGCATTGTAGAGTGTGTGTGTTTGACGCTATGTATCGTCGCTACCGGTTGCCCATATGAGCGACGCCTCCTGAAGAGATTAGTCATTTTAGATTTTTGGAGGATAGTGCAATGATACAGAGCGAGAGAGAGACCCATTCCAGAGTCTCCTCTGGTTCTTTTACCTCGGTTTAACGTCCCACCTGAAAGACTGTTATTTTTATTAGGGTCAGATGGGGGAGAGTAGGGTGTAAACACTTGTTGAGTGTCATATGTGGTGTTTTTTATAGCTATTACACAATGCTATGTACCTATGCCCAATTATATAGGGTCTCATTGCCAAGTTGGCTAGATATTCGCTACCCAATATGCTATTGTCTGTATTGTGCGTTTTACGTTTATTTATCGTCGCTACCGGTTACCCATATGAGCGACGCCTCCTGAAGAGATTAGTTATTTTAGATTTTGGAGGATAGTGCAATAATACAGAAAGAGACCCACTCCAGAGCCTCCTCTGGTTCTTTTACGTGCACGGTGTAAAGCACCGACACAAGACCTCGGTTTAACGTCCCACCTGAAAGACTGTTATTTTTATTAGGGTCAGACGGGGGAGAGTAGAGTGTAAACACTTGTTGAGTGTCATATGTGGTGTTTTTTTTATAGCTATTACACAATGCTATGTACCTATGCCCAATTATATAGGGTCTCATTGCCAAGGTGGCTAGATATTCGCTACCCAATATGCTATTGTCTGTATTGTGCGTTTTACGTTTATTTATCGTCGCTACCGGTTACCCATATGAGCGACGCCTCCTGAAGAGATTAGTTATTTTAGATTTTGGAGGATAGTGCAATAATACAGAAAGAGACCCACTCCAGAGCCTCCTCTGGTTCTTTTACGTGCACGGTGTAAAGCACCGACACAAGACCTCGGTTTAACGTCCCACCTGAAAGACTGTTATTTTTATTAGGGTCAGACGGGGGAGAGTAGGGTGTAAACACTTGTTGAGTGTCATATGTGGTGTTTTTTTTTATAGCTATTACACAATGCTATGTACCTATGCCCAATTATATAGGGTCTCATTGCCAAGTTGGCTAGATATTCGCTACCCAATATGCTATTGTCTGTATTGTGCGTTTTACGTTTATTTATCGTCGCTACCGGTTACCCATATGAGCGACGCCTCCTGAAGAGATTAGTTATTTTAGATTTTGGAGGATAGTGCAATAATACAGAAAGAGACCCACTCCAGAGCCTCCTCTGGTTCTTTTACGTGCACGGTGTAAAGCACCGACACGAGACCTCGGTTTAACGTCCCATCTGAAAGACTGTTAATTTTATTAGGGTCAGACGGGGATCGTTGTTTTATACCCGGATCGATTTAATGAGATTGTTAATATTATGGAAAATTACAAGGGGAGTTAATTATTTTCAAGTTCGTGTTTGCTGGTATAATTAGTGTTTGCTGGAAATATTTAATGTTTGCTGCAAATGAGGGCTCACTAATGAGGGCCGAATTGTGTTCACTGCAGAAAAGGCAAAATAATCTCTTTGGATATGGAATGTCCTGTAATTTCGTCCGTTCAGAGAGTAAATATATACGAAACGAAAGCGGTAAGTAGAGTTGTTTTTGTTTCAATTATTCCTCCTTTATATAGGACAAGTGGAAACTAGTTAATATTTATTCGTACCAATAACTTTCGTACTCGGTAAAAATAAAGAATAAAATGTTGTTATAATTAAATGTTCAATCACATTTAAATGTACCAGTTAGTTGTAGACCATGACGTCGACTACTCCACTAAAGAATAACTGATGTCTTTTCCATCAAGTAAGAAACTAAGTTGTGTATGTCACTATGGGTGTTCCATTTAGCAGTGTTTAGTGGCATCAGCTGATGAATCTCTGGATCTGGATCTGGATATCTACGTTGCAGGGCCAGTTACGGCATAAGGTGCAATGAGAGAGAGTCTAGTAGAGCGGATTTAGAGCTGTCCTGAAACCGCCTATTGTCTCTGCACACACAACATTGTCACTTAGTTTATTCCAGTCTAGTACTGTTTTAGGGAAGAATGATTGTTTATACTGCTCTTTATTACAAGTGAAAGTTTTGAAGCACTTTGAATTATTTGTAATTTGATTTTCTAGAATGTTTGTAGTAGTATAGTCAGTGAATTTACGTATTTTTACGTTTCGCTTAGCCCTTATGGGTGTGAGTATGTCGTGACAAGGTAAAGCTGGCACCTTCCCCTCGACCACTTTGTATAGGAACGTCAGTCTTTTGGCCTTCCTTCTGGACTGTAGGCTCTCGAGCTCCAGTTTCTGCAGCATGTTTGTGATGCAGCCTTCTTCTCGGGAATGGTAGTCGCCAGTGATGAATCTGGCCGCTTGCCTTTGAACTTTCTTAATTCGCTCGATGTCTTTTACATAGGTAGGGTCCCAGACTATGGAACTATACTCAAGTAATGAGCGTACAAGAGCTAGATATGCTGTCTTTCTGCAAGTTGCTGGGCAGTGGTTTACGTTGCGCCTAATTGTCCAGTGGTAGTGTCGGATTTGGAATCTAAAGGTACTGGGTTCGATACTTGGTCAGGCCACGTATGTAGTGTCATTGAGCAAGGCACCTCATACACATTGCTTAGTACTGTTAACCGATTAGGTTGGCTAAGCCTGCCCATTAAAACATGTCTATGTCCCGCAAGGGGTTTGATATTAATGGAACATGCATACATTTGCGGGCTAAGTTGCAGGGACCTAGAAATGTTTCCCTTGGCAGACTTAGTCAACCTAGGCTGTTACAATTACATATATGTCCTGATCAACTATCGAACACGGGCCCCTTTCATTCCAAAACCTATGCTCTACCACAGGAACACAGATGCCACACTAAGTTTTATAAATAGATTTTTATCAGGCCTAGTCTGTTTCTCCATTGGTGAGTGATTCACTGATCCAGTTTTAACCCATTACTAAGACAGAAGCAAGACTGAAATAACATTGTTAGTTTATACACATTTATTTTAGTTCGATTGAGAAACAAGTTCTTACAACTTATATTCATCACTCTCGAGACCTCATTAATGATGGAATCCATCGCCACGAGGGAGAGAAAAGAGACAACGTGGAATTTAAATGCCTTGCCTAAGGGCACAAGCGTAACGGCTCCAGCGGGGCTCGAACTCCGGACCTTTCGCACCTGAAGCGAACGCGCATCCACTGCGCTATCACGACTTCCACGAATAAATAACATTTATGTGGCTATGATTGCCAAGTTCTAAGAAAAGAATGATGAGGGAGTGTTATATGTATTACAAAGAAGAAGCTGTAAGAAGTAACTCTAATGGGCTTCTATAAAGTCAAAAGCTCATAAATTATCCAAGAAAACTCAATCCATTTTTTCGCAATTTTGACTTGCAAGCTGCATCACAGTGTTTCACCTCACCACCAGGCTTGTGCCTCTACACAACTGTCAGAGAAAGAAGGTATTCTGGTAGATTAATCAACGACTACCTCACATCAATTAAGTTATTGAAATTGTAAATGAGTTACATGTAATACACACTGCATTATGATTACGGTAGCCATACATTTTTGTCCAATTTTCTGTGGTTAGCGCACTCGCTTCTCACCAATGCAACCCAGGTTCGATCCTCAGACCAGGATGTATGTGACGGGTGGGTTTTCTCCGGGTACTCCGGTTTCCTCCCACACAAATGACCACATTTACGCTTTCAACCGCGCCATTGAGAGTGATTAATATAAGTTGTTAAAACTTGCTTCACAGTCATTGTAAAAGAAATAAAGTTTAAACTTTTTATTTTTTAAAAATTTTCAGCGGTTTTATGTAGTGGGATCAAATAACACAGAAAGCAGTTTTCGAGTGCTGAAGATTGATCGTACAGAGCCGCGAGAACTGCATATACATGATGACAAAGTATGTGAATTATATACCATCTCCATGGCCCAGTGGTTTAAAAATGCAAAGTGGGAGGTCAACGGTTCGAACCTCGTCAATGGTTCGTTCTGATATGGCCGGTTGGTGAGCTGCCAGCTAGTTAAATAATGGTTACCGATTGCCTACCAGCCTGACGCTAGGCATACAAGCAGAGGATTCGGGAAGTACTGATGTTCATAAAAAGATATCAAAAAATATATCGACGCCTGTTCACAGGCTATGTCACTTGGTGTTTCACCCTTTCCTTCATAGAGATTTAGGTTAATATACTATTATATCTCCATACAAACGACAGCCATTTAGCTATCATGCAATGGATAAGTAGTCACCATATCTATCCCACCTCCATCGATAGTACTGGAACTACATGAGATTCTGGCCTTTATTATGAACATTGGTTTGACTACTACATTGTCAATTATGTCGTATAGGTAATGGCGTCAAGAGGTGCTTCTATGAGGTAGCTGGAGGATTGATCTATGCCAGCTGGAGTATTAATCTTTGCCAGCTGGAGTATTAATCTATGCCAGCTGGAGTATTAATCATTGGCAGCTGGAGTATTAATCTATGTCAGCTGGAATATTAATCCTTGACAGCTGGAGTATTAATCTATGTCAGCTGGAGTATTAATCATTGCCAGCTGGAGTATTAATCTATGGCAGCTGGAGTATTAATCATTGCCAGCTGGAGTATTAATCTATGTCAGCTGGAGTATTAATCATTGCCAGCTGGAGTATTAATCTATGGCAGCTGGAGTGTTAATCTATACTAGCTGGAGTATTAATCCTTGCCAGCTGGAGTATTAATCTATGTCAGCTGGAGTATTAATCCTTGTCAGCTGGAGTATTAATCTATGTCAGCTGGAGTATTAATCCTTGCCAGCTGGAGTATTAATCCTTGCCATCTGGGGTATTAATCTATGTCAGCTGGGGTATTAATCTATGTCAGCTGGAGTATTAATCCTTGCCAGCTGGAGTACTAATCTATGGCAGCTGGAGTATTAATCCTTGCCAGCTGGAGTAATAATCCTTGCCAGCTGTAGTATTAATCTATCCCAGCTGGAGTGTTAATTTCTGTCAGCTGGAGTATTAATCCTTGCCAGCTGGAGTATTAATCTATGGCAGCTGGAGTGTTAATCTATGCCAGCTGGATACTTTATCTCAACCGGCTTGAGTATTAATATATGCCAGCTGGAGTATTAATCCTTGCCAGCTGTAGTATTAATCTATGTCAGCTGGAGTATTAATCCTTGTCAGCTGGAGTATTAATCTATGTCAGCTGGAGTATTAATCCTTGCCAGCTGGAGTATTAATCCTTGTCATCTGGGGTATTAATCTATGTCAGCTGGAGTATTAATCTATGTCAGCTGGAGTATTAATCCTTGCCAGCTGGAGTATTAATATATGTCAGCTGGAGTATTAATCTATTAATCTATGGCAGCTGGAGTATTAATCCTTGCCAGCTGGAGTAATAATCCTTGCCAGCTGTAGTATTAATCTATCCCAGCTGGAGTGTTAATTTCTGTCAGCTGGAGTATTAATCCTTGTCAGCTGGAGTATTAATCCTTGCCAGCTGGAGTATTAATCTTTGGCAGCTGGAGTGTTAATCTATGCCAGCTGGATACTTTATCTCAACCGGCTTGAGTATTAATATATGCCAGCTGGAGTATTAATATATGCCAGCTGGAGTATTAATGTATGCCAGTTGGAGTATTAATCTATGTCAGCTGGAGTATTATTCTATGGCAGCTGGAGTATTAATCTATGTCATCTGGAGTATTAATCTATGTCAGCTGGAGTATTATTATATGGCAGCTGGAGTATTAATCCTTGCCAGCTGGAGTATTAATCCTTGCCAGCTGTAGTATTAATCTATCCCAGCTGGAGTATTAATCCTTGTCAGCTGGAGTATTAATCTATGTAAGCTGGAGTATTAATGCTTGCCAGCTGGAGTATTAATCTATCCCAGCTGGAGTGTTAATTTCTGTCAGCTGGAGTATTAATCCTTGCCAGCTGGAGTATTAATCTATGTCAGCTGGAGTATTAATCTATGGCAGCTGGAGTGTTAATCTATACCAGCTGGGAGTATTAATCATAGCCAGCTGGAGTATTAATCTATGTCAGCTGGAGTATTAATCCTTGTCAGCTGGAGTATTAATCTATGTCAGCTGGAGTATTAATCCTTGCCAGCTGGAGTATTAATCCTTGCCATCTGGGGTATTAATCTATGTCAGCTGGAGTATTAATCCTTGCCAGCTGGAGTATTAATCTATGTCAGCTGGAGTATTAATCTATGGCAGCTGGAGTATTAATCCTTGCCAGCTGGAGTATTAATCCTTGCCAGCTGTAGTATTAATCTATCCCAGCTGGAGTATTAATCCTTGTCAGCTGGAGTATTAATCTATGTCAGCTGGAGTATTAATGCTTGCCAGCTGGAGTATTAATCTATCCCAGATGGAGTGTTAATTTCTGTCAGCTGGAGTATTAATCTATGCCAGCTGGAGTATTAATATATGCCAGCTGAAGTATTAATCTATGTCAGCTGGAGAATTGATCTCTACCAGCTGGAGTATTAATCTATACCAGCTGAAGTATTAATATATGCCAGCTGGATAATTTATCTCTACCGGCTTGAGTATTAATATATGCCAGCTGGAGTATAAATATATGTCAGCTGGAGTATTAATGTATGCCAGTTGGAGTATTAATCTATGCCAGCAGGAGTATTAATATATGCCAGTTGGAGAATTGATCTCTACCAGCTGAAGAATTAATCTATACCAGCTGGAGAATGAATCTATACCAGCTGAAGAATTAATCTATACCAGCTGAAGTATTAATCTATACCAGCTGAAGTATTGATCTCTACCAGCTGGAGTATTGATCTCTACCAGCTGGAGAATTAATCTATACCAGTTTGAGTAGTAATGTATACCAGCGGGTGTATTAATCTATACCAGTTTGAGTAGTAATGTATACCAGTTGGAGTATTAATCTATACAAGTTTGAGTAGTAATGTATACCAGCGGGAGTATTAATCTATACCAGTTTGAGTAGTAATGTATACCAGTTTGAGTAGTAATGTATACCAGCAGGAGTATTAATCTATACCAGTTTGAGTAGTAATGTATACCAGTTTGAGTAGTAATGTATACCAGCGGGTGTATTAATCTATACCAGTTTGAGTAGTAATGTATACCAGTTGGAGTATTAATCTATACCAGTTTGAGTAGTAATGTATACCAGCGGGTGTATTAATCTATACCAGTTTGAGTAGTAATGTATACCAGCGGGTGTATTAATCTATACCAGTTTGAGTAGTAATGTATACCAGTTTGAGTAGTAATGTATACCAGCAGGTGTATTAATCTATACCAGTTTGAGTAGTAATGTATACCAGCTGGTGTATTAATCTATACCAGTTTGAGTAGTAATGTATACCAGCTGGTGTATTAATCTATACCAGTTTGAGTAGTAATGTATACCAGTTGGAGTAGTAATGTATACCAGTTTGAGTAGTAATGTATACCAGCTGGTGTATTAATCTATACCAGTTTGAGTAGTAATTATACCAGTTTGAGTAGTAATGTATACCAGTTTGAGTAGTAATGTATACCGGCGGGTGTATTAATCTATACCAGTTTGAGTAGTAATGTATACCAGTTTGAGTAGTAATGTATACCAGTGGGTGTATTAATCTATACTAGTTTGAGTAGTAATGTATACCAGTTTGAGTAGTAATGTATACCGGCGGGTGTATTAATCTATACCAGTTTGAGTAGTAATGTATACTAGTTTGAGTAGTAATGTATACCGGCGGGTGTATTAATCTATACCAGTTTGAGTAGTAATGTTTACCAGCGGGTGTATTAATCTATACCAGTTTGAGTAGTAATGTATACCAGTTTGAGTAGTAATGTATACCAGTTTGAGTAGTAATGTATACCAGCTGGTGTATTAATCTATACCAGTTTGAGTAGTAATGTATACCAGTTTGAGTAGTAATGTATACCGGCGGGTGTATTAATCTATACCAGTTTGAGTAGTAATGTATACCAGTTTGAGTAGTAATGTATACCAGCAGGTGTATTAATCTATACCAGTTTGAGTAGTAATGTATACCGGCGGGTGTATTACTCTATACCAGTTTGAGTAGTAATGTATACCAGTTTGAGTAGTAATGTATACCAGCAGGTGTATTAATGTATACCAGTTTGAGTAGTAATGTATACCAGTTTGAGTAGTAATGTATACCAGCGGGTGTATTAATCTATACTAGTTTGAGTAGTAATGTATACCGGCGGGTGTATTAATGTATACCAGTTTGAGTAGTAATGTATACCAGTTTGAGTAGTAATGTATACCAGTTTGAGTAGTAATGTATACCAGCGGGTGTATTAATCTATACCAGTTTGAGTAGTAATGTATACCAGTTTGAGTAGTAATGTATACCAGCGGGTGTATTAATCTATACTAGTTTCAGTAGTAATGTATACCAGTTTGAGTAGTAATGTATACGAGCGGGTGTATTAATCTATACTAGTTTGAGTAGTAATGTATACCAGTTGGAGTATTAATCTATACCAGTTGGAGTATTAATCTATACCAGCGGGTGTATTAATCTATACCAGTTTGAGTAGTAATGTATACCAGCTGGAGTATTAATCTATACCAGCGGGTGTATTAATCTATACTAGTTTGAGTAGTAATGTATACCAGCGGGTGTATTAATCTATAACAGTTTGAGTAGTAATGTATACCAGTTGGAGTATTAATCTATACTAGTTTGAGTAGTAATGTATACCAGTTGGAGTATTAATCTATACCAGTTTGAGTAGTAATGTATACCAGTTTGAGTAGTAATGTATACCAGCTGGTGTATTAATCTATACCAGTTTGAGTAGTAATGTATACCAGCTGGAGTATTAATCTATACTAGCGGGTGTATTAATCTATACCAGTTTGAGTAGTAATGTATACCAGCTGGAGTATTAATCTATACCAGTGGGTGTATTAATCTATACCAGTTTGAGTAGTAATGTATACCAGCTGGAGTATTAATCTATACCAGCGGGTGTATTAATCTATACCAGTTTGAGTAGTAATGTATACCAGCTGGAGTATTAATCTATACCAGCGGGTGTATTAATCTATACCAGTTTGAGTAGTAATGTATACCAGTTGGAGTATTAATCTATACCAGTTTGAGTAGTAATGTATACCAGTTGGAGTATTAATCTATACCAGTTTGAGTAGTAATGTATACCAGTTTGAGTGGTAATGTATACCAGCTGGTGTATTAATCTATACTAGTTGAGTAGTAATGTATACCAGTTTGAGTAGTAATGTATACCAGCGGGTGTATTAATCTATACCAGTTTGAGTAGTAATGTATACCAGTTTGAGTAGTAATGTATACCAGCTGGAGAATTAATCTATACTAGTTTGAGTAGTAATGTATACCAGCGGGTGTATTAATCTATACTAGTTTGAGTAGTAATGTATACCAGTTGGAGTATTAATCTACACTAGTTTGAGTAGTAATGTATACCAGTTTGAGTAGTAATGTATACCAGCTGGAGAATTAATCTATACTAGTTTGAGTAGTAATGTATACCAGCGGGTGTATTAATCTATAACAGTTTGAGTAGTAATGTATACCAGTTGGAGTATTAATCTACACTAGTTTGAGTAGTAATGTATACCAGTTGGAGTATTAATCTATACCAGTTTGAGTAGTAATGTATACCAGTTTGAGTAGTAATGTATACCAGCTGGTGTATTAATCTATACCAGTTTGAGTAGTAATTATACCAGTTTGAGTAGTAATGTATACCAGTTTGAGTAGTAATGTATACCGGCGGGTGTATTAATCTATACCAGTTTGAGTAGTAATGTATACCAGTTTGAGTAGTAATGTATACCAGTGGGTGTATTAATCTATACTAGTTTGAGTAGTAATGTATACCAGTTTGAGTAGTAATGTATACCGGTGGGTGTATTAATCTATACCAGTTTGAGTAGTAATGTATACTAGTTTGAGTAGTAATGTATACCGGCGGGTGTATTAATCTATACCAGTTTGAGTAGTAATGTTTACCAGCGGGTGTATTAATCTATACCAGTTTGAGTAGTAATGTATACCAGTTTGAGTAGTAATGTATACCAGTTTGAGTAGTAATGTATACCAGCTGGTGTATTAATCTATACCAGTTTGAGTAGTAATGTATACCAGTTTGAGTAGTAATGTATACCAGCGGGTGTATTAATCTATACCAGTTTGAGTAGTAATGTATACCGGCGGGTGTATTAATCTATACCAGTTTGAGTAGTAATGTATACCAGTTTGAGTAGTAATGTATACCAGCAGGTGTATTAATCTATACCAGTTTGAGTAGTAATGTATACCAGTTTGAGTAGTAATGTATACCAGCGGGTGTATTAATCTATACCAGTTTGAGTAGTAATGTATACCGGCGGGTGTATTAATCTATACCAGTTTGAGTAGTAATGTATACCAGTTTGAGTAGTAATGTATACCAGCAGGTGTATTAATCTATACCAGTTTGAGTAGTAATGTATACCAGTTTGAGTAGTAATGTATACCAGCGGGTGTATTAATCTATACTAGTTTGAGTAGTAATGTATACCGGCGGGTGTATTAATGTATACCAGTTTGAGTAGTAATGTATACCAGTTTGAGTAGTAATGTATACCAGTTTGAGTAGTAATGTATACCAGCGGGTGTATTAATCTATACCAGTTTGAGTAGTAATGTATACCAGTTTGAGTAGTAATGTATACCAGCGGGTGTATTAATCTATACTAGTTTCAGTAGTAATGTATACCAGTTTGAGTAGTAATGTATACGAGCGGGTGTATTAATCTATACTAGTTTGAGTAGTAATGTATACCAGTTGGAGTATTAATCTATACCAGTTGGAGTATTAATCTATACCAGCGGGTGTATTAATCTATACCAGTTTGAGTAGTAATGTATACCAGCTGGAGTATTAATCTATACCAGCGGGTGTATTAATCTATACTAGTTTGAGTAGTAATGTATACCAGCGGGTGTATTAATCTATAACAGTTTGAGTAGTAATGTATACCAGTTGGAGTATTAATCTATACTAGTTTGAGTAGTAATGTATACCAGTTGGAGTATTAATCTATACCAGTTTGAGTAGTAATGTATACCAGTTTGAGTAGTAATGTATACCAGCTGGTGTATTAATCTATACCAGTTTGAGTAGTAATGTATACCAGTTGGAGTATTAATCTATACCAGTTTGAGTAGTAATGTATACCAGTTTGAGTAGTAATGTATACCAGCTGGAGTATTAATCTATACCAGCGGGTGTATTAATCTATACCAGTTTGAGTAGTAATGTATACCAGCTGGAGTATTAATCTATACCAGCGGGTGTATTAATCTATACCAGTTTGAGTAGTAATGTATACCAGTTGGAGTATTAATCTATACCAGTTTGAGTAGTAATGTATACCAGTTGGAGTATTAATCTATACCAGTTTGAGTAGTAATGTATACCAGTTTGAGTGGTAATGTATACCAGCTGGTGTATTAATCTATACTAGTTGAGTAGTAATGTATACCAGTTTGAGTAGTAATGTATACCAGCGGGTGTATTAATCTATACCAGTTTGAGTAGTAATGTATACCAGTTTGAGTAGTAATGTATACCAGCTGGAGAATTAATCTATACTAGTTTGAGTAGTAATGTATACCAGCGGGTGTATTAATCTATACTAGTTTGAGTAGTAATGTATACCAGCGGGTGTATTAATCTATAACAGTTTGAGTAGTAATGTATACCAGTTGGAGTATTAATCTATACTAGTTTGAGTAGTAATGTATACCAGTTGGAGTATTAATCTATACCAGTTTGAGTAGTAATGTATACCAGTTTGAGTAGTAATGTATACCAGCTGGTGTATTAATCTATACCAGTTTGAGTAGTAATGTATACCAGCTGGAGTATTAATCTATACTAGCGGGTGTATTAATCTATACCAGTTTGAGTAGTAATGTATACCAGCTGGAGTATTAATCTATACCAGTGGGTGTATTAATCTATACCAGTTTGAGTAGTAATGTATACCAGCTGGAGTATTAATCTATACCAGCGGGTGTATTAATCTATACCAGTTTGAGTAGTAATGTATACCAGCTGGAGTATTAATCTATACCAGCGGGTGTATTAATCTATACCAGTTTGAGTAGTAATGTATACCAGTTGGAGTATTAATCTATACCAGTTTGAGTAGTAATGTATACCAGTTTGAGTGGTAATGTATACCAGCTGGTGTATTAATCTATACTAGTTGAGTAGTAATGTATACCAGTTTGAGTAGTAATGTATACCAGCGGGTGTATTAATCTATACCAGTTTGAGTAGTAATGTATACCAGTTTGAGTAGTAATGTATACCAGCTGGAGAATTAATCTATACTAGTTTGAGTAGTAATGTATACCAGCGGGTGTATTAATCTATACCAGTTTGAGTAGTAATGTATACCAGTGGGTGTATTAAAGTGTGTCAGCTGCACTGTGTCATGAGATTGTGCATAAATGTATCTCTCATATTAACCCATTCAACACCAAGTAACTCACATGGACTGGTACATGATATTCATAAACCAATAAATGAATCAGAAAATCACATTTGGACAAGTTCATTTATCAAAATGGGTAATTATGTCTAAAAATAGTCATATCACTGGCAAAAAGTGCATATCCTGATGAGACGGCTCGGTTAAAGGGTTAAAGCTTAAATATTCTCCTGGATCACACTATAGAAGAGGCTGCTCAGTTCTCCCAAATCACCCTCTTAGTTAAAGATATTATATTTATAATAATTATTCTGATGTAATTCTCTTTGCTCTGTTGATTTTGTTTAGAGTTATGGCCCTTTGGAATATTTTAGCGAACCCTGAATAAATCGGACAGATTTCACTGTACCAGTTCAGGAATATGGTGGAGGGATACATGTTTTGTTTATTTATCATAATTAACCTTCTACATGTAATTAATATAACAATTTCTATTTCCTAATGCTGTATTTAGGTGTAGTAAGTAATAAATATTATATTATTCTATTTATAGAATTTGTTGATTGACTTTATATGTGTTTGTCCAACATGCAATACATGACTAGTAATATTATTCTATTTATAGAATTTGTTGATTGACTTTATATGTGTGTGTCCAACATGCAATACATGACAGTAATATTATTCTATTTATAGAATTTTGTTGATTGACTTTATATGTGTGTGTCCAACATGCAATACATGACAGTAATATTATTCTATTTATAGAATTTGTTGATTGACTTTATATGTGTTTGTCCAACATGCAATACATGACTAGCAGGGGAGAATAAGTACCAGTTACACTATCATCAGGAACTCATATTTTCAGCATGTGTACACGAAGCTTGAAATCATGAACTTGCTGACGATGATAGAGTCGGGTAATAGAACTACATCCAAACACAGACAACTGTCTACCGGGCTTACTAAAAGTGTATCAGCTTATGGAATTGTTGGTAAGAATCTTTTTTTTTTAAAGTGTTTTTATCGCTACTACCGATGAGTGACCTAGTTTACCTAAGAACACCTTTCCTGGGCAGGCTCCAACCAGTAACCAGTATTATGATGCACCAATCTCCGTAATAAGCTGCTAACTTTTCCATATAATCAGATACTGTCAGAGCAGGTGTCGAACCCGTAACCATTAGTGATGATAGGTTACAGTGGTATACAAGTAAGAATCAATAAAAGGTCAAGTATTTATATCCTAGAAAACGTTGTTAGTTTATGCACATTTATTTTAGCTTGATTGCGAAACAAGTTTCTACAACTTATATTAATCACTCTTGAGACCTCATTGCTGATTGAATCAGGGTTTCCGCTGTCGGTCGTCAATGGCACCAATTGCGACAAAAAACAAATATTGGCGTTAAATTTTGTGAATAGGCGGAAAAAAACCTATGTCAAATATATGGCTTCAAATATTTATTTGTGAACTATATGACTCTTAGTTGGCTCCAAATTTTTTTAATTGGCTCCAGTGTTTTTCAATTGGCGACAGAAGTGGCGCAGACAAACATTCAGACAGAGGGAACCCTGTGACTCCATAGCCACGAGAGAGAAGAGGCAATGTGGAATTTAAATGCCTTGCTACAGATGGGCACAAACTCTGGGCCTTTAACACCTAAAGAGAACTCGCTACAACTGCGCTATTACAACTTCCACATAGAGAATAATAAATTTAATATTTTCTTAGTATATTCTTCATAATTTCATGAACGATGTTTGGTGTGTATTTAACAGAAGCATTATGGGCCTTTAAAGTATGTTAAACATGCCATGCATATACATATTTGCTTTACTGTTGCATTAAAAACATACTTTATTCCACGAAAATGTTGTTGATTTCACTTCTTGGGAAAGAAGTTTGGACATTTAGTTCAGCATCCGTCATGTAATGGATGCAATGTCTGCAATGTCTGCCTTGCAACTGAGAGTTGTGAGTTCGAGCCCCATATTTATAAACATAATAACAAAAACATTATGGGCCTTTATAGTATGTTAAACATGCCATGCATATACATATTTGATTTACTGTTGCATAATTAATTAGGTATATTGATATAGTGATTTGCTCTCGCCATATTTGTTTATATGTATACATGTATGTATGTCACATGGGTCTGAGACCTTCTGGATTTGAATAATCTTTGAAAAACTTACTTTATTCCATGAAAATGTTGTTGATTTCACTTCTCGGGAAAGAAGTTTGGATGTTTAGTTCAGCATCCGTCGTGTAATGGATGCAACGGTTGCCTTGCAACTGAGAGTTGATTGTAACTGAAACACAGGTATATCAACTTTTGCAATTCAGTGAATTAAAAACTTTTTGAGACGATTATGTTATAAACAGGATCTTATATGTATGTTCATTTGTTATTTAATTTATTTATCACTGATGGTCACTGGTTTGAGCCCCGTCTATGTCCTGTCGGGTTTATATGAAAAAGTTGGCAGTTTCTTACGGAGTTTGGTGCACCAAATACTTGTTAACCGCTGGAGCCTGCCCAGGAAAGGTGTTGTTAGGTAAGCTGCCCGCCGGCGATATAACCCGAAATGGTGCTGATGAAGGCGTAAAACAAACTTCTAAAAAACGATAACAACTTGCAAGAGGCTCGGTTTTAAAAGACCCGTTGAATAAATTAAATAACAAATGAAAACTTATCCTATAAAAAAAGAGAGAAAACATTAAAAAGAGAGTCGGTTATAACTTCTATTTTATTATGGGTGTTGTTTATTTGTTTGACTACGGTACTCGTATGTCCATGGTATTTGTAATCGTGTTGAGAGGAGTTCCTATGTGGAAAAGGGTTAAATTAGTGAATAATTGTCGATTCACTGTTTGTGTCGCAGGTTTTGTGAAGTTTTTGGAAGGATATTATATGGTGCTGATTACGAAGAGAAGCAAGGTGGCACTGATTGGCAGCCATACTATATACAAGATAGAAGACACAGTGATGCAGTATATACCCAATGACGGGGTGAGATATCTACACCCAGATGAGCCCAGGTATGTAGGTATGACAGGTGCTATGTTATACCGTATATACCCAATGACGGGGTGAGATATCTACACCCAGATGAGCCCAGGTATGTAGGTATGACAGGTGCTATGTTATACCGTAGATACCCAATGACGGGGTGAGATATATACACCCAGATGAGCCCAGGTATGTAGGTATGACAGGTGTTATGTTATACCGTATATACCAAATGACAGGGTGAGATATATACACCCAGATGAGCCCAGGTATGTAGGTATGACAGGTGTTATGTTATACCGTATATACCAAATGACGGGGTGAGATATATACACACAGATGAGCCCAGGTATGTAGGTATGACAGGTGTTATGTTATACCGTATATACCAAATGACGGGGTGAGATATATACACACAGATGAGCCCAGGTATGTTTGTATAACAGGTGCTATGTTATACCGTATATATCCAATTTCGGGGGAAGATATATACACCCAGATGAGCCCAGGTATGTTGGTATGACAGGTGCTGTGTTATACCGTATATACCCAAAGACGGGGTCCGATATATACACTCAGATGAGCCCAGGTATGTTTGTATGACAGGTGCTGTGTTATACCGTAGATACCCAATGATGAGGTTAGATATATACACCCAGATGAACCCAGGTATGTTTGTATGACTGGTGTTATGTTATACAGTAGATACCCAATGACGGGTTAGATATATACACCCAGATGAACCCAGGTATGTTTGTATGACGGGTGTTATGTTATACAGTAGATACCCAATGGCGGGTGAGATATATACACCCAGATGAGCCCAGGTATGTTTGTATGACAGGTGCTATGTTATACCGTATATACCCAATGACGGGGTCAGATATCTACACCCAGATGAGCCCAGGTATGTTGGTATGACAGGTGCTGTTATACCGTAGATGAGCCCAGGTATGTTTGTATGACAGGTGCTATGTTATACCGTAGATACCCAATGACGGGGTCAGATATCTACACCCAGTTGAGCCCAGGAATGTTGGTATGACAGGTGCTATGTTATACCGTAGATACCCAATGACGGGGTCAGATATCTACACCCAGATGAGCCCAGGTATGTTTGTATGACAGGTGCTATGTTATATCGTATATACCCAATGACTGGGTGAGATATATACACACAGATGAGCCCAGGTATGTTGGTATGACAGGTGCTATGTTATACCGTATATACCCAATGACGGGGACAGATATATACACCAGATGAGCCCAGGTATGTTTGTATGACAGGTGCTGTTATACAGTAGATACCCAATGACGGGGTCAGGTATATACACCCAGATGAGCCCAGGTATGTTGGTATGACAGGAGCGACGTAATACAGTAGATACCCAATGACGGGTGAGATATATACACCCAGATGAACCCAGGTATGTTGGTATGACAGGTGCTATGTTATACCGTAGATACCCAATGACGGGTGAGATATATACACCCAGATGAGCCCAGGTATGTTGGTATGACAGGAGCTATGTTATACCGTAGATACCAATGACGGGTGAGATATATACATCCAGATGAACCCAGGTATGTTGGTATGACAGGTGCTGTTATACCGTAGATACCCAAAGATGGGGTCACATATATACATCCAGAAGAGCCCAGGTATCTAGGTATGACAGGAGCGACGTAATACCGTAGATACCCAATGACGGGGTCAGATATATACATCCAGTTGAGCCCAGGAATGCAGCAACAAATATACTTAGGTAAGCATGTTGATATATGCAGATTACAGTAAATGTCACGATCAATAATAGATTTAAGATGCACATTTATGTTCGATCTATATTATTAGCCTACCTGAGCAAAGGTCATGTGACGTATTGTTACCGCAATGTGTCTCTCCGTCGTCATCCGTGAACATTTTCAAAAGTCTTCTCCTCAGTCACCATTGGGTTTATATCCACCATTTATGATCATGATACTTGGGTAGGTGGGGGGTTACATAATTGTTAAAATTCTTGTCATTATGTAATCCAAGATGGCCTCTGCCTAAAAATAGCACAAATTCTTTAAAAATTCTTCTCATGAACCGTCAGCCGGATTTTACCATCAAGAAGGCCATCAAAAGGGTAGCTGACCTTTTATGAGAGTTTTCAAGCGTCTTCTTTTCACAAACTAATTAACCAATGTTCAGGAAACTCTACTTGTATGATCCTTGGGCGAAGCCTTTCCAAAGTTGTTAAAATAAAGTTCCTCTGAAGTTCAAGATGGCCCCCGTCTAAAAATGGCACAAATTATTAAAAAATCTCATGAACAGCCAGTCGGAATTTGACAAATCTTGATTGGAATGATTGATGTACAATACTCATTCAATGTTGTTCAAATAGCGACCCAGCAATCAAAAATAGGCGTGGCGATTATGGTCATGTAATAGATCAAATTGACGAGGCGATCGCTCTGATGCAATCATCCAAGAAGGCTACCGAAATGTCAAATGATCGTTTCGCAGTTATAGTTCATGTGTGTAGCCTTTTCAGATTACAGTGGATATTGTCGCGAATAAAAGATGGCCACTGTCTAAAAATAACATATATTCTTCAAAAATCTTGTCACAAACCACAGTTTGGAGTTTAGCAACATTTGGTAAGATTCATTAATGTTCAATGCACTTTCAAAGGTGTTAAAATGGTGACCCCGAAGTATAAATAGGAGTCAGGTCAGTGATACAGGGCCATCATGGCTCTCTTGTTTTGCATGCCCCCGTGTATATCACCGATACATGAGACCTCAGTTTATAGTCCCATTTGAAAGACTGTTAATATTATTAGGGTCAGATAGGGATCGAATCTGCGATCCCTGGATTCGCAGTCCTATGTGTTAACCACTGTGCCACTGCCACAGATATAACTGATATTCTAATGCACGTACCTTTTCGTATTTCAGATATGTCAAATTGTTTCAAAGTGTAGACTTGTCCAGCAATTTCTACTTTAGGTATGTATGTCAACCGATTATGAACAAATCTATGATAATATGTAATTCTGCTTAAAGACAAAAAATACATTGAATCGGATAAACAATGCAATAGATATATTTGAAATTGAAGAGTGATGTATATGTCAGTTTGAAGGTTCGTCAAAACTTCAAAACTATTTTTTAAAACTTAATTTATTTTACGATTGCAAAGCAAGTTCTAACAACTTATATTAATCACTCTCGTTGGCGCAGATGAAAGCGTTAATGTGGTCATTTGTGTGGGAGGAAACCGGAGTACCCGGAGAAAACCAACCTATCCGATCTGGCGACCACCGTACCATCTCACATACTTCCCGGTCCGAGGATCGAACCCGGGTTGCATTGGTGAGAAGCGAGCACACTAACCACTGCGCTAATCGGACAGCCTAATTCAAATCTATTCAGTTATTATATGCTAAACCTTAATTTATTTGTGGGGCCTCCGTGGATGAGTGGTCACAGTTGTTGACGTTAAATCACCTTGCACCTCATCGCGGTAGGTTCGAATCCCACTGGGCGGGTGGAAGTGTTTTCATGTAAGGAAAGTATCCAGAAGGTCGTTGTTTCTACTACAGGGAGCGGTTGTACTAACAATATCCCTGATCACAGTGTGCACATCTTCAACATTATAAATAAATGTTGAAAACATGGCAATACAAGACAATAATCACAATTTCCAATCATTCGCTCCTTATAATATCTTAAGTTTAAACTTTATTTATTTTACAATGATTGCGAAGCAAGTTTTAACAACTTATATTAATCACTCTCGTTGGCGCGGATGAAAGCGTATATGTGGTCATTCGTGTGGGAGGAAACTGGAGTACCCGGAGAAAACCCACCTATCCGTTCTGGCGACCACCGTACCATCTCACATACTTCCTTGTCCGAAGATCGAACCCAGGTTGCATTGGTGAGAAGTGAGCGCGCTAACCACTGTGCTAATCAGACAGACTAATCTTAGTCTAAACATATTTTACAAAATACAGAAAAAGGATTAGAATGAAAGACAGAGTCTTATATAATTCTCCTCCATTATAATATATTGGTGTGCAACTCATTGTAAATAAATACATAAGCGGATTTTGACATGAAAGTTGAGGTTAATGTGGTTGTCAAACATATTTTACTCGATATAAAACATGTTTGGAATGAGATATCTAAGGAACTGATGATTAGAATGTGCTGCACAATGAGATAGTCTAAGGAACGGATAATTAGAATGTGCTGCACAATGAGATAGTCTAAGGAACGGATGATTAGAATGTGCTGCACAATGAGATAGTCTAAGGAACGGATGATTAGAATGTGCTGCACAATGAGATAGTCTAAGGAATTGATGATTAGAATGTGCTGCACAATGAGATAGTCTAAGGAACTGATGATTAGAATGTGCTGCACATTGAGATAGTCTAAGAAACCGATGATTAGATGGAATCCATCGCCACGAGGGAGGGAAATGTGGAATTTAAGTGCCTTATATAAGGACATAATCGTAATTGCTACAGCTGGGCTCGAATTAAGGGCCTTTCACACCTGAAGCGAACACTACCATTGCACATCACTTGCCCAAATGACTACTGCATTTTTGAATATAGTAGTCAAAAGTATTAGGATTTATCAAATTAGCCTGAAAGCAAATCGACATGCCCTGGACTTATGATTAGATTGTTACGGTGTAGACTGTGCAAGGGTAAGTCAGTGGTCCCAATTTACTGACGCCCAAGGATCTGTAGTCCAGTGATAATCCAGGGATCGCAGGTTCAATCCCCCGTCTGACAATAATAAAATTAGCAGTTTCAGATGGGACGTTAAATCGAGGTTTCGTGCCGGTGCTTTACACCGTGCACGTAAAAGAACCAGAGGAGACTGGAATGGGTCTCTCTCTATACCATTGCACTATCCTCCAAAAATCTAAAATGACTAATCTCTTCAGGAGGCGTCGCTCATATGGTAGCGATAAATAAACCGGGGAAAAAAAGCATGCAGAGTTAACCCATTCAACACCAAGTAACTCACATGGACTGGTCCATGATATTCATAAACCAATAAATGAATCAGAAAATCACATTTGGACAAGTTCATTTATCAAAATGGGTAATTATGTCTAAAAATAGTCATATCACTGGCAAAAAGTGCAGATCCTGATGAGACGGCTCGTCATGAGCCGGCTCATCTGGATCTACACTTTTTTGTAAGCCTATTGAGAGGTCTGTGGTGTTGAAAGGGTTAAACACACACAAAATGGGATCTCATTATTGGATTGTTTTCCAGCTATAGCTATGATCTCACACACACTCTGCAGTATAACATGGAACCAGCCGTAAAACCACAATACAAAATCCCCACTGAAGACAAAACCCATGGCAATACCAAGTCAACCAGTGCACAAGGTATATCAGATGGCTATATTCATTAAGAAACTTATTACATACTGAAATACGGTTTTGAATATTTTGCAGGGGGCCTCCGTGTCCGAGCGGTTACTGGTCTCTCCTTATCACTGTAGGGTTGAATACAGCTGGGGATGTCATATGATCACATGTGAGGAAGCTATCCAGCTGGCTTTCAGAAGGTCGGTGGTTCTGCCTGTGTGCCCGTCTGCTCGAATAATGGAGTCGCCATATCAGTCTTCCCGAAATCCGTAGGACCGCCTG
Organism: Archivesica marissinica; assembly: GCA_014843695.1. Classification (NCBI taxonomy): domain Eukaryota; kingdom Metazoa; phylum Mollusca; class Bivalvia; order Venerida; family Vesicomyidae; genus Archivesica; species Archivesica marissinica. The sequence continues at coordinate 65,133,109 of CM026387.1, read as the reverse complement.
ACATGTCAGACAAAAAATCCTTTGGTCAGACAAAATATATTGAAAGTTTAAGTGCATTTTAATCATTTGTCTGACCGGTGTCAGACAAACTCTGGCAATGTTTCGTGAAGACTGCCATAATAGTGGAGTCGCCATATAACCTAAGCTGTTGGTGCGAATTAAAGCCTCAAAACAAACAATTAATATGTACAATAGAATCCATTTCATGAAATTACTTATTGTTTGGTAGGAATTTTGATATTATTGTTATAGTGTTAATCCATAATATCGGTCAATATACAGACGGATCTGTAGTCCAGTGGTAACATGCTGGACTGGTAATCCAGGGGTTGCAGGTTCGATCCCCCCGTCTGACCCTAATAAAATTAACAGTCTTTCAGATGGGACGTTAAACCGAGGTCTCGTGTCGGTGCTGTACACCGTGCACGTAAAAGAACCAGAGGAGATTCTGGAATGGGTCTCTGTCTGTATCATTGCACTATCCTCGAAAAATCTAAAATGACTAATCTCTTCAGGAGGCGTCGCTCATATGGGTAACCGGTAGCGACGGTAAATAAACGTAAAACACACACTCGGTCAATATATTGCACATTAAGTTTATTGAGACGAAAGAGTGTACATGCATGGATTTTGAGCTGACGGGTGAGTCGGTGGGAGGAATGGGTCAGTATACTGATTGTTGGATGGGTGGGTGGAGTAGTTGTGTCTTATCTCTTTCATTGTATTTCATATTCTTTCATATGTCTTTGTTAGATATAATGAAAAGGAAAAATCCATGACATTTTCCATTACATGCATAAACATCTATAAACTATTTATTCTTGGAAGATGAAATTTTACATAAATAAAATGAAATTTTACATAAATAACCCGGAACAGATATTAACCCATTTCATTCTGGATACATTTAAAGGCTTTTGCAAACAACATAGATCCAGATCAGCCTATCAGTGCTGGTCAGGATCCATGTTGTTTGCTACATAGCCAAGTGTCTTAGCAAGATCATCTGAATAGCATAGAGCCTGATCAGACAGCATGTTCATTGGCGGCTGATCTGGCTCTATGTTCTTTGCAAATACTGTTTGAACGGTATCCAGAATCAAATGGGTTAACAACATTATACTTATATTGCAACAATAGTATTTTATTACCGTGTGAATGGTGCGAACTCGTCACTTCATCATTTTATTGTCACTTTATTGTGACTTCATCCTTTTATCGTAACATGATACTTAAAAACAAATAATCAATAAATATATCATTGAATGATATGTCAATTTCAAACATTGTTTATTTAAGAAGGTCAAGTATTTGGGGTGAAGGCGAAAGCAGAGACTCGGTATATCTGGAACAAGCACCTGTCAGACATGTTGGAAAATGAGGCTCACCAGGACTGGGTGTTGCATCTTGTCTACGGCTTCATCGCGCAGTGTAGTATCCTTTGCCAGGGCTTAATCTAGTTGGTAGATTGGGATAATTAGTTTATACAAATTTATTTTAGCTCGATTGCGAAACAAGTTGTTACAACTTACAACAGCGCCCTTGAACGTGTATTTTTACATGAAAAGGGCGCTCAAGAAATCTGGTATAATAATAATAACTTATATTAATCACTCTCGAGGCCTCATTCCTGATGGAATCCATCGCCATGAGGGAGAGAGAAGAGGCAACATGGAATTTAAATGCCTTGCCGAAGGGCATAATCGTAACGGCTCCAGCGAGGCTCGAACTCCGGACCTTTCGCACCTGAAGCGAACGCACATCCACTAGCTATCACCACTTCCACAAAGAATTAGATTAACCGCTCTCGTGATCTCATTCTGCCATGCGGGAGACAGAATACACAATGTGGATATGGATTTAAAATTTCTTTAACGAACTCGCATCCACTGTGCTATCACGACTTTGGCTTATGTGAAGATTGTTGGAGATATAGCATTTACTGAAACAGTTGCAGTGTAAACTAAGTTCTCTTCTGTTCCTTAAACCTCTCTCTAGTTTGAAGGTCTACCTTAACCCTTTGCCTGCTGAGTAAATAAAATCATATTTGCAAACAATATATGTCCAGGATCTATGTTGTTTGCCATTCAGCCAAGTGTTTCAGCTCCACTATCCGATTAACAAACAGCATAGAGCCTGATCAGACGGCACGGTGTGTGCCGTCTGATCTGGCTTTATGCTGTTTGCAAAAGTGATTTTTATCTGCCGCTAGCGTGCAAATGGTTAAACACCTGTTCCTTAATTTATGTGAAAATAATCAGGACTTGTTTTCCGAAATAAGGGCCTAGTTTTATTAATGGGGAAAATGATTTTCCAAAATAGGGGAATATGAACATTTTGTATTTCTTGTGGGTTAAAATAGGGATAGTAACACTTCTGCTCATACATTGTTTTATTTAAATAGGTGAGAATAACCTGAGATACTGGCATTGTCTGGTGTTTTAGTCTAATCATATTTGATTGCATTCAGCATTATATAAGTACAGAAAATAGTGTCCGCCTCTGTGGTCGAGTGGTTATGGTCGCTGACTTGTATACCACTGTAACCTATCATCACTGATGGTCACGGGTTTGCGTCCCGCTCAGGCCGTGTCTCATTTATATGAAAAAGTTGGCAGTTTCTTACGGAGGTTGGTGCACCCAAGTACTGGTTAACCGCTGGAGCCTGCCCAGGAAAGGTGTTGTTAGGTAAACTGCCCGCCGGCGATATAGCCCGAAATTGTGCTGATGCAGGCGTAAAACCCGAAATATAACATAAATATAACATAACAGAAAATAGTATGATAATACAATTCTTCCGGGCCACAAGTTTGAACAACGTTAGAAGATGGAGTTAGGAGCCACACCAAAAATATGAAAAACTTATAGTATGAAATAATTGATTCCGTAATAATGTTTAAGATCTGTAGATATTTAGAATACCGTTAATTGGTTTAGGATCTGTATATATTTAGAATAATTGATTCCGTAACTATGTTTAAGATCTGTAGATATTTAGAATATTTGATATCGTAACAATGTTTAAGATCTGTAGATATTTAGAATATTTGATATCGTAACAATGTTTAAGATCTGTAGATATTTAGAATATTTGATATCGTAACAATGTTTAAGATCTGTAGATATTTAGAATATTTGATATCGTAACAATGTTTAAGATCTGTAGATATTTAGAATAATTGATTCCGTAACAATGTTTAAGATCTGTAGATATTTAGAATATTTGATATCGTAACAATGTTTAAGATCTGTAGATATTTAGAATATTTGATATCGTAACAATGTTTAAGATCTGTAGATATTTAGAATATTTGATATCGTAACAATGTTTAAGATCTGTAGATATTTAGAATATTTGATATCGTAACAATGTTTAAGATCTGTAGATATTTAGAATATTTGATATCGTAACAATGTTTAAGATCTGTAGATATTTAGAATAATTGATTCCGTAACAATGTTTAAGATCTGTAGATATTTAGAATATTTGATATCGTAACAATGTTTAAGATCTGTAGATATTTAGAATAATTGATTCCGTAACAATGTTTAAGATCTGTAGATATTTAGAATAATTGATTCCGTAACAATGTTTAAGATCTGTAGATATTTAGAATAATTGGTTTAAGATCTGTATATATTTAGAATATTTGGTTTAAGATCTGTAGATATTTAGAATAATTGATTCCATAACGATTATGAAGATCTGTATATATTTGGCAAGTCTGTGTATATCACACTTATAGCCAGGAGATCCAATGAGTTTGCGGGTACAAGATTTCTCAAAAGAGGTGCCAACAGTCAGGTAAGATCCCTTTGTGTGCAGCAGATTTCTACATTTAACTTATGGCATTTTGATCATTACAATTGTACTAGTGGATGCAGGCATCCATGATCTCTCAGCCTTTCCCCTATAATGGCCTGAGTTCCCACAGGTCCTTTAATTCCAAGAAAGTCATGGAATATGGAAAAATGATGGCATGTCTAGAAATCATGGAATTTGCCTCCTTTTCTGAAAAGGTCATTTTAAATGTCCTGGAATTTTCCTCCTTTTCTGAAAAGGTCATTGATAGTCATGGAATTTGGATTCTTGTTCAATTAACCCTTTCAACACCACATACCTCTAAATAGGCTTACAAAAAGTGTAGATCCAGATGAGCCGGCTCGTGACGAGCCGTCTCATCAGGATCTGCACTTTTTGCCAGTAATATTACTATTTTAGACAAAATTACCCATTTTGATAAATGAACTGGTCCAAATGTAATTTTCGTATTAATTTATTGGTCTAAAAACTGATCATGGACCAGTCCATTTCAGTTACTTGGTGTTGAATGGGTTAAGGAAAGTTCCGTGCAAATTTGATATGCCGTACAACATCCTTTCATCATCCGCACAAATATTGGTTCATCCATTTCAAAAACGTGTCCTAGCGGTCGTGGAAAAGTCATGAAATGTCCCAGAATGCATGAACTGCAATTCCCTCAAGCAAGTATGCCACCACACCACCCAAGGCAGTCAGTTAACCCAACCCACCCATACTTGGTGTGTACCTGCAAATATACTATTAGTGCCACTAAGGTAATAAGATTAAAATACATGTACATGTTTTAGATCTGTTTTAGCTTTTTACGTTTATTTATCGTCGCTACCGGTTGCCCATATGAGCGACGCCTCCTGAAGAGATTAGTTATTTTCGATTTTGGAGGATAGTGCCTGATACAGACAGAGACCCATTCCAGAATCTCCTCTGGTTCTTTTACGTGCACGGTGTAAAGCACCGACACCTCGGTTTAACGTCCCATGTTTTAGTTTCATTCTTTCATATTTTATTTACGGTTTCTACTCCCATTATATCCATTGACATACCTAACATTTAGTATTATTATTATACAAATTTATTTTAGCTCGAACAAGTTCTTATAACTGATATTAATCACTCTCGAGACCTCATTCCTGATGGAATCCATCGCCACGAGGGAGAGAGAAGAGGCAGTGTGGAATTTAAATGCCTTGCCTAGGGGCACAACCGTAACGGCTCCAGCGAGGTTCGAACTCCAGGCCTTTCGCACTTGAAGCAAACGTGCTACCACTGCGCTATCATGACTTCCTTAGTACAAGTTCTTTACTTCATATCCTCACTCATGTAACATCCTATATTTATGTTTCATTTGAATGAAAATAAAACACTTAGTGAATAAACCAATGTACAGACTTTTATTTCACTGACATACAGGGTGCTGTAGCGAATGAAGTTGAGACTGAACAGATCGTGTATGATACCTCAACTACACATCTACATAAGTGCAAGATTGCATCGTTTGTACAGATGAGGGGGTCTATACCAGTGTACTGGTCACAGGATATCTCCAACATGGTGCCAAAACCAGTTATACAATGTAAGAAATCATTATAAACCTGTGACAAAACCAGTTATACAATGTAAGAAATCATTATAAACCTGTGACAAAACCAGTCATACAATGTAAGAAATCATTATAAACCTGTGACAAAACCAGTTATACAATGTAAAAAATCGTTATAAACGTGTGACAAAACCAGTTATACAATGTAAGAAATCGTTATAAACGTGTGACAAAACCAGTTATACAATGTAAGAAATCATTATAAATGTGTGACAAAACCAGTTATACAATGTAAGAAATCATTATAAACCTGTGACAAAACCAGTTATACAATGTAAGAAATCATTATAAACCTGTGACAAAACCAGTTATACAATGTAAAAAATTGTTATAAACGTGTGACAAAACCAGTTATACAATGTAAGAAATCGTTATAAATGTGTGACAAAACCAGTTATACAATGTAAGAAATCATTATAAATGTGTGACAAAACCAGTTATACAATGTAAGAAATCATTATAAACGTGTGACAAAACCAGTTATACAATGTAAGAAATCATTATAAACCTGTGACAAAACCAGTTATACAATGTAAGAAATCATTATAAACGTGTGACAAAACCAGTTATACAATGTAAGAAATCATTATAAACGTGTGACAAAACCAGTTATACAATGTAAGAAATCGTTATAAACGTGTGACAAAACCAGTTATACAATGTAAGAAATCATTATAAATGTGTGACAAAACCAGTTATACAATGTAAGAAATCATTATAAACGTGTGACAAAACCAGTTATACAATGTAAGAAATCATTATAAACCTGTGACAAAACCAGTTATACAATGTAAGAAATCATTATAAACGTGTGACAAAACCAGTTATACAATGTAAGAAATCATTATAAACGTGTGACAAAACCAGTTATACAATGTAAGAAATCGTTATAAACGTGTGACAAAACCAGTTATACAATGTAAGAAATCATTATAAATGTGCGACAAAACCAGTTATACAATGTAAGAAATCATTATAAACGTGTGACAAAACCAGTTATACAATGTAAGAAATCATTATAAATGTGTGACAAAACCAGTTATACAATGTAAGAAATCATTATAAACCTGTGACAAAACCAGTTATACAATGTAAGAAATCATTATAAACCTGTAACAAAACCAGTATACAATGTAAGAAATCATTATAAACGTACGACAAAACCAGTTATACAATGTAAGAAATCATTATAAACGTGTGACAAAACCAGTTATACAATGTAAGAAATCATTATAAACGTGTGACAAAACCAGTTATACAATGTAAGAAATCGTTATAAACGTGTGACAAAACCAGTTATACAATGTAAGAAATCATTATAAATGTGTGACAAAACCAGTTATACAATGTAAGAAATCATTATAAATGTGTGACAAAACCAGTTATACAATGTAAGAAATCATTATAAACATGTGACAAAACCAGTTATACAATGTAATAAATCATTATAAACGTGCGACAAAACCAGTTATACAATGTAAGAAATCATTATAAATGTGTGACAAAACCAGTTATACAATGTAAGAAATCATTATAAACGTGTGACAAAACCAGTTATACAATGTAAGAAATCATTATAAACGTGTGACAAAACCAGTTATACAATGTAAGAAATCATTATAAACGTGTGACAAAACCAGTTATGCAATGTAAGAAATCATTATAAACGTGTGACAAAACCAGTTATACAATGTAAGAAATCATTATAAACCTGTGACAAAACCAGTTATACAATGTAAGAAATCATTATAAACGTGCGACAAAACCAGTTATACAATGTAAGAAATCATTATAAATGTGTGACAAAACCAGTTATACAATGTAAGAAATCATTATAAACGTGTGACAAAACCAGTTATACAATGTAAGAAATCATTATAAATGTGTGACAAAACCAGTTATACAATGTAAGAAATCATTATAAATGTGTGACAAAACCAGTTATACAATGTAAGAAATCATTATAAACATGTGACAAAACCAGTTATACAATGTAAGAAATCATTATAAATGTGTGACAAAACCAGTTATACAATGTAAGAAATCATTATAAATGTGTGACATAACCAGTTATGCAATGTAAGAAATCGTTATAAATGTGTGACAAAACTAGTTATACAAGGTAAGAAATCATTATAAATGTGTGACAAAACCAGTTATACAATGTAAGAAATCATTATAAACGTGTGACAAAACCAGTTATACAATGTAAGAAATCATTATAAACGTGTGACAAAACCAGTTATACAATGTAAGAAATTGTTATAAACGTGTGACAAAACCAGTTATACAATGTAAGAAATCATTATAAACGTGTGACAAAACCAGTTATGCAATGTAAGAAATCATTATAAACGTGTGACAAAACCAGTTATACAATGTAAGAAATCATTATAAACGTGTGACAAAACCAGTTATACAATGTAAGAAATCATTATAAACGTGCGACAAAACCAGTTATACAATGTAAGAAATCATTATAAATGTGTGACAAAACCAGTTATACAATGTAAGAAATCATTATAAACGTGTGACAAAACCAGTTATACAATGTAAGAAATCATTATAAATGTGTGACAAAACCAGTTATACAATGTAAGAAATCATTATAAATGTGTGACAAAACCAGTTATACAATGTAAGAAATCATTATAAACATGTGACAAACCAGTTATACAATGTAAGAAATCATTATAAATGTGTGACAAAACCAGTTATACAATGTAAGAAATCATTATAAACGTGTGACAAAACCAGTTATACAATGTAAGAAATTGTTATAAACGTGTGACAAAACCAGTTATACAATGTAAGAAATCATTATAAACGTGTGACAAAACCAGTTATGCAATGTAAGAAATCATTATAAACGTGTGACAAAACCAGTTATACAATGTAAGAAATCATTATAAACCTGTGACAAAACCAGTTATACAATGTAAGAAATCATTATAAACGTGCGACAAAACCAGTTATACAATGTAAGAAATCATTATAAACGTGTGACAAAACCAGTTATACAATGTAAGAAATCATTATAAACGTGTGACAAAACCAGTTATACAATGTAAGAAATCATTATAAATGTGTGACAAAACCAGTTATACAATGTAAGAAATCATTATAAACCTGTGACAAAACCAGTCATACAATGTAAGAAATCATTATAAACCTGTGACAAAACCAGTTATACAATGTAAAAAATCGTTATAAACGTGTGACAAAACCAGTTATACAATGTAAGAAATCGTTATAAACGTGTGACAAAACCAGTTATACAATGTAAGAAATCGTTATAAACGTGTGACAAAACCAGTTATACAATGTAAGAAATCATTATAAATGTGTGACAAAACCAGTTATACAATGTAAGAAATCATTATAAATGTGTGACAAAACCAGTTATACAATGTAAGAAATCATTATAAACATGTGACAAAACCAGTTATACAATGTAAGAAATCATTATAAACATGTGACAAAACCAGTTATACAATGTAAGAAATTGTTATAAATGTGTGACAAAACCAGTTATACAATGTAAGAAATCGTTATAAACGTGTGACAAAACCAGTTATACAATGTAAGAAATCATTATAAACGTGTGACAAAACCAGTTATACAATGTAAGAAATCGTTATAAACGTGTGACAAAACCAGTTATACAATGTAAGAAATCATTATAAATGTGTGACAAAACCAGTTATACAATGTAAGAAATCATTATAAACATGTGACAAAACCAGTTATACAATGTAAGAAATCATTATAAACATGTGACAAAACCAGTTATACAATGTAAGAAATTGTTATAAATGTGTGACAAAACCAGTTATACAATGTAAGAAATCGTTATAAACGTGTGACAAAACCAGTTATACAATGTAAGAAATCATTATAAACGTGTGACAAAACCAGTTATACAATGTAAGAAATCGTTATAAACGTGTGACAAAACCAGTTATACAATGTAAGAAATTGTTATAAACGTGTGACAAAACCAGTTATACAATGTAAGAAATTGTTATAAACGTGTGACAAAACCAGTTATGCAATGCAGAATTTATATTAAAATAGTGACATAGCCAGGGGACGAACATTTTCAAATTTCACACTCGTCCTGCAGGATCAGTACCCAAAACCCAAAAATGTCCACTCGTCCTGCGCCAAGTATCACTAGTCCTGCATATACGTTATAAAATATATAAATTGCTTCAACATATATGTAGAACAAGTAAATAGGCCTATACTATTATACTCTTGTGACCACCATGGACTAACTGGATGGAAGTATTTGTTGAAAAGATGTATTTCCAGTTATTTATATATACTATATAATTACCCAACTGGAAATATAGTTTTCCTACTCATATGGTCTATCATACGGACTCGTACAGAAACAATAATATTATCGAATAACCCGACTCCGACAATGTGGGGATTACATTTATTACGACACAACTAAAAAAAAGTAACTCGGCCTGATGTAAACTCGTCACCGAACGGAAGTTTTGGACCCGATAATATAATAATAACTATAATATTACACAATCTTGTCAAAAACCAGTATGCATTATAATATTACACAATCTTGTCAAAAACCAGTATGCATTATAATATTACACAATCTTGTCAAAACCAGTATACAATATAATATTACACAATCTTGTCAAAACCAGTATACATTATAAGATTACACAATCTTGTCAAAAACCAGTATGCAATATAACATTACACTATCTTGCCAAGAACCAGTATGCAATATAATATTACACAATCTTGCCAAAAACCAGTATACAATATAATATTACACAATCTTGTCAAAAACCAGTATGCAATATAATATTACACAATCTTGCCAAAAACCAGTATGCAATACCACATCACAAATTGTAACATTACTATTTATTAACGTGTTACTGTCCGACTACCATTCACGACATGACCACCGCATCACAAATTGTAGCGTTACTATTTATTAACGTATTACTGTCCAACTACCATTCACAACCACACGACCACCGCATCACAAATTGTAACGTTACTATTTATTAACGTGTTACTGTCCGACTACCATTCACAACGACACGACCACCTCGTCACAAATTGTAACGTTATTATTTATTAACGTGTTACTGTCCGACTACCATTCACAACGACACGACCACCTCGTCACAAATTGTAACGTTATTATTTATTAACGTGTTACTGTCCGACTACCATTCACAACATGACCACCGCGTCACAAATTGTAACGTTACTATTTATTAACGTGTTACTGTCCGACTACCATTCACAACGACACGACCACCACGTCACAAATTGTAACATTATTATTTATTAACGTGTTACTGTCCGACTACCATTCACAACGACACGACCACCTCGTCACAAATTGTAACGTTATTATTTATTAACGTGTTACTGTCCGACTACCATTCACAACGACACGACCACCACATCACAAATTGTAACGTTATTATTTATTAACGTGTTACTGTCCGACTACCATTCACAACATGACCACCGCGTCACAAATTGTAACGTTATTATTTATTAACGTGTTACTGTCCGACTACCATTCACAACGACACAACCACTGCGTCACAAATTGTAGCGTTACTATTTATTAACGTGTTACTGTCCGACTACCATTCACAATGACACGACCACCGCGTCACAAATTGTAACATTATTATTTATTAACGTGTTACTGTCCGACTACCATTCACAACGACACGACCACCGCGTCACAAATTGTAACGTTACTATTTATTAACGTATTACTGTCAATTATTTCAGTGGATCAACGAGACCCATACTTCCATACAGCCGGAATGCACTTCAACAAATGCTTACATAGATATGGATCACCTCTGTTATTGCTCAACCTTGTCAAGGTAAGATTGTATATTGCAGGGCTCATTCTAGAGTGTGACTTTGGCGAAATAGTCGCCCCTAGGGACCCTGACTTCGCCCCCCCCCCCCTCATGGCCCCATTTCTCCATAAAACAAAAACAATTTTCATGGACAATGTTGTCCAGTTAGATGCACTGGCCCAGTATAAAATATGTTGTATTTAATGGTCATATTGTGTATTTTAATACTATTTTGTTGAAATGGATTAAATAATACAATCCTAATGACGCAATAGTGCGCTTCCTCAAAATGAAGATCTAGAAGGAGCAAATGGTTTAATCAACAGCAAATTTCGTACTCGACAATAATATCTCTTGATATATTAAGAAACTCATTCTTTGTGAAAATTGTTCGTGGGTGGAACCATCTGAACAATAGGGTGGTCTGCGCAGAGACAATACAAGGGTTCAAGTCTGCCCTACATAGTGACTAAGTGGCTCTCTCCAGTGTGTGAAGGTGCAACAGGCCGTACACTGTAACAGGTACAGATATCATAATTGTACAGAGTATATTTTCAAAGTTCCTAGTCCTACAGCATTATTGGTTACAACATTTTTGTTCAACGTTTATCACTATACTGCAGAAAAATGTACATAATGCACATAATGTAATTGTTCAGTTATTGTATTTGGGTTATTGTACATATGCTCAGTTATAGTTATTGTACATATATTCTGTTATAATTATTGCATATATGTTATGTTCTGTTATTATTATTGCATATGTGTTCAGTTATTGTACATATATTCTGTTATATTTATTGCATATATGTTATGGTCTGTTATAGTTATTGCATATGTGTTCAGTTATTGTACATATATTCTGTTATAGTTATTGCATATGTGTTCAGTTATTGTACATATATTCTGTTATAATTATTGCATATGTGTTATGTTCTGTTATAGTTATTGCATATGTGTTCAGTTATTGTACATATATTCTGTTATAATTATTGCATATGTGTTCAGTTATTGTACATATATTCTGTTATAATTATTGCATATGTGTTCAGTTATTGTACATATAGTATGTTATAATTATTGCATATGTGTTATGTTCTGTTATAGTTATTGCATATGTGTTCAGTTATTGTACATATATTCTGTTATACCTATTGCATATGTGTTATGTTCTGTTATAATTATTGCATATGTGTTCAGTTATTGTACATATATTCTGTTATAATTATTGCATATGTGTTCAGTTATTGTACATATATTCTGTTATAATTATTGCATATGTGTTCAGTTATTGTACATATATTATGTTATAATTATTGCATATGTGTTATGTTCTGTTATAGTTATTGCATATGTGTTCAGTTATTGTACATATATTCTGTTATAATTATTGCATATGTGTTATGTTTTGTTATAGTTATTGCATATGTGTTCAGTTATTGTACATATATTCTGTTATAATTATTGCATATGTGTTCAGTTATTGTACATATATTCTGTTATAATTATTGCATATGTGTTCAGTTATTGTACATATATTATGTTATAATTATTGCATATGTGTTATGTTCTGTTATAGTTATTGCATATGTGTTCAGTTATTGTACATATATTCTGTTATAATTATTGCATATGTGTTATGTTTTGTTATAGTTATTGCATATGTGTTCAGTTATTGTACATATATTCTGTTATAATTATTGCATATATGTGTTATGTTCTGTTATATTTATTGCATATGTGTTCAGTTATTACATATCTGTTCAGTTATAATTCTAGCATATATGTTCAGTTATTGCATATATGTTCAGTTATAATTCTAGCATATATGTTCAGTTATTACATAGGTGTTCAGTTATAATTCTAGCAGATATGTTCAGTTATTACATATGTGTTCAGTTATTGCATATATGTTCAGTTACAATGCTAGCATATATGTTCAGTTATTGCATATGTGTTCAGTTATAATTCTAGCAGATATGTTCAGTTATTGCATATATGTTCAGTTATAATGCTAGCATATATGTTCAGTTATTGCATATATGTTCAGTTATAATTCTAGCAGATATGTTCAGTTATTGCATATATGTTCAGTTATAATGCTAGCATATATGTTCAGTTATTGCATATATGTTCAGTTATAATTCTAGCAGATATGTTCAGTTATTACATATGTGTTCAGTTATTGCATATATGTTCAGTTATAATTCTAGCATATATGTTCAGTTATTACATATGTGTTCCGTTATAATTCTAGCAGATATGTTCAGTTATTACATGTGTTCAGTTATTGCATATATGTTCAGTTATAATTCTAGCATATATGTTCAGTTATTACATATGTGTTCAGTTATAATTCTAGCAGATATGTTCAGTTATTGCATATATGTTCAGTTATTGCATATATGTTCAATTATAATTCTAGCATATGTGTTCAGTTATTGCATATATGTTCAGTTATTGCATATATGTTCAGTTATTGCATATGTGTTCAGTTGTTACATATATGTTCAATTATAATTCTAGCATATATGTTCAGTTGTTACATATATGTTCAATTATAATTCTAGCATATATGTTCAGTTATTGCATATATGTTCAGTTTTAATTCTAGCATATATGTTCAGTTATTACATATATGTTCAGTTATAATTCTAGCAGATATGTTCAGTTATTACATATATGTTCAGTTATAATTCTAGCATATATGTTCAGTTATTACATATGTGTTCAGTTATTGCATATATGTTCAGTTATTGCATATATGTTCAGTTATTGCATATGTGTTCAGTTGTTACATATATGTTCAATTATAATTCTAGCATATATGTTCAGTTATTACATATATGTTCAGTTATAATTCTAGCATATATGTTCAGTTATTGCATATGTGTTCAGTTGTTACATATATGTTCAATTATAATTCTAGCATATATGTTCAGTTATTACATATATGTTCAGTTATAATTCTAGCATATATGTTCAGTTATTACATATATGTTCAGTTATAATTCTAGCATATATGTTCAGTTATTACATATATGTTCAGTTTTAATTCTAGCATATATGTTCAGTTATTACATATATGTTCAGTTATAATTCTAGCAGATATGTTCAGTTATTGCATATATGTTCAGTTACTGTACATATGTTCAGTTCTAGTTATTGCACACATATTTCAGAGACGGGAGAAACGTCGACACGAGAGTCAACTGTGCGATGAATATAAGGAATGCAAGTCATACCTCAACCAGTTCCTACCTCCAGACAAACAGATGCTCTACATTGGCTTTGATATGGCACATTATACCAAAAAGTAAGAATAAAATAAAATATGATATATCTACATACGATAATTATATTTATCACATAATTTTGCTTGTATTCAGTTAATACAGCCATCACATATTTTCTTTTATCCAACCTTCATGCGAAATAACGTACAAAAACGGCCTGCCTAATAAATTTTGCTTTATTAGTCAGTGCCTAATAAAGCTTTCGTAACGGACTACTTTTATGGCCCAGATTACGGTTTGTAAATAAACAAAAAGAGTTTGTAAGCTGTCATGGCTAATTTGTTTGTTTTTGTGTCGGGTGCACACTCAGAATGTAGGATAAATAGAATATTAGGTTACTGTCTTATAAATTTTAATTTATTAGGCGAGTCGGAGAAAAATAGCTTTGGCGAGGCACTGTCGAGCCTTGTATTTTTTCTCCGACTCGCCTAATAAATTAAAATTTATAAGACAGTAACCTAATATTCTCTATGTATGTATACATGTGTAATACAACCATGAAGCATTCTGATTGGTCACGGCATGACAGCTGGCTTTTTGCACATTCGACATTTAGGTTGTGTTCATGCTTGATTTGTTGAACTGTTTGAATCAATAAAATGTTAAATTTTCACTAGCAGCATAGAGTAATTAAAAGTATCGTGTTGATTCTTTGCATGGAGTTGTTTGATCATCAGAAGGGATTTACAACGGCATATGGGTGCACCATACTTATTGCCTTGAGATGGGATAAAGCTCAAAAGGTGCGAAAGGTCCGGAGTTCGAGCCCCGCTGGAGCCGTTACGATTGTGCCCTTAGGCAAGGCATTTAAATTCCACGTTGCCTCTTCTCTCTCCCTCGTGGCGATGGATTCCATCATGAATGAGGTCTTGAGAGTGATTAATATAAGTTGAAAGAACTTGTTTCGCAATCAAGCTAAAATAAATTTGTATAAACTAAGCTCAAAAGTATACTGGCAAACAGAAAACTATTTTTTCCAATTTATACATGCTGATACTGTGGTAATGTGATTCAAAGAAGCAGCTAGTAGAGGAAATATCGATAAAATTGTTGCGATATCGATATTATTGTAGTGATATCGATATAATTATCGGGATATAATTGTCGCGAAATCGATATAATTGTCGTGATATCGATATAATTGTAGCGATATCGATAAAATTATCGCGGTATCGATATAATTGTCGCGATATTGATATAATTGTCACGATATTGATATAATTGTCACGATATCGATATAATTGCCGTGATATCGATATAATTGCCGCTATATCAATATAACTGTCGTGATATCGATATAATTGTCGCGATATCGATATAATTGTCGCGATATCGATATAATTGTCGCGATATTGATATTATTGTCGCGATATTGATATAATTGTCGCGATATCGATATTATTGTCACGATATAGTTGACACAATATCGATATATAATTGTCGCAATATCGATATAATTGTCGCGATATCGATATAATTGTCGCGGTATCGATATAATTGTCGCAATATCGATATATAATTGTCACAATATCGATATATAATTGTCGCAGTATCAATATAATTGTCGCGATATCGATATAATTGTCTCGATATAATTGTCGCGATATTGATATAATTGTCGCAATATCAATATAATTGTCGCGGTATCGATATAATTGTCTCGATATTGATATAATTGTCGCAATATCGATATATAATTGTCGCAATATCGATATAATTGTCGCAATATCGATATAATTGTCGCGATATCGATATAATTATCGCAATATTGATATATAATTGTCGCGATATCGATATATTTGTCGCAATATCGATATATAATTGTCGCGATATCGATATAATTGTCGCGATATCGATATAATTGTCGCGATATCGATATGATTGTCACAATATCGATATATAATTGTCGCAGTATCAATATAATTGTCGCGATATCGATATAATTGTCTCGATATAATTGTCGCGATATTGATATAATTGTCATAATATCAATATAATTGTCGCGGTATCGATATAATTGTCTCGATATTGATATAATTGTCGCAATATCGATATATAATTGTCGCAATATCGATATAATTGTCGCAATATCGATATAATTGTCACGATATCGATATAATTGTCGCGATATTGATATAATTGTCGCAATATCGATATATAATTGTCATAATATCGATATATAATTGTCGCGATATCAATATAATTGTCGCGATATAATTATCGCAATATTGATATATAATTGTCGCGATATCGATATATTTGTCGCAATATCGATATATAATTGTCGCGATATCGATATAATTGTCGCGATATCGATATAATTGTCGCGATATCGATATGATTGTCACAATATCGATATATAATTGTCGCAGTATCAATATAATTGTCGCGATATCGATATAATTGTCTCGATATAATTGTCGCGATATTGATATAATTGTCACGATATCAATATAATTGTCGCGGTATCGATATAATTGTCTCGATATTGATATAATTGTCGCAATATCGATATATAATTGTCGTGATATCGATATAATTGTCGCGATATTGATATAATTGTCGCAATATCGATATATAATTGTCATAATATCGATATATAATTGTCGCGATATCGATATAATTGTCGCGATATAATTATCGCAATATTGATATATAATTGTCGCGATATCGATATATTTGTCGCAATATCGATATATAATTGTCGCAATATTGATATAATTGTCGCAATATTGATATAATTGTCGCGGTATTGATATAATTGTCGCAATATTGATATAATTGTCGCAATATCAATATTATTGCCACGATATCGATATAATTGTCGCAATATCGATATATAATTGTCATAATATCGATATATAATTGTCGCGATATCGATATAATTGTCGCGATATAATTATCGCAATATTGATATATAATTGTCGCGATATCGATATATTTGTCGCAATATCGATATATAATTGTCGCAATATTGATATAATTGTCACAATATTGATATAATTGTCACGGTATTGATATAATTGTCGCAATATTGATATAATTGTCGCAATATCAATATAATTGCCACGATATCGATATAATTGTCGCAATATCGATAAATGATGGTCGCAATATCGATATAATTGTCGCGATATCGATATAATTGTCGCAATATCGATAAATAATGGTCGCAATATCGATATAATTGTCGCGATATCGATATAATTGTCGCGATATCGATATAATTGTCGCAATATCGATATATAATTGTCGCAGTATCAATATAATTGTCGCAATATCGATATAATTGTCTCGATATAATTGTCGAGATATTGATATAATTGTCGCAATATCAATATAATTGTCGCGGTATCGATATAATTGTCACGATATTGATGTAATTGTCGCAATATCGATATATAATTGTCGTAATATCGATATATAATTGTCGCGATATCGATATAATTGTCGCGATATAATTATCGCAATATTGATATATAATTGTCGCGATATCGATATATTTGTCGCAATATTGATATATAATTGTCGCGGTATCGATATAATTGTCTCGATATTGATATAATTGTCGCAATATCGATATATAATTGTCGTGATATCGATATAATTGTCTCGATATTGATATAATTGTCGCAATATCGATATATAATTGTCGTGATATCGATATAATTGTCTCGATATTGATATAATTGTCGCAATATCGATATATAATTGTCATAATATCGATATATAATTGTCGCGATATCGATATAATTGTCGCGATATAATTATCGCAATATTGATATATAATTGTCGCGATATCGATATATTTGTCGCAATATTGATATATAATTGTCGCGATATCGATATAATTGTCGCAATATCGATATATAATTGCCGCAATATCGATATAATTGTCGCAATATTGATATAATTGTCGCAATATCGATATAATTGTCGCAATATTGATATAATTGTCGCAATATTGATATAATTGTCGCGATATTGATATAATTGTCGCAATGTTGATATAATTGTCGCAATATCGATATAATTGTCACGATATCGATATAATTGTCGCAATATCGATAAATAATGGTCGCAATATCGATATAATTGTCGCGATATCGATATAATTGTCGTGATATCGATATAATTGTCGCGATATTAATATAATTGTTGCAATATTGATATGTAATTGTCGCAATATCGATATAATTGTCGCTATATTGATATAATTGTCGCAATATCGATATATAATTGTCGCGATATCGATATAATTGTCGCGATATTGATATAGTTGTCGCAATATTGATATATAATTGTCGCGATATCAATATAATTGCCGCGATATTGATATAATTGTCGCAATATCGATATATAATTGTCGCGATGTCGATATAATTGTCGCAATATCGATATATAATTGTCGCGATATCGATATAATTGTCGCAATATCAATATATACTTGTCGCGATATCGATATGATTGTCGCAATATCGATATAATTGTCGTAATATCAATATAATTGTCGCGATATTGATATAATTGTCGCAATATCGATATATAATTGTCATAATATCGATATATAATTGTCGCGATATCGATATAATTGTCGTGATATAATTATCGCAATATTGATATATAATTGTCGCGATATCGATATATTTGTCGCAATATCGATATATAATTGTCGCAATATTGATATAATTGTCGTAATATTGATATAATTGTCGCGGTATTGATATAATTGTCGCAATATTGATATAATTGTCGCAATATCAATATAATTGCCACGATATCGATATAATTGTCGCAATATCGATATATAATTGTCATAATATCGATATATAATTGTCGCGATATCGATATAATTGTCGCGATATAATTATCGCAATATTGATATATAATTGTCGCGATATCGATATATTTGTCGCAATATCGATATATAATTATCGCAATATTGATATATAATTGTCGCGATATCGATATATTTGTCGCAATATCGATATATAATTGTCGCGATATCGATATAATTGTCGCGATATCGATATAATTGTCGCGATATCGATATGATTGTCACAATATCGATATATAATTGTCGCAGTATCAATATAATTGTCGCGATATCGATATAATTGTCTCGATATAATTGTCGCGATATTGATATAATTGTCACGATATCAATATAATTGTCGCGGTATCGATATAATTGTCTCGATATTGATATAATTGTCGCAATATCGATATATAATTGTCGTGATATCGATATAATTGTCGCGATATTGATATAATTGTCGCAATATCGATATATAATTGTCGTGATATCGATATAATTGTCTCGATATTGATGTAATTGTCGCAATATCGATATATAATTGTCGTAATATCGATATATAATTGTCGCGATATCGATATAATTGTCGCGATATAATTATCGCAATATTGATATATAATTGTCGCGATATCGATATATTTGTCGCAATATCGATATATAATTGTCGCAATATTGATATAATTGTCGCAATATTGATATAATTGTCGCGGTATTGATATAATTGTCGCAATATTGATATAATTGTCGCAATATCAATATTATTGCCACGATATCGATATAATTGTCGCAATATCGATATATAATTGTCATAATATCGATATATAATTGTCGCGATATCGATATAATTGTCGCGATATAATTATCGCAATATTGATATATAATTGTCGCGATATCGATATATTTGTCGCAATATCGATATAATTGTCGCAATATTGATATAATTGTCGCAATATTGATATAATTGTCGCGGTATTGATATAATTGTCGCAATATTGATATAATTGTCGCAATATCAATATAATTGCCACGATATCGATATAATTGTCGCAATATCGATATATAATTGTCATAATATCGATATAATTGTCGCGATATCGATATAATTGTCGCAATATCGATATATAATTGTCGCAATATCGATATAATTGTCGCGATATCGATATAATTGTCGCAATATCGATATAATTGTCGCAGTATCAATATATAATTGTCGCAATATCAATATAATTGTCGCGGTATCGATATAATTGTCTCGATATAATTGTCGCAATATCGATATAATTGTCGCGATATCGATATAATTGTCGCGATATCGATATAATTGTCACGATATTGATGTAATTGTCGCAATATCGATATATAATTGTCGTAATATCGATATATAATTGTCGCGATATCGATATAATTGTCGCGATATAATTATCGCAATATTGATATATAATTGTCGCGATATCGATATATTTGTCGCAATATTGATATATAATTGTCGCGATATCGATATAATTGTCGCAATATCGATATATAATTGTCGCGATATCGATATAATTGTCGCAATATCGATATAATTGTCGCAATATCGATATAATTGTCGCAATACTGATATAATTGTCGCGATATTGATATAATTGTCGCAATATCAATATATACTTGTCGCGATATCGATATGATTGTCGCAATATTGATATAATTGTCGCAATATTGATATAATTATCGCAATATCAATATAATTGTCGCGATATTGATATAATTGTCACAATATTGATATGTAATTGTCGCAATATCGATATAATTGTCGCTATATTGATATAATTGTCGCAATATCGATATATAATTGTCGCGATATTGATATAATTGTCGCCATATTGATATAGTTGTCGCAATATCGATATATAATTGTCGCGATATAATTGCCGCGATATTGATATAATTGTCGCAATATCGATATATAATTGTCGCGATGTCGATATAATTGTCGCAATATCGATATATAGTTGTCGCGATATCGATATAATTGTCGCAATATCGATATATAGTTGTCGCAATATCGATATAGTTGTCGCGATATTGATATAATTGTCGCAATATCGATATAATTGTCGCGCTATTGATATAATTGTCGCAATGCTGATATAATTGTCACAATATCGATATAATTGTCGCGCTATCGATATAATTGTCACAATATCGATATATAATTGGCGCGATATTGATATAATTGTCGCGATTTTGATATAATTGTCATAATATCGATATATAATTGTCGCGCTATTGATATAATTGTCGCGATATCAATATAATTGTCGCAATATCGATATAATTGTTGCAATTTTGATATAATTGTCGCAATATCGATATAATTGTCGCAATATCAATATAATTGTCGTGATCTATTTTGTGACCATCTTGAATGCAATCATTTCAACTGCACCACATGAAGGGTTTATCTTTACTAATTTATGCAACGAAGCCCTTGATGAAACCCAACACAACTTAAAAAATGTAGGAAGGGAAGTGTGTACTTTTGTTACTTATTGTTTTGTTTACTACAGAAAGAGCAATAATGTGTTGGACAGACTAGCTGGCATCTCGAAGTACTGCGTGAAGCAGACGGGCTTCTTTTTCCATTCACCGAGCATAAAAGAGGAAATTTGGCATAGTGAAGAGTATGGCAGTTACTTTATTTATGTTTGCTTGTGTTAAAGCATTTCTTATTTTACATAAAATAATGTGATATTAAATCAACTGTGCCTGGTTTGTTATTGAATAGCACTAGCAAGAATGATGCCTACTTTACATCTCTTCTCCTGCTATCTTACTTTCAAAGTGCTTTTACGTTTATTTATCATCGCTACAGGTTGCCCATATGAGTGACGCCTGCCAAAGAGATTAGTCATTTTAGAGTTTTGGAGGATAGTGCAATGATACAGACAGAGACCCATTCCAGAGTCTCCTCTGGTTGTTTTACGTGCACAGTGTACAGCACCGACATGAAACCTTGGTTTAAAGTCCCATCTGAAAGACTGTTAATTTTATTAGGGTCAGACGGGGGATCGAACCTGCGATCCCTGGATTACCAGTCCAGCGTGTTACCACTGGACTACATATCCGTCTTACTTTCAAACCTAATTTCTTCTCTCTATATAAAAATTAATAAATGCATTTGTATATATATTAGTATGTAGTATCTATAGATTCTTGTAAAATAACTGTAATTTATACTATGAAAAAATAAGCGGGCTACTTCTGGTAGCTCCCCCCAAAAAAAAAAAAAAAAGAATGATGCCTACTCTATATTATTACCTCAGTAGTAAAGCAGGTAACATGCCAGGTGGTGCCTAACGTATGCCAGATTTTGCCTTAATTACAGTGTTTCTTGTATATTTGTAAGACAAACCCCCAAATTTCCTAACCATTGTGACTCACTTTTATTGAGGATAAAAACTCAAAAATATTGATTTAATATTGTTTATTGTTTACATAATACATGTACAATTATAATATTTGATTTATTCTTTTAAATATTATGCACACAGACGGAACTGTAGTCCAGTGGTAACACGCTGGACTTGTAATCCAGGGATCGCAGGTTCAATCCCCCCGTCTGAAGCTAATAGCAACTGGTAGCGACGATAAATAAACGTAAAAAAAAGAAGCTATTTATAGTATTAAAAATATTCCTTTATGTCTTAACAGTTCAATGTTAAAGCATGCGTTTTGGTTAGATAATTTATAGTATGTATCTATTTCTATAGATTTGAGGGAGTGCAAGGCTACAAAGTGTCCACCGGGAGTAAACAGACTGGCATAGTGAGAACAAACTGTGTGGATTGTCTCGACCGCACTAATACTGCTCAGTTTGCTGTGGGCAAGTGTGCACTGGCTTATCAGGTAAATTATGCTTATATTGTCATTGGGTACAAAAATGGAATTTGAAGGAAAAAATGTATCTATCTATCATCCAATGAGAGACATCTCTAATTTTCTATTACACAGATAAAGTCTGATTAAATTCCAAAATGTGAATAGGTCCTTTTAATTAGAATCCTTTGTTTTTACTGTTATTCCCTAACCAGATGTTGCGGTATGATAATTGTGATTTTATCAAATTAATTAATGTATACCCGATAGCATTGTTTTACAAATAAGTACCCATTGCATATACTGTAGGAGATCTGTCGAGATATAGTAATTTAATAATCATATAAAGCTATAGTGTAATACAACTGCTAGCATGTTATGCAAAGGAAACAACGATAAAAACAGAGGAAAACACTTAGTAGGACCTATCTACTTTTAGTGAGTATTCAGGGGCAGTAACTGACCGATGTCTTACATTGTATGCAAATAACAACAGAGGAAAACACTTAATAGAACCTATCTACTGTTATGGACTATTCAGGGGCAGTAACTGACCGATGTCTCACATTGTATTGCACCCCAGATGAGGACCTAGATAGAGCAGTTCCTGCTGATAAGGCGGTTGGTAGTAATAAATGATATGAGAAATTACATCGCATAATGAAATCTTTAGGATCAAAGATATAGAGGATATTGTGTGTTTATTAGTGTAAGATAGGGTTTATTTCATCATTGTCACC
This sequence comes from Archivesica marissinica, assembly GCA_014843695.1. NCBI lineage: Eukaryota > Metazoa > Mollusca > Bivalvia > Venerida > Vesicomyidae > Archivesica > Archivesica marissinica. The sequence goes on along the minus strand of CM026387.1, from coordinate 65,109,097 downwards.
GAAATTTGTATGTCCACGAGTGGAATTAGATATTTCTGTGACCACTCGATGAAATAAAATACTATTGAATAACCACTCGAACTAATATTATACTATTGAAGACAAATCTTCTTTTTCTTTTATGATTTCCATTGGCTAATACATGTATAGTATTTGTTATCAAATTTAATTCATTTTAGCTGCCCCTTTCGGGAGCCTCATTTCTCTACATTACACAACCACACAACCACCTATGCTAGTATGAACGTCCGTAATAAGAAATAGTTTTCGTATAAATTTCCGGTTAGTTTCTGTTTGCTGTCAAAATTAAAAACTACAGACTAAACAAATTCATTAGAATATATTTCTTTATAACCAACTGTTCATGATTGTCCGAAAATAGTTAAAATACACTGTCACTGTTAACAATGGACTGTGCTGTATGACTATTTATACAGTTATTCACCAATGGATTATATGCTGTATGACTATTTGTATATATTTTCACCAATGGACTATGCTGTATGACTATTTGTATATATTTTCAACAATGGACTATGCTGTATTACTATTTGTATATATTTTCAACAATGGACTATGCTGTATGACTATTTGTATATATTTTCAACAATGGACTATGCTGTATGACTATTTGTATATATTTTCAACAATGGACTATGCTGTATGACTATTTGTATATATTTTCACCAATGGACTATGCTGTATGACTATTTGTATATATTTTCAACAATGGACTATGCTGTATGACTATTTGTATATATTTTCACCAATGGACTATGCTGTATGACTATTTGTATATATTTTCAACAATGGACTATGCTGTATGACTATTTGTATATATTTTCACCAATGGATTATGCTGTATTACTATTTGTATATATTTTCACCAATGGACTATGCTGTATTACTATTTGTATATATGTTCACCAATGGACTATGCTGTATGACTATTTGTATATATTTTCACCAATGTACTATGCTGTATTACTATTTGTATATTTTCACCAATGTACTATGCTGTATTACTATTATTGAATGGACTATGCTGTATGACTATTTGTATATATTTTCAACAATGGACTATGCTGTATGACTATTTGTATATATTTTCAACAATGGACTATGCTGTATGACTATTTGTATATATTTTCACCAATGGACTATGCTGTATGACTATTTGAATGGACTATGCTGTATGACTATTTGTATATATTTTCACCAATGGACTATGCTGTATGACTATTTGTATATATTTTCACCAATGGACTATACTGTATGACTATTTGAATGGACTATGCTGTATGACTATACAGTTATTCACCAATGGACTATGCTGTATTACTATTGTATATATTTTCACCAATGGACTATGCTGTATGACTATTTATATATGTTTTCACCAATGGACTATGCTGTATGACTATTTATATATGTTTTCACCAATGGACTATGCTGTATTACTATTTGTATATATTTTCACCAATGGACTATGCTGTATGACTATACAGTTATTCACCAATGGACTATGCTGTATTACTATTGTATATATTTTCACCAATGGACTATGCTGTATGACTATTTATATATGTTTTCACCAATGGACTATGCTGTATGACTATTTATATATGTTTTCACCAATGGACTATGCTGTATTACTATTTGTATATATTTTCACCAATGGACTATGCTGTATGACTATACAGTTATTCACCAATGGACTATGCTGTATTACTATTGTATATATTTTCACCAATGGACTATGCTGTATGACTATTTATATATGTTTTCACCAATGGACTATGCTGTATGACTATGAATGCATACATGGTGGAGTATGGGATTATGTTTAATTTGTGAATAACAATTTTTATTTGTGATTTGCATTTACAGTTGTGTGCTCTAGGTGTGCTGTCCTCGCCAAGCCTAGACTTTGATACCGACTGTCTGCGGTAAGATATGATGCAGATTACATTCAAATTTAATATTCACTGCAGTAACATTTAGTATGTCCCTTGTTAATTGCAGTTGTCCGCCTCTGTGGTCGAGTGGTTATGGTCGCTGACTTGTATACCGCTGTAACCTATCATCACTGATGGTCACGGGTTTGAGCCACGCTCAGGCCGTGTCTCATTTATATGAAAAAGTTGGCAGTTTCTTACGGAGGTTGGTGCACCCAAGTACTGGTTAACCGCTGGAGCCTGTCCAGGAAAGGTGTTGTTAGGTAAACTGCCTGCCGGCGATATAGCCCGAAATGGTGCTGATGCAGGCGTAAAACCCGAAATATAAATATAACATATGTTCACTGCAGTTGATGTATTATATATAACCTATATGTACCTGGATGTAGCATGCCAGCAATGAATATATATGATGTTGTTGTTATATTATTTAAAATCACATTTAAAATGGAATATAATGATTGATTGAACAATCGACAGTGTACATGTATACCGGTAAGCACACATCATATCCTATCTTCCTCTAACGTCGAACCCCTCGCGGGGATGTAAACATGTTATCCAATGCATTGTCATGCAATATGCATCTTCTACAGATGGATCTGTAGTCCAGTGGTAACACGCTGGACTGGTAATCCAGGGATCGCAGGTTCGATCCCCACCTGACCATAATAAAATTAACAGTCTTTCAGATGAGACATTAAACTGAGGTCTTGTGTCGGTGCTTTACACCGTGCACGTAAAAGAACCAGAGGAGACTCTGGAATGGCTCTCTGTCTGTATCATTGCACTATCCTCCAAAAATCTAAAATGACTAATCTCTTCAGGAGGCGTCGCTCATAATGTCAACCAGTAGCGACGATAAATAAACGTAAAACACACAATGCATCTTCAGTAATAGAACAACCAATCAAACTGCTGTGTAATGGATTCACCTTGTAAATAATAGGTTGTGAGTCTGAGCCCCGTCAGAACCACGGTGAATGAAGAATTTTATATCTGTGTTATCAGGATGCTTGAAGAGTTGTATGAAGATCAGGGTGACACTGTGGCTTTACAGTATGGTGGTTCGCACCTCGTACACCGGATAGAAGGGTACAGAAAGATTGCACCGTGGAAGGCCCACTCTGTGGATATACTACAAACATTGTCTAGATACTATAGTAATGCTTTTTCAGGTGAGCTGTTTTACAAATTCAATTACCTACTCCACAATTATAATGAACATACGAAAGACCAAAGGTGATATCGGCTATTTCATCATTTCTACTCCACAAATTCATGATTTCAACATCACAAATTCATGATTTCAACATCACAAATTCATGATTTCAACTTCACAAATTCATGATTTCAACTTCACAAATTCATGATTTCACCTTCACAAATTCATGATTTCAACATCACAAATTCATGATTTCAACTTCACAAATTCATGATTTCAACTTCACAAATTCATGATTTCAACTTCACAAGTCCGCCTCCGTGGTCGAGTGGTTAAGGTCGCTGACTTGTATACCACTGTAACCTATCATCACTGATGGTCACGGGTTGGTGCACCCAAGTACTGGTTAATCGCTGGAGCCTGCCCAGGAAAGGTGTTGTTAGGTAAACTGCCCGCCGGCGATATAGCCCGAAATGGTGCTGATGCAGGCGTAAAACCCGAAATATAAATAAATAAATCAACTTCACAAATACACCATTTCAACTTCACAAATTCACCATTTTCAACTTCACAAATTCACCATTTCACCTTCACAAATTCACCATTTCAACTTCACTAATTTACCATTTCAACGTCACAAATTCACCATTTCAACTTCACAATTTCAACTTCACAAATTCACCATTTCACCTTCACAAATTCACCATTTCAACTTCACTAATTTACCATTTCAACGTCACAAATTCACGATTTCAACTTCACAATTTCAACTTCACAAATTCACCATTTCAACTTCACAAATTCACCATTTCAACGTCATAAATGATTTCAACTTCACAAATTCAATAAGTTAAAATACGATTAATCGTGTAATTCTGAATTCATGAAGTTGAAATCGTGATATGATGAACTTCCAAATGTCACCTCTAGTCTTCCTTATGAACACGCTTACTTAATGAAATACTGAAATACAATTCCCTGCTAAATCCATATCATATTCATTTTACATTTGTATTGATATACAGAACATGCCATACACAATATTTTGTAATATGTAATGTAATAATTACAGTGCGTTAGCGCAGTGATTAGCGCACTCGCTTCTCACCAATGCAACCCAGGTTCGATCCTCGGACCGGGAAGGTTGTGAGATGGTACGGTGGTCGCCATATCGGACAGGTGGGTTTTCTCTGGGTACTCCGTTTTCCTCCCACACGAATGACCACATTTATGCTTTCATCCGCGCCAACGAGAGTGATTAATATAAGTTGTTAGAACTTGCTTCGCTTGTAAAATAAATAAAGTTTAAACTAATAATTACAGATTTGAGCATAATTACAGATTTGAGCATAATTACAGATTTGAGCATAATTACAGATTTGTGCATAATTACATGGTTTTTCTATGTAATAATTACAGATTTGAGCATAATTACATGGTTTTTCTATGTAATAATTACAGATTTGGGCATAATTACATGGTTTTTCTATGTAATAATTACAGATTTGTGCATAATTACATGGTTTTTCTATGTAATAATTACAGATGTGTGCATAATTACATGGTTTTTTATGTAATAATTACAGATGTGTGCATAATTACATGGTTTTTCTATGTAATAATTATATATTTGAGCATAATTACATGGTTTTTCTATGTAATAATTACAGATTTGAGCATAATTACATGGTTTTTCTATGTAATAATTACAAATTTGTGCATAATTACATGGTTTTTCTATGTAATAATTACAGATGTGTGCATAATTACATGATTTTTCTATGTAATAATTACAGATTTGTGCATAATTACATGGTTTTTCTATGTAATAATTACAGATTTGTGCATAATTACATGGTTTTTCTATGTAATAATTATATATATTTGAGCATAATTACATGGTTTTTCTATGTAATAATTACAGATGTGTGCATAATTACATGGTTTTTCTATGTAATAATTATATATTTGAGCATAATTACATGGTTTTTCTATGTAATAATTACAGATTTGGGCATAATTACATGGTTTTTCTATGTAATAATTACAGATGTGTGCACAATTACATGGTTTTTCTATGTAATAATTATATATTTGAGCATAATTACATGGTTTTTCTATGTAATAATTACAGATTTGAGCATAATTACATGGTTTTTCTATGTAATAATTACAGATGTGTGCATAATTACATGGTTTTTCTATGTAATAATTACAGATGTGTGCATAATTACATGGTTTTTCTATGTAATAATTACAGATGTGTGCATAATTACATGGTTTTTCTATGTAATAATTACAGATGTGTGCATAATTACATGGTTTTTCTATGTAATAATTATATATTTGAGCATAATTACATGGCTTTTCTATGTAATAATTACAGATTTGTGCATAATTACATGGTTTTTCTATGTAATAATTACAGATGTGTGCATAATTACATGGTTTTTCTATGTAATAATTATATATATTTGAGCATAATTACATGGTTTTTCTATGTAATAATTACAGATGTGTGCATAATTACATGGTTTTTCTATGTAATAATTATATATTTGAGCATAATTACATGGTTTTTCTATGTAATAATTACAGATTTGTGCATAATTACATGGTTTTTCTATGTAATAATTACAGATGTGTGCATAATTACATGGTTTTTCTATGTAATAATTATATATATTTGAGCATAATTACATGGTTTTTCTATGTAATAATTACAGATGTGTGCATAATTACATGGTTTTTCTATGTAATAATTATATATTTGAGCATAATTACATGGTTTTTCTATGTAATAATTACAGATTTGGGCATAATTACATGGTTTTTCTATGTAATAATTACAGATGTGTGCATAATTACATGGTTTTTCTATGTAATAATTATATATTTGAGCATAATTACATGGTTTTTCTATGTAATAATTACAGATTTGAGCATAATTACATGGTTTTTCTATGTAATAATTACAGATTTGTGCATAATTACATGGTTTTTCTATGTAATAATTACAGATGTGTGCATAATTACATGGTTTTTCTATGTAATAATTACAGATGTGTGCATAATTACATGGTTTTTCTATGTAATAATTATATATATTTGAGCATAATTCCATGGTTTTTCTATGTAATAATTACAGATGTGTGCATAATTACATGGTTTTTCTATGTAATAATTATATATTTGAGCATAATTACATGGTTTTTCTATGTAATAATTACAGATTTGGGCATAATTACATGGTTTTTCTATGTAATAATTACAGATTTGTGCATAATTACATGGTTTTTCTATGTAATAATTACAGATGTGTGCATAATTACATGGTTTTTCTATGTAATAATTATATATTTGAGCATAATTACATGGTTTTTCTATGTAATAATTACAGATTTGGGCATAATTACATGGTTTTTCTATGTAATAATTACAGATGTGTGCATAATTACATGGTTTTTCTATGTAATAATTATATATTTGAGCATAATTACATGGTTTTTCTATGTAATAATTACAGATTTGAGCATAATTACATGGTTTTTCTATGTAATAATTACAGATTTGTGCATAATTACATGGTTTTTCTATGTAATAATTACAGATGTGTGCATAATTACATGGTTTTTCTATGTAATAATTACAGATGTGTGCATAATTACATGGTTTTTCTATGTAATAATTATATATTTGAGCATAATGACATGGGTTTTCTATGTAATAATTACAGATTTGTGCATAATTACATGGTTTTTCTATGTAATAATTACAGATGTGTGCATAATTACATGGTTTTTCTATGTAATAATTATATATATTTGAGCATAATTACATGGTTTTTCTATGTAATAATTACAGATGTGTGCATAATTACATGGTTTTTCTATGTAATAATTATATATTTGAGCATAATTACATGGTTTTTCTATGTAATAATTACAGATTTGTGCATAATTACATGGTTTTTCTATGTAATAATTACAGATGTGTGCATAATTACATGGTTTTTCTATGTAATAATTATATATATTTGAGCATAATTACATGGTTTTTCTATGTAATAATTACAGATGTGTGCATAATTACATGGTTTTTCTATGTAATAATTATATATTTGAGCATAATTACATGGTTTTTCTATGTAATAATTACAGATTTGGGCATAATTACATGGTTTTTCTATGTAATAATTATATATTTGAGCATAATTACATGGTTTTTCTATGTAATAATTACAGATTTGAGCATAATTACATGGTTTTTCTATGTAATAATTACAGATTTGTGCATAATTACATGGTTTTTCTATGTAATAATTACAGATGTGTGCATAATTACATGGTTTTTCTATGTAATAATTACAGATGTGTGCATAATTACATGGTTTTTCTATGTAATAATTATATATTTGAGCATAATTACATGGCTTTTCTATGTAATAATTACAGATTTGTGCATAATTACATGGTTTTTCTATGTAATAATTACAGATGTGTGCATAATTACATGGTTTTTCTATGTAATAATTACAGATGTGTGCATAATTACATGGTTTTTCTATGTAATAATTATATATTTGAGCATAATTACATGGTTTTTCTATGTAATAATTACAGATTTGTGCATAATTACATGGTTTTTCTATGTAATAATTACAGATGTGTGCATAATTACATGGTTTTTCTATGTAATAATTATATATATTTGAGCATAATTACATGGTTTTTCTATGTAATAATTACAGATGTGTGCATAATTACATGGTTTTTCTATGTAATAATTATATATTTGAGCATAATTACATGGTTTTTCTATGTAATAATTACAGATTTGAGCATAATTACATGGTTTTTCTATGTAATAATTACAGATTTGTGCATAATTACATGGTTTTTCTATGTAATAATTACAGATGTGTGCATAATTACATGGTTTTTCTATGTAATAATTACAGATTTGTGCATAATTACATGGTTTTTCTATGTAATAATTACAGATGTGTGCATAATTACATGGTTTTTCTATGTAATAATTATTTGGTTTTGGTTTTTTGTTTTGTTTGTGTTTTGGTTTTTTTGTTTTGATGTGTGCATAATTACATGGTTTTTCTATGTAATAATTACAGATGTGTGCATAATTACATGGTTTTTCTATGTAATAATTACAGATGTGTGCATAATTACATGGTTTTTCTATGTAATAATTACAGATGTGTGCATAATTACATGGTTTTTCTATGTAATATTACAGATGTGTGCATAATTACATGGTTTTTCTATGTAATAATTATATATTTGAGCATAATTATATGGTTTTTCTATGTAATAATTACAGATGTGTGCATAATTACATGGTTTTTCTATGTAATAATTATATATTTGAGCATAATTACATGGTTTTTCTATGTAATAATTACAGATTTGTGCATAATTACATGGTTTTTCTATGTAATAATTACAGATTTGAGCATAATTACATGGTTTTTCTATGTAATAATTACAGATTTGAGTATAATTACAATGTTTTTCCTGTCCGCCTTCGTGGTCGAGTGGTTAAGGTCGCTGACTTGTACACCACTGTAACCTATCATCACTGATGGTCATGGGTTCGAGCCCCGCTCAGGCAGTGTCTCATTTATATGAAAAAGTTGGCAGTTTCTTACGGAGGTTGTAGCACCCAAGTACTGGTTAACCGCTGGAGCCTGCCCAGGAAAGGTGTTGTTGCAATATAGCCCGAAATGGTGCTGATGCAGGCGTAAAACCCGAAATATAACAATATAACATAACAATGTTTTTCTATGTAATAATTACAGATTTGTGCATAATTACATGGTTTTTCTATGTAATAATTACAAATGTGTGCATAATTACATGGTTTTTCTATGTAATAATTATATATTTGAGCATAATTACATGGTTTTTCTATGTAATAATTACAGATGTGTGCATAATTACATGGTTTTTCTATGTAATAATTATATATTTGAGCATAATTACATGGGTTTTCTATGTAATAATTACAGATTCAGTATAATGACATGGTTTTTCTATGTAATAATTACAGATTTGAGCATAATGACATGGGTTTTCTATGTAATAATTACAGATTTGAGCATAATGACATGGGTTTTCTATGTAATAATTACAGATTTGAGCATAATGACATGGGTTTTCTATGTAATAATTACAGATTTGAGCATAATGACATGGGTTTTCTATTTAATGATTACAGATTCAGTATAATGACATGGTTTTTCTATGTAATAATTACAGATTTGAGCATAATGACATGGGTTTTCTATGTAATAATTACAGATTTGAGCATAATGACATGGGTTTTCTATGTAATAATTACAGATTTGAGCATAATGACATGGGTTTTCTATTTAATGATTACAGATTTGGAGAAGCAGCAAGCCACAAACATATTTCTTGGCTTGTTTTCACCGAGGGAGAATTTGCCCAATATTTGGGATTTACCCACAGACTTCTATCTTCATAACCAAGATGCTATGGGAATAAAACAGATTAGGAAAAGGTGAGTGATGTTGACTAATTGAAGAACAAGATGGTCTACTTTACTTGGTTTGGCATCATTGTTGCTATCACTTAATATACAGATCTGTAGTCCAGTGGTAACATGTTGCTATCACTTAATATACAGATCTGTAGTCCAGTGGTAACATGTTGCTATCACTTAATACACAGATCTGTAGTCCAGTGGTAACATGTTGCTATCACTTAATACACAGATCTGTAGTCCAGTGGTAACATGTTGCTATCACTTAATATACAGATCTGTAGTCCAGTGGTAACATGTTGCTATCACTTAATATACAGATCTGTAGTCCAGTGGTAACATGTTGCTATCACTTAATATACAGATCTGTAGTCCAGTGGTAACATGTTGGACTGGTAATCCATGGTAATCGATCCCCCGTCTGACCCTAATAAAATTAACAATCTTTCAGATGGGACTTTAAACGGAGGTCTTGTGTCGGTGCTTTACACTGTGCACTTAAAAGAACCCGAGGAGACTCAGAAATGGGTCTCTGTCTGTATCATTGCACTATCCTCCAAAAATCTAAAATGACTAATCTCTTCAGGAGGCGTCGCTCATATGGGCAACCGGTAGCGACGATAAATAACGTAAAACACACATTGCTATCACCATTTTGTTATATAATTTATTGCACGGTTGCTATATCTGCGGATGCACTTGTTGTATAGTGTTGAAGTTTTACATTGTTTATTTGGCTTACTTTATACATTAGCCTCTTAGCTTGATTGTGAATCAGGTTCATACAGCATTAGTTGGATTGCTCTTGAGACCTCATTCCTGATGGAATCCATCCTCATGAGACCTCATTCCTGATGGAATCCATCCTCATGAGACCTCATTCCTGATGGAATCCATCCTCATGAGACCTCATTCCTGATGGAATCCATCCTCTTGAGACCTCATTCCTGACGGAATCCATCCTCATGAGACCTAATTCCTGATGGAATCCATCCTCTTGAGACCTCATTCCTGATGGAATCCATCCTCTTGAGACCTCATTCCTGATGGAATCCATCCTCATGAGACCTCATTCCTGACAGAATCCATCCTCTTGAGACCTCATTCCTGCTGGGAATCCATCCTCTTGGGACCTCATTCCTGCTGAGAATCCATCATCTTGGGACCTCATTCCTGCTGAGAATCCATCATCTTGGGACCTCATTCCTCATGGAATCCATCATCTTGGGACCTCATTCCTGCTGGGAATCCATCATCTTGGGACCTCATTCCTGCTGGGAATCCATCATCTTGGGACCTCATTCCTGCTGGGAATCCATCCTCTTGAGACCTCATTCCTGCTGGGAATCCATCCTCATGAGACCTCATTCCTGACGGAATCCATCCTCTTGAGACCTCATTCCTGCTGGGAATCCATCCTCTTGGGACCTCATTCCTGCTGAGAATCCATCATCTTGGGACCTCATTCCTGCTGAGAATCCATCATCTTGGGACCTCATTCCTCATGGAATCCATCATCTTGGGACCTCATTCCTGCTGGGAATCCATCATCTTGGGACCTCATTCCTGCTGGGAATCCATCATCTTGGGACCTCATTCCTGCTGGGAATCCATCCTCTTGAGACCTCATTCCTGCTGGGAATCCATCCTCATGAGACCTCATTCCTGACGGAATCCATCCTCTTGAGACCTCATTCCTGCTGGGAATCCATCCTCTTGGGACCTCATTCCTGCTGAGAATCCATCATCTTGGGACCTCATTCCTGCTGAGAATCCATCATCTTGGGACCTCATTCCTCATGGAATCCATCATCTTGGGACCTCATTCCTGCTGGGAATCCATCATCTTGGGACCTCATTCCTGCTGGGAATCCACCATCTTGGGACCTCATTCCTGCTGGGAATCCATCATCTTGGGACCTCATTCCTGCTGGGAATC
>CM026387.1:65082463-65096510 GCA_014843695.1 Archivesica marissinica | reverse complement strand
CATTCCTGCTGGGAATCCATCATCTTGGGACCTCATTTCTGCTGAGAATCCATCATCTTGGGACCTCATTCCTCATGGAATCCATCCTCTTGGGACCTCATTCCTGCTGGGAATCCATCATCTTGGGACCTCATTCCTGATGGGAATCCATCATCTTGGGACCTCATTCCTGCTGAGAATCCATCATCTTGGGACCTCACTCCTGCTGAGAATCCATCATCTTGAGACCTCATTCCTGCTGGGAATCCAACCCCATGATGAATAGAAGAGACAATGGTAATATGAAATGTCTTGCTTAAGAACACCACAACAACCCTTCAATTACGAGGCGGAGAAGATATATGATATATTCAGCGATTGTGCGGATTTGTAATGTTAATAGCCGGTCTTGCAGGATTTAGTGTTTATAGCTAGATGATGATTTTCAGTGCCACTGGATTTTCGACACCATGTTGTTTGTTTATTTTTATTTATATGAATACATATCTGCATCTATAGTTATTACACTGGTGAAATACGACAAAATATGTAATGGCGTTGTTAACTGTCTGCAGCGTAAATGATGTTATAAATGTATGTTGCAGTTATACTATGTGGTGTGATCCTAAAGTGTTTGATTGTTTGCCGTTGCCATATGGAGAAGGTATGTTATACTATGAGTATTTCATTGTTGCATGTTATTAACACCCATTTTTTTCCTTTTTTTTTTCGGGCCCCAAATTTGGGGAACCCCATTTATTTGTTCTGTCCAGGGACTAGTATAAGAGTCAGAGCACATCCCCTAGTAGCCTTACATGCTTTATATATATTTATCAACATTTGTTTTGAGGACAACATCATAAAGATCGTATTTTATATAGTATTTTTGGGTAATTATAAATTTAAGAAACACGGGGTGGATGTTGCAGCTTGTCTGTAATATTTCAAAGGATTTTCTCGTCTAAACAGTTTTGACATCATAATTAGCACCTACTGTAATTATCCAATTACATGGCAGAGTGTCAATTAACACTTGCCATGGATGCGACCACAACATTGTTAATTCAAATATCCTGGGGCGATTTCTTTTGTATTGGAAGGTTTTATGATGGCTTCAAATTGTAAAAGAAAGTAACGTATCGGATTTATGACAGTTTATATCATTTTTGCAAATATTATAAATTTATTACCGAATATTCGAATATTGGAATAGTATTCGGATATTCGGATATTCGGCCGTTTGAGCGAATATTGGAATAGTCGAATACTCTGCCATACCTAGTAATAATGGACGGAATTCATAAACACGGAACAGTGAGACTATAATGACATTATTTATTCGTAAATATATTGGTGTGGCAGGTGATGTATATGTCATTTTGTGGAAAAAATTGCTAATTTCTTTAAAAAAATGATATTTATATGGCAACATAAATGGGATATAGTGAAATTAAAACTGGGGTAGGTTTAAAGTGTTCACCACTTATTTACCTGTCTGATCTCTATGATCGGTTAGAAATAGATTGTAAGTGCACAAGGTATGTTTATTTATATTTCCGGTAACTGGAGCGTGAAATATTGCGTGATCTCTCGCGACTTGCTATTCCCACAGTTAGGTGAAAACCCGTTCTGGCCGAAAAATCTTCACACCGGGATACATTTACAATATTTATTGCGAATATATGTATATGATAATTATAGGATTTTTTAGCTCACAAAAATAAACAAATAAAAAACAACAGAAACAATGTATCCCATGATACAGCCAGCCACATCCATGCCATTCATTACATGTATATCAAAGTAAAATAATAACTGGGATTAGTTTATACAAATTTATTTTAGCTCGATTGCGAAACAAGTTCATACAACTTATATTAATCACTCTCGAGACCTCATTCCTGATGGAGAGAGGAGAGAGAAGAGGCAACGTGGAATTTAAATGCCTTGCCTAAGGGCACAATCGTAACGGCTCCAGCGGGGCTCGAACTCCGGACCTTAAAAAATGGGATTATCTGTTAATAATCATAATGGTTACAATTACATTTATCATATATATATATGTGCATTATGTTTTTTCCACAATGCAAGTTTAAAAGAATGTTTAAATTTAATGTAAGAAATACAGATACATGTAATATGAAATTGGTATTGTTTGCATCTGCAATCCGTTATCAGCTGACATATAAGTAAATATATTCATGAAGCTTTATCCCTTCGTAATTCACTTGTTTAGGATATATGAGTTACCAGTTGAATACTCCCTACACTCTTAATACAGTCATTATCATGGTTTGCATAGTCTAAAATCCATCATGACATTGTCATTATTTTTCCATGTATGTCCATAATCATTACATCATTTGTCCATCCTCATCATGATTGCATATATCATAATATTGTACTATATATATTGTAAATATGTTTAAATGTTACAGACGAGAAACTGTAAAGTTTAAGTCTTAATAAAGCATTCTTCTTCTTCATATACAGTCGACAAATTTAATTTATATGTCATTTTTACCAAATAGAGTGCCACTATACATTTATAGCAAAATTCTAGGTTTCAAAGTTTCTATAGCAAGTGCAATGTTTGCTATTGTAATTCAAAATGGTACAGTTTTTATCATTAACCACTTCATATTCAACAGCAATGTCAAGAGTTGGAAAATATTTTGGAAATTTATTCCAATTTAAATATGTATTTTCCATTATGTGGAAAATGTCTTGTGGCCCTTTCCGCATATCATTGGCTTGCTATATGAATTAGTTTATGCAAAATATATTTTAGCTGGAATGTGAAACACGTTCTTTCAAGTTTAATTGTCACGCTCGAAGGCTCATTCCGTGTGGAAGCCTTCATCACTATGGAGAGATTAGAGGCAATATGGAATTTAGTGATTGGACTAAGGATACAATGATTCTGACAGGGGTCACACTCCTAACTACTGACAGGGGTCATACTCCCAGCTTCTGACAGGGGTCACACCCCCAACCTCTGACAGGGGTCACACTCCCAACCTTTGACAGGGGTCACACTCCCAGCCTCTGACAGGGGTCACACTCCCAACCTCTGACAGGGATCACACTCCCAACCTCTGACAGGAGTCACACTCCCAACCTCTGACAGGAGTCACACCCCAACCTCTGACAGGAGTCACACTACCAACCTCTGACAGGGATCACACTCCCAACCTCTGACAGGGGTCACACTCCCAACCTCTGACGGGGATCACACTCCCAACCTCTGACAGGGATCACACTCCCAACCTCTGACAGGAGTCACACCCCAACCTCTGACAGGAGTCACACTCCCACCTCTGACAGGGGTCACACTCCCAACCTCTGACAGGGGTCACACTCCCAACCTCTGACAAGGTCACACTCCCAACCTCTGACAGGAGTCACACTCCCAACCTCTGACAGGGATCACACTCCCAACCTCTGACAGGAGTCACACTCCCAACCTCTGACAGGGATCACACTCCCAACCTCTGACAGGAGTCACACTCCCAACCTCTGACAGGGATCACACTCCCAACCTCTGACAGGAGTCACACTCCCCAACCTCTGACAGGGGTCACACTCCCAACCTCTGACAGGAGTCACACTCCCAACCTCTGACAGGGGTCACACTCCCAACCTCTGACAGGAGTCACACTCCCAACCTCTGACAGGGATCACACTCCCAACCTCTGACAGGAGTCACACTCCCAACCTCTGACAGGAGTCACACTCCCAACCTCTGACAGGAGTCACACTCCCAACCTCTGACAGGGGTCACACTCCCAACCTCTGACAGGGGTCACACTCCCATTAGACCTCATAAGCTCCACGGAGAACACCCTGTTCATTAGACAACAGAATCTCCACCGAGAACACCCTGTTCATTAGACCACAGAATCTCCACCGAGAACACACTGTTCATTAGACCACAGAATCTCCATGGAGGCTAAATGATTGTATTATATGTTATTTGTCTAGCGTGTAAAGCGGACAACTGCGTGGTTGGAATCTTTTCAAAGTGTGATGAGGGTGTGGATACCTTCCTTGATCACTACAAGCCATATGAGAGAACAGAATTCCAGAAACTATTTGACACCATGGGAAAAGCTATAAGGTAGGTCCTTCATTTCAAATTAAGGAGGCCTAGTTGTTACGGTCATTGACTTCAAATTACTTATTCCTTACCACTGTATGTTCGAATTCCACTCGGGATGTGGACTACATTCATGTGAGGAAGCTCTCCAGCTGAATTGTGGAAGGTTGGTGGTTCTACCTGGGTGCCTGTCTGAATACTGCTTTAAGGGAGTATCCATTATCTTCCATCAATAACAGTTGGAGAGTGTGTCATATGACCTAAACTGTGACCCTTAAACTAGGGATGGGAATGAATGTTCAAATATTCGAGTATTCTCTCAAATATAATAATATTCAAATGTTAAAATCGGATTCGAATATTAAAGAAATGGATTTTAAGTTTTTCAATTCAAATTTCAATACATTGCAGTTAAAGTGTTTGCTTATTTTTAAATATATTAAGATTCAAACACAAAAGAATGGCACCAGCTTCGACCCATGGGGTGCGAACATTTAAATATATTAAGATTCAAACACAAAAGAATGGCACCAGCTTCGACCCATGGGGTGCGAACATTTAAATATATTAAGATTCAAACACAAAAGAATGGCAATAGTTTCGACCCATGAGGTGCGAACAGTGGCCACGATTTGGCTCCAATTAACAATGCAGGCCCCTCACTGCTGTAGCCTGTAGGTGTGTTGAATTCTTTCATGTGAGGAAGCTATCCAACTGGCTTGTGGAAGGTCAGTGGTTCTACCCATCCGCCCGTCCGTGTCTGAAATACTGAAATAGTCTTCTTCCACCAATAATAGCTGAAGAGTCGCCATATAACCTGTTTGTGCAACTTTAAACTACATAACAAACCTTATTTTAAAATCATACAAACCCACAATAATTACTCTTGTCAGTTAGATTTCCTTATTCAATTTCATGTTTGATTTTATTTTTATGCGTGCCTGGTATAGTTTTACATTCTGTCAAATAAGTTCTTGTAACATATACTCTCATTGACACAAACGAAGGTGGATTGATGGTCTATGCTGCAATTTTTGCATGCGGAAAACATAGTACTTAGAGAAACTGCACCAGTCCGATATGGGGACAACATGCCATCTCATATACTTCCCAGGCCAGGAATTATAGTTGGGTAGCAGTAGTGCTTATCCGGTAGCCAACATTTTACATCACTTTAGTTTACTTTCCATGACTACGAGGTTGTGCACCGGAAGTTGCAGATTGTATGTAGCAATGTTATTTCTGCTAACGTCTGTACCACCACCTAGTGGGCGCCCACTACATAGCAGAGTGGTTACGGTCGCTGAATCAATTGCAGAAGGTCGGTGGTTCTACTTGGGTGCCCGTCCATGTCACCAAATACCCGGGATCTTCCTCCACCAATGATGGCTGGAGAGTCGCCAAGACGTAAGTAGTTGGTGCGACTTTAAACCCCGAAAAACAAACAGTACCACCTAGTCTGAAAATTTGTGCTTTGTGTCGTTTTAGCAATTTCAAGCCAAAAATCTGGAGAAACCTAAGTCCGAGTCCCTTTGAAAGGAGAGTTTTTCCTGAAGCAAAGGAAAGCAAGTATGTATTTTTTAAATTTGAACATGGTAAGACAATGTGTTGATGTTTTATATGTTTGCATTGTTATTAGGCTCCTGTTGAGCACCTTCTAGCCAACTAAGTTTACAGTCCGATAAACGCAGTTACCCCTGAGACGTTCCAAATCGTCACAAATCGCACATATTTCTATGCCTTGTCAATAATACCACGCTTTGCATAAGTAACCTTGCTGCTCTATTAATTGAACCGAAATGACGTAAATAGAGGTTTAGCACAACCTTGGTAGCATTTATGGTCGTATACAGTCGTGAAATGTTCAGAAAATGCATCATAACTATAAGGTATGAAATCAATCTCTGTTGCGTTTGATGGAATATTCAATACATGTGTGCTGTTTAGTTTATACACATTTATTTTAGCTCGATTGCGAAACAAGTTCTTACAACTTATATTAATCACTCTCGATACCTCATTCCTGATGGAATCCATCGCCACGAGTGAGAGAGAAGAGGCATGTGGAATTTAAATGCCTTGCCTAAGGGCACAATCGTAACGGCTCCAGCGGGGCTCAAACTCTGGACCTTTCACACCTGAAGAGAACGCGCATCCACTGCGCTATCACGACTTCTTCCACTGTGTGCTGTTTAAAGGGTGTGGGGGAAAAATAATCTAGGGAGAATACTTTATATACATGTACTGTACATGTATTTGTGTAAATGTATATGTAACTCTTGGAAGAAATGAAACGTACATGCTACAGGATAGCTCAACAAAACACATGGTATGACTTAATGTATGAACTGACAGGCAATCATTACCAACAATCTCTGATGTCACAGTAGTCGATGAAACTCGCAACACAATGTCTGTAAGCTTGTGTAATCTTACGGCCGAACGAGACCAAGTGATTTAATGGCTAAAAACCATAACAAGACCAAGTGATTTAATGGCTAAAAACCTGAATGAGACCAAGTGATTTAATGGCTAAAAACCTGAATGAGACCAAGTAATTTAATGGCTAAAACAAGACCAAGTGATTTAATGGCTAAAAACCTGAATGAGACCAAGTGATTTAATGGCTAAAAACCTGAATGAGACCAAGTAATTTAATGGCTAAAACCATAACAAGACCAAGTGATTTAATGGCTAAAAACCTGAATGAACCAAAAACAAACCAAGTATTTAATGGCTAAAAACCTGAATGAGACCAAGTATTTAATGGCTAAAAACCAAAGACCAAGTGATTAATGGCTAAAACCAAAACCAAGTATTTAATGGCTAAAAACCTGAATGAGACCAAGTAATTTAATGGCTAAAAACCAAAGACCAAGTGATTTAATGGCTAAAACCTGAATGAGACCAAGTAATTTAATGGCTAAAAACCATAACAAGACCAAGTAATTTAATGGCTGAAAACCTGAATGAGACCAAGTAATTTAATGGCTAAAAACCTGAATGAGACCAAGTAATTTAATGGCTAAAACAAGACCAAGTGATTTAATGGCTAAAAACCTGAATGAGACCAAGTAATTTAATGGCTAAAAACCATAACAAGACCAAGTAATTTAATGGCTAAAACCTGAATGAGACCAAGTGATTTAATGGCTAAAAACCTGAATGAGACCAAGTGATTTAATGGCTAAAAACCTGAATGAGACCAAGTGATTTAATGGCTAAAAACCTGAATGAGACCAAGTGATTTAATGGCTAAAAACCTGAATGAGACCAAGTAATTTAATGGCTAAAAACCTGAATGAGACCAAGTGATTTAATGGCTAAAAACCTGAATGAGACCAAGTAATTTAATGGCTAAAAACCATAACAAGACCAAGTAATTTAATGGCTAAAAACCTGAATGAGACCAAGTAATTTAATGGCTAAAAACCTGAATGAGACCAAGTAATTTAATGGCTAAAACAAGACCAAGTGATTTAATGGCTAAAAACCTGAATGAGACCAAGTAATTTAATGGCTAAAACCATAACACAAAAACAAAACCTGAATGAGACCAAGTAATTAATGGCTAAAAACCTGAATGAGACCAAGTAATTTAATGGCTAAAAACAGACCAAGTGATTTAATGGCTAAAAACCTGAATGAGACCAAGTAATTTAATGGCTAAAAACCATAACAAGACCAAGTGATTTAATGGCTAAAAACCTGAATGAGACCAAGTAATTTAATGGCTAAAAACCTGAATGAGACCAAGTGATTTAATGGCTAAAAACCTGAATGAGACCAAGTGATTTAATGGCTAAAACAAGACCAAGTAATTTAATGGCTAAAAACCTGAATGAGACCAAGTAATTTAATGGCTAAAACCATAACAAGACCAAGTAATTTAATGGCTAAAAACCATAACAAGACCAAGTAATTTAATGGCTAAAACCTGATTTAACCACTTCTTTTAGTGTGAACGTCCGTAATAAGAAATAGTATAATTTTCAAGTTAGTTTCTGTTTGCTGTCAAAATTAAAAACTACAGACAAAACAAATTCATTAGAATATATTACCTAATAATTAACCGTACATCTAATCACGCAGGAATACGAAACGCAGCCAGTGGAAGAGAAATTGCGATCTTTCACTGTTTCAAAGCGGTGTAAACTGGAGTTTTCTTTCACTGAGAAAACTCTATCATTCATTGGAAAGTTTAAAAGAAATAATCCCCTGCCCACAGTTTTCTAACATGGGTGGACAAAATGAACCTGTCTAGGGCTATGGTCCTACCATGAATCTGAATGGGGGATTTGTTTGTTTTTACGTTTATTTATCATCGCTACCGCTTGCCTATATGAGCGACGCCTCTTGAAAGAGATTAGTCATTTTAGATTTTGGAGGATAGTGCAATGATACAGACAGAGACCCATTCCAGAGTCTCCTCTGGTTCTTTTACGTGCATGGTGTAAAGCACCGACACGAGACCTCGGTTTAAAGTCCCATCTAAAAGACTGTTAATTTTATTAGGGTCAGACGAGGGGATCGAACCTACGATACCTGGATTACCAGTCCAGCATGTTACCACTGGACTACAGATCCGTCAGTATGGGGATTTATGCCTGGTTTTATGTGATGAGGGTTATGTCCACTTGTGTCAAAAAACATGGGAGGGATTAAGGCCTACACTTGTTATACCCCCCCCCCCCCGTATGCCAGTCATAATGGATATATTTAAAAGGTGTGGAAGTCGTGATAGCTCAGTGGTAGATCATTCGTTTCAGGTGCGAAGGGCCCGGAGTTCGCATCCAGCTGTATGAATGTGTCCTTAGGCAAGGCATTTAAATTCCACATTGCCTCTTCTCTCTCCCTTGTGGTGATGGATTCCATCAGGAATGAGGTCTCTCGTGAGATTAATATAAATTGTAGGACCTTGTTTCGCAATCGAGCTAATGTGAATTTGTATAAACCAAAAGTGCTAAAATTGGCTCATCTACTATAGTATTACACCAATAAGCATGTCCTGTATGTATTGTGTTTGTTTTGCAGTTTGTAGGCATTTTGATTTATTGATTTATGTATTACTCTTGTAAATATGACCCTACATATTGTGTACTAAATTATAGTCCTGTTCAAATTGATGTCAAAATTGTTAAAAAGATTGTATCATTTAATTGTAATCATTATAAAACCATTGTTCCATGAGACACTCCCATATACGAGACACTCCATACAGTGCACGAGACACTCACATACAGTGCACGAGACACTCACATACAGTGCACGAGACACTCACATACAGTGCACGAGACACTCACATATACGAGACACTCACATATACGAGACACTCACATACGTGCACGAGACACTCACATACATCGAGACACTCACATACATGCACGAGACACTCACATACTGTGCATGACACTCACATACAGTCACGAGACACTCACATACAGTGCATGAGACACTCACATATACGAGACACTCACATATACGAGACACTTGCATACAGTCACGAGACACTCACATATACGAGACACTCACATACAGTGCACGAGACACTCACATATACGAGACACTCACATACAGTACATGAGACACTCACATACAGTCACGAGACACTCACATACTGTGCACGAGACACTCACATACACTGCACAAGACACTCACATACAGTCACGAGACACTCACATATACGAGACACTCACATACAGTGCACGAGACACTCACATATGTACGAGACACTCACATACACTCACAAGACACTCGCATACACTACACGAGACACTCACATACTTACGAGACACTCACATACAGTGCACAAGACACTTGCATACAGTGCACGAGACACTAACATACAATGCATGAGACACTCACATACAGTGCACAAGACACTTGCATACAGTGCACGAGACACTCACATACAGTGCACTAGACACTCACATACAGTGCACTAGACACTCGCATACAGTGCACGAGACACTCACATACAGTGCACTAGACACTAACATACAATGCATGAGACACTCACATACAGTGCACAAGACACTTGCATACAGTGCACGAGACACTCACCTACAATGCATGAGACACTCACATACAGTGCATGAGACACTCACATACAATGCATGAGACACTCACATACAATGCATGAGACACTCACATACAATGCATGAGACACTCACATACAATGCACGAGACACTCACATACAATGCACGAGACACTCACATACAGTGCATGAGACACTCACATACAGTGCATGAGACACTCACATACAGTGCATGAGACACTCACATACAGTGCACGAGGCACTCCCATACAGTGCACGAGACACTCACATACAGTGCACGAGACACTCCCATACAGTGCATGAGACTCTCCCATACATCACGAGACACTCCATATACAACACCACATAGAGACACTCCCAACATCACTAGACACTCCATAATGAGACACTCCATATCAGGACACTCACATATACGAGACACTCACATACATCATGGACATCACATATAGAGACACTCCATACATCACGAGACACTCACATACAGTCACAGACACTCACATATACGAGACACTCCATACAGTACAGACACTCACATACATACGAGAACTCGCATACATCACAGACACTCCATACACATAACACCATCATCACGAGACACTCACATACATCACGAACACTCCATACATCACGAGACACTCACATACATCACGAGACACTCATATACGAGACACTCACATACATCACGAGACACTCACATATACGAGACACTCCATACAGTGCACGAGACACTCACATCATTTTGAACAGGAATATGACTGTAACATTTTACCTGCATGTTGATATATGTATATATACATACGTATGTACATGCTGATAGGTTAGCTGCTATTTCCATACAAGGAAGTGGATTTTTCACGTATTCTGGAAGGTTTGATTCACCATATGCATACTGCTTACTCGGCTGCTTTAAATATATTCTCTTACCCAATATTCAACCCCATATATCATATTCTCCTTGTATTCCTTACTTCGCACATTTATTCTTGTATTATTATGTTACGCTTTCGTAGTCAATGTATTTACATAGAATGTATCATTTTTTTCTCGTAATACATGTATATACATACTGATATGAGTGGCCTCCGTGGCCGAGTGGTTACGGTCATTGACTTTCAAATTAAGTGCCCTGTCCTAACTGCTGTAGATTCGGATCACATTTGGTGTATCGAAGTGAAGCTGGCTTGCAGACCGTGCCTGCTCACAGCGGCACCCGGGGTCTTCAACCACCAATAAAAGTTACGAAGCCACCATATGGCCTAAGCTGTTTATCCCACTCTCCCATTAAAAAACAAGCAAGCAAGCATTATAAACACTAAAAAACTAAACTTATGCTCATAAACCAATTGTTGGAATGTTGCCAAATTTGGTCAGTAGCCTCCACTATGGTTATATAGTAAGTAATGTTTACAGTATTATTTTATATATATATACTGAGTCAAAAAAGAAACGATACCTGGTGTTTATGTGTCTATAATTTCAACATTTATTAAGAAAATTCTTTGAAAATTCATAAGATGATAGTCCAACATGTTTGAAAGAGGAGCACATAAAGCATAATGAGCCTCCGAAACTGTCTGCTGCGTGATGACATAATTCGTCGGACAGGGGTCTAATGGAGTTTTCACACAGACGTCAATACCGAGTATGGGCACCATTTGCGTCTCTCACTGCAATGCACCGCCGTCGCATCGAACGGAAGAGTGTCTGAATCTCTTGCTGGTCAATATTTGTCCACTCCTAACGCAAAACATCCCTCAGTTGGTTTAACGTTACCGGCTGACGTCGTCTGACGCGGCGGTCTAACGTATCCCACAAATGTTCTATGGGTGACATGTCTGGTGACAAAGCAGGCCACGGCAGGGTTTCAATATTGTTCTGCTCCAATAATGTGGTGGAAATCCGAGCAGTATGACACCTGACGTTGTCCTGTTGGAACAGTGTGACGTTTCTGTTGGCGTTAAAGAACGGCACAACAACTGGCGCAAGGATCTCATCACAGTACCGCTGGGCGTTTAGGTTCCCGTCCACCACTATCAGTTCAGTGCGACTGCCGAAGGTGATACCGCCCCCGAACAGATCGACCTGACGTACACATGCGTCGGCGTAACGTTCACCGCGTCTGCGATATACCCGCTCTCTGCCATCCGCTCGACGCAAACAGAACCGCGATTCATCGCTAAACATCACCGAATTCCACTGTAACCGAGTCCAGCGAGCACGTTCCGTCGTCTATTCCCGCCGTACGTCACGGTGACGTCGTGTCAGGATGGGTCCAACATATGGCCGATAGGCACGAATGCCACGTTCACCGAGCCGGTTCCTGACTGTTTGTGCACTGAAGCGTTTGTTGGTCATCCCAGGAGTAACGGCAGCTGTATGCGTAGCAGGTAGGAACCGGTCACGTAAATGTGACGTCCGAATGTGACGGTCCTGTTCACGCGTCGTCACACGTGGTCGACCAGATCTTGGACGGTCGTCCACCGATCCATGTGTTCGATAACGTCGAAGTAGACGTGTTATCGTGATCCGTGTAACCCCGAGTCGATTTGCGACGTCACGCTGACGTAAATCGCCGTCAATCATGCCAATGGCAGGCATTCTCTGATTGCGGTTTAGCCTAGGCATTTTGTTAGAGGTAACAATGGGTATGTAAGGTGTTTTTTCTCGATGATAATGCAATACCAGTACAATAAACCGGTTTTCCGATTTGTACATGTGTAGGAAGTTGTCTTTGTTGAGGAGCACGTGCAAATCGGAAATTCGGCGTTCCAGGATTATCGGGTGTTTATTTACCTGTGTTTATGGTTGGCTGACGTTGCAATAAGATACCCGGTACTGATACGTAATAATATATTAAACCTTTCTATGGTTTTATCCGTTTTACGTCATTTTTAGTTTGGTATCGTTTCTTTTTTGACTCAGTATATATATAAATTTAACATGGATTTCTGTACTATGGCTTTGTGGCCTAGTGGTTAGAGCACTGGCCTACTTATCCAGAGGACCGAGGTTTGAATTCCAGTGTGGAAATTTTCATAATTCTTTTTTTTTATGGAAATCAAATGTACAATTACATGAATATAAATAGAATTATTTTTACCTCCATATAATCCAAATATGTACACTATCATAATCCTTGCTGTATTGCACAGTAGAAATAGTAACAGCAGCAGTAACAGTATCACATTCGTCAAAAGACATATCTTTTTACATACATGTTTATACACTACATGAGAAATGTTATGTTATGATTCCAACTAAAGGTTGCATTCAAGACCTTCGTTGTAAGATTGGTCCATTATGATTCCAACTAAAGATTGCATTCAAGACCTTCGTTGTAAGATTGGTCCATTATGATTCCAACTAAAGATTGCATTCAAGACCTTCGTTGTAAGATTGGTCCATTATGATTCCAACTAAAGGTTGCATTCAAGACCTTCGTTGTAAGATTGGTCCATTATGATTCCAACTAAAGATTGCATTCAAGACCTTCGTTGTAAGATTGGTCCATTATGATTCCAACCAGAGATTGCATTCAAGACCTTCATTGTAAGATTGGTCCATTATGATTCCAACTAAAGGTTGCATTCAAGACCTTCGTTGTAAGATTGGTCCATTATGATTCCAACTAAAGATTGCATTCAAGACCTTCGTTGTAAGATTGGTCCATTATGATTCCAACTAAAGATTGCATTCAAGACCTTCGTTGTAAGATTGGTCCATTATGATTCCAACTAAAGATTGCATTCAAGACCTTCATTGTAAGATTGGTCCATTATGATTCCAACTAAAGATTGCATTCAAGACCTTCGTTGTAAGATTGGTCCATTATGATTCCAACTAAAGATTGCATTCAAGACCTTCGTTGTAAGATTGGTCCATTATGATTCCAACTAAAGGTTGCATTCAA
>CM026387.1:65046656-65081463 GCA_014843695.1 Archivesica marissinica | reverse complement strand
AAAGATTGCATTCAAGACCTTCGTTGTAAGATTGGTCCATTATGATTCCAACTAAAGATTGCATTCAAGACCTTCGTTGTAAGATTGGTCCATTATGATTCCAACTAAAGATTGCATTCAAGACCTTCGTTGTAAGATTGGTCCATTATGATTCCAACTAAAGATTGCATTCAAGACCTTCGTTGTAAGATTGGTCCATTATGATTCCAACTAAAGATTGCATTCAAGACCTTCGTTGTAAGATTGGTCCATTATGATTCCAACTAAAGATTGCATTCAAGACCTTCGTTGTAAGATTGGTCCATTATGATTCCAACTAAAGATTGCATTCAAGACCTTCGTTGTAAGATTGGTCCATTATGATTCCAACTAAAGATTGCATTCAAGACCTTCGTTGTAAGATTGGTCCATTATGATTCCAACTAAAGATTGCATTCAAGACCTTCGTTGTAAGATTGGTCCATTATGATTCCAACTAAAGATTGCATTCAAGACCTTCGTTGTAAGATTGGTCCATTATGATTCCAACTAAAGATTGCATTCAAGACCTTCATTGTAAGATTGGTCCATTATGATTCCAACTAAAGATTGCATTCAAGACCTTCGTTGTAAGATTGGTCCATTATGATTCCAACTAAAGATTGCATTCAAGACCTTCGTTGTAAGATTGGTCCATTATGATTCCAACTAAAGATTGCATTCAAGACCTTCGTTGTAAGATTGGTCCATTATGATTCCAACTAAAGATTGCATTCAAGACCTTCGTTGTAAGATTGGTCCATTATGATTCCAACTAAAGATTGCATTCAAGACCTTCGTTGTAAGATTGGTCCATTATGATTCCAACTAAAGATTGCATTCAAGACCTTCGTTGTAAGATTGGTCCATTATGATTCCAACTAAAGATTGCATTCAAGACCTTCGTTGTAAGATTGGTCCATTATGATTCCAACTAAAGATTGCATTCAAGACCTTCGTTGCAGTCATTGTTTGCTTGGGAATACTCTCTTAGCATTTTGCAGCGCCCAGCTTCTTTTGCTTACTTTAGAGACATCCGGGGTAGCCAGTGGTACCTGGAGAGACACCATATTACCTAAGCTGTGTTGTTGAGACTTTAAACCCCAAATGCAAAATACCCACTTAACGCTTGAGTGAGCTCATAAAATGAATCCATGCCCGGAGGATGCGCAATCTGTGAACTTGAGAATGCCATAAACTTGTTATCTGTGAACTTGTTATCTGTGAACTTGTTATCTGTGAACTTGTTCTTGAGAATGCCATAAACTGCTAATCATATGCTTAACATTTGTGTCAAGTTATTTTAAAATTCCTCCGGCCGTTCAAGAGTTATGGAGCATAACCGAAAAATAGTCATTTGTAGTAAGTTTTATTTGTGATCTTGGCCGTCCAGCGACATGGCTGAAACCTTTTCTCTCTCGGGATACACTAAATTTCCAATGAAATGGATGTATGCATTTCTCTCTTGGGATACACTAAATTTCCAATGAAATGGATGTATGTATTTCTCTCTCGGGATACACTAAATTTCCAATGAAATGGATGTATGCATTTCTCTCTCGGGATACACTAAGTTTCCAATGAAATGGATGTATGCATTTCTCTCTTGGGATACACTAAATTTCCAATGAAATGGATGTATGTATTTCTCTCTCGGGATACACTAAATTTCCAATGAAATGGATGTATGCATTTCTCTCTCGGGATACACTAAGTTTCCAATGAAATGGATGTATGCATTTCTCTCTCGGGATACACTAAATTTCCAATGAAATGGATGTATGTATTTCTCTCTCGGGATACACTAAATTTCCAATGAAATGGATGTATGCATTTCTCTCTCGGGATACACTAAATTTCAATGAAATGGATGTATGTATTTCTCTCTCGGGATACACTAAGTTTCCAATGAAATGGATGTATGCATTTCTCTCTTGGGATACACTAAATTTCCAATGAAATGGATGTATGCATTTCTCTCTCGGGATACACTAAATTTCCAATGAAATGGATGTATGCATTTCTCTCTCGGGATACACTAAGTTTCCAATGAAATGGATGTATGCATTTCTCTCTGACTGTCCACTTGTTCACATTATAAATAAATTTATTTAAAATTATATCGTAACCGGGAGAAAGCTTCCGGTTGTCTACTTTGTTTATTTATTTCAGTTATCTCGTCGGGAAGTCAAAATTATAATTTTGTTATTTTTCCTGTAGACCGTAATACAAAATGGTGTTGACGTTGATTTGTATTATGTACGACCTATGCAGAAATTCACAGTTTTGCTGTTTTTATTTGTTTTGTTAAGCCTTTTGTTAAGCATTTATTTTACAACTAGTGCGAAGCAAGTTTTAACAACTTATATTAATCACTCTCGTTGGCGCAGATGACAGTGTAAATGTGGTCATTCGTGTGGGAGGAAACCAGAGTACCCGGAGAAAACCCACCTGTCCGATCTGGTGACCATAGTGAAAATAACACAGTTGCATCTTGGGACTTCAATATGAGATGAATCTGAAAATTAAAATTGGCACCAGGCACCTTTATTTGTAATTAGGTTATGCGTTGCTTCAACACTTGCATATATATATAAACTGTAGATATATTTAATAAATGCTATGGCCCAAACAAACATGTCAAAACATGAAATAAGATTACCGGTATATGTTTCTTGTGCACTCTGTAAAATAGATAACTATCCGTGTCTAAATGGTAATCAGTTGTTTTTTGTATTTTTGTTTGTTTTTAAACTTTATTTATTTTACAACGATTGCGGAGCAAGTTTTAACAACTTATATTAATCATTTTCGTTGGCTCAGATGAAAGCGTAAATGCGGTAATTCGTTTGGGAGGAAACCGGAGTACCCGGAGAAAACCCACCTGTCCGATCTGGCGACCATCGTACCATCTCACATATATAATCAGTTGTTATTGTGATAATAAAATTTTAAGCAGGATGGTTTGTTGCAGTCTGGTATGAAATAACCGTTTACCTGTGTGACTAGATCATGTTATGTTGCAGTCTGGTATGAAATAACCGTTTACCTGTGTGACTAGATCATGTTATGTTGCAGTCTGGTATGAAATAACCATTTACCTGTGTGACTAGATCATGTTATGTTGCAGTCTGGTATGAAATAACTGTTTACCTGTGTGACTAGATCATGTTATGTTGCAGTCTGGTATGAAATAACCGTTTACCTGTGTGACTAGATCATGTTATGTTGCAGTCTGGTATGAAATAACCGTTTATCTGTGTGACTAGATCATGTTATGTTGCTGTCTGGTGTTAATAACCGTTTATCTGTGTGACTAGATCATGTTATGTTGCAGTCTGGTATGAAATAACCGTTTACCTGTGTGACTAGATCATGTTATGTTGCAGTCTGGTATGAACTAACCTTTTATCTGTGTGACTAGATCATGTTATGTTGCAGTCTGGTATGAAATAACTGTTTACCTGTGTGACTAGATCATGTTATGTTGCAGTCTGGTATGAAATAACCTTTTATCTGTGTGACTAGATCATGTTATGTTGCAGTCTGGTATGAATAACCGTTTATCTGTGTGACTAGATCATGTTATGTTGCAGTCTGGTATGAATAACCTTTTATCTGTGTGACTAGATCATGTTATGTTGCAGTCTGGTATGAAATAACCGTTTACCTGTGTGACTAGATCATGTTATGTTGCAGTCTGGTATGAACTAACCTTTTATCTGTGTGACTAGATCATGTTATGTTGCAGTCTGGTATGAAATAACCGTTTATCTGTGTGACTAGATCATGTTATGTTGCAGTCTGGTATGAACTAACCTTTTATCTGTGTGACTAGATCATGTTATGTTGCAGTCTGGTATGAAATAACCGTTTATCTGTGTGACTAGATCATGTTATGTTGCAGTCTGGTATGAACTAACCTTTTATCTGTGTGACTAGATCATGTTATGTTGCAGTCTGGTATGAACTAACCTTTTATCTGTGTGACTAGATCATGTTATGTTGCAGTCTGGTATGAACTAACCTTTTATCTGTGTGACTAGATCATGTTATGTTGCAGTCTGGTATGAACTAACCTTTTATCTGTGTGACTAGATCATGTTATGTTGCAGTCTGGTATGAACTAACCTTTTATCTGTGTGACTAGATCATGTTATGTTGCAGTCTGGTATGAACTAACCTTTTATCTGTGTGACTAGATCATGTTATGTTGCAGTCTGGTATGAACTAACCTTTTATCTGTGTGACTAGATCATGTTATGTTGCAGTCTGGTATGAATAACCGTTTATCTGTGTGACTAGATCATGTTATGTTGCAGTCTGGTATGAACTAACCTTTTATCTGTGTGACTAGATCATGTTATGTTGCAGTCTGGTATGAACTAACCTTTTATCTGTGTGACTAGATCATGTTATGTTGCAGTCTGGTATGAACTAACCTTTTATCTGTGTGACTAGATCATGTTATGTTGCAGTCTGGTATGAATAACCGTTTATCTGTGTGACTAGATCATGTTATGTTGCAGTCTGGTATGAACTAACCTTTTATCTGTGTGACTAGATCATGTTATGTTGCAGTCTGGTATGAACTAACCATTTATCTGTGTGACTAGATCATGTTATGTTGCAGTCTGGTATGAACTAACCTTTTATCTGTGTGACTAGATCATGTTATGTTGCTGTCTGGTATGAACTAACCTTTTATCTGTGTGACTAGATCATGTTATGTTGCTGTCTGGTATGAACTAACCTTTTATCTGTGTGACTAGATCATGTTATGTTGCTGTCTGGTATGAAATGACCTTTTATCTGTGTGACTAGATCATGTTATGTTGCTGTCTGGTATGAAATAACCGTTTATCTGTGTGACTAGATCATGTTATGTTTTCTTCTTTCAGTTAAAATTCCTAACATGCAATCATTTTTATTTACAAAAGTCTATTACTTTTGTCAGTCAGTATTAACCCATTTGATTCTGTATACCATTCAAACAGTATTTACAAAGAACATAGAGCCAGATCAACCGTCACAGAACGTGCCGTCTCATCAGGCTCTATGTTGTTTGCTATTCATATGATCTTGCTAAGACACTTGACTATGTAGCAAACAACATAGATCCTGATCAGCATGCAGCGTCACGCTGCGGCTGATCTGGATCTATGTTGTTTGCAAAAGCCTTTAAATGTATCCAGAATGAAATGGGTTAAGTGACTTTATTATTACTTTGCAGGGTTAATACCATATTTGTCGAGCATCCGTGTATAGTGTCCAAACTTGTTTCGCTATCGATATAAAATAAATATGTATAATACTATATATTCACATCCTTCATTGTTTAACCCTTTCAACACCACAGACCTCTAAATAGGCTTACAAAAAGTGTAGATCCAGATGAGCCGGCTCATGATGAGCCGTCTCATTAGGATCTGCACTTTTTGCCAGTCATATTACTATTTCTAGACAAAATTACCCATTTTGATAAATAAACGGGTCCAAATGTAATTTTCTTATTAATTTAACGGTCTAAAAATATCATGCACCAGTCCATGTCAGTTACTTGGTGTTGAATGGGTTAATGGTTTTTATTGTTACAATTGTTTCCTTTTAGGCAAGGCATTTAAATTCAATGTTGCCTCTTCTCCTTTCTCCCTCGTGGCGATGGATTCCATCAGTAATGAGGTCTCGAGAGTGATAAATATAAGTTGTAAGAACTTGTTTCGCAAACAAACCAAAACTAAATCTGTATAAACGTAATAGTTTCTATTTCTGAAGTCATGAGATCAATCCAAACATCAGTGGGAAGGAGTCGACGTCGTCGTTGACATCTAACACGTCAGAAGATGGCAGCACCAGCAGTGCCAGCAGCGTAGATGGGGATATTGTTACGTCCACAACCGATGATGAAGAGAATGACAGCAGTTTACGCAATCTGCCTGGCTATAACAGCTTTGATAGAAACATATATGATCTTGACCTTTCACGCTTCGAGGAAGATGAACACACACAGGACATGTATAAGAGGTACGTACCGGAGTCATGAGTTCCACATTTACTAAATTATTGTCTGGTAAGATCAAGAATAATTAATTGAAATGTTCGTGGGTGCTTCTTGTCGTATTTATATACCTTGCATTCCACATCAAGTAACTGACATGTTCGTGGGTGCTTCTTGTCGTATTTATATACTTTGCATTCAACACCAAGTAACTGACATGGACTGGTGCATTCAACACCAAGTAACTGATATGGACTGGTGCATTCAACACCAAGTAACTGACATGGACTGGTGCATTCAACACCAAGTAACTGACATGGACTGGTGCATTCAACACCAAGTAACTGATATGGACTGGTGCATTCAACACCAAGTAACTGACATGGACTGGTGCATTCAACACCAAGTAACTGATATGGACTGGTGCATTCAACACCAAGTAACTGACATGGACTGGTGCATTCAACACCAAGTAACTGACATGGACTGGTGCAGGATACTTAACCCATTCAACACCAAGTAACTGACATGGACTGGTGCATTCAACACCAAGTAACTGACATGGACTGGTGCATTCAACACCAAGTAACTGATATGGACTGGTGCATTCAACACCAAGTAACTGATATGGACTGGTGCATTCAACACCAAGTAATGGACATGGTGGACTGGTGCATTCAACACCAAGTAACTGACATGGACTGGTGCATTCAACACCAAGTAACTGATATGGACTGGTGCATTCAACACCAAGTAACTGACATGGACTGGTGCATTCAACCCCAAGTAACTGACATGGACTGGTGCATTCAACACCAAGTAACTGGCATGGACTGGTGCATTCAACACCAAGTAACTGACATGGACTGGTGCATTCAACACCAAGTAACTGACATGGACTGGTGCATTCAACCCCAAGTAACTGACATGGACTGGTGCATTCAACACCAAGTAACTGACATGGACTGGTGCATTCAACACCAAGTAACTGACATGGACTGGTGCATTCAACACCAAGTAACTTACATGGACTGGTGCATTCAACACCAAGTAACTCACCAAGTAACTGACATGGGCTGGTGCATTCAACACCAAGTAACTGACATGGACTGGTGCATTCAACACCAAGTAACTGACATGGACTTGTGCATTCAACACCAAGTAACTGACATGGACTCGTGCATTCAACACCAAGTAACTGACATGGACTGGTGCATTCAACACCAAGTAACTGACATGGACTGGTGCATTCAACACCAAGTAACTGACATGGACTGGTCTATGATATTCTTAGACCAATAAATTAATAAGAAAATTACATTTGAACCAGTTCATTTATCAGAATGGTTAATTTTGTCTAAAAATAGTAAAATTACTGACAAAAAGTGCAGATCATGATGAGACGGCTCGCGGCTCATCTGGATCTACGCTTTTTGTAAGCCTATTTAGAGGTATGTGGTGTGAAAGAGTTAAAGCAACATTATGTCGTGGAAAAGGGTAATTTCTACAAGTGTTTACCACTTTCAACTAATAAAACAAACATCGTATACCACATTTGTTGCCATAACAAATTGATATAAACAAGTTATAAAATAATGCATGATGCAGCATGTGTATCATGAATAATCATGCTGTCAATGGTCCTAAACTGTTTTCGTACAAATTTACTGTTAGATCTCACATTTTGCACCGTTTGATTTTCTGCGTAATCTGAATTAACGTACATTTAAACATCAGTATCGCGCAATTACCTCCACTGTATAGTAGTAGGATTGAGTAATAAACAAATGTAGCTTCCGGGTCATGTTAACCGTTATGGAAATTTCTACTTTCACTTTTGCTAGTTTGTAGGTTGCATTACCATTGTTTACTGAAAGAAAGAGTGTGTTGTAGCAATGTGTGAATATATATGTGAAAATATGCATTATATATGAAAACATGCATTTTATATGCTATATATATGTGAAAATATGCCTTTTATATGCTATATATATGTGAAAATATACATTTTATATGCTATGTATATGTGAAAACATACATTTTATATGCTATATATATGTGAAAATATACATTTTATATGCTATGTATATGTGAAAACATACATTTTATATGCTATATATATGTGAAAATATACATTTTATATGCTATGTATATGTGAAAATATACATTTTATATGCTATATATATATATGTGAAAATATGCATTTTATATGCTATTTATACGTGAAAACATGCCTTTTATATGCTATGTATATGTGAAAACATGCCTTTTATATGCTATGTATATGTGAAAACATGCCTTTTATATGCTATATATATGTGAAAATATACATTTTATTTGCTATGTATATGTGAAAATATACATTTTATATGCTATTTATATGTGAAAATATACATTTTATATGTGAAAATATACATTTTATATGCTATATATATATATGTGAAAATATGCCTTTTATATGCTATTTATATGTGAAAATATACATTTTATATGCTATATATATGTGAAAATATACATTTTATATGCTATGTATATGTGAAAACATACATTTTATATGCTATATATATGTGAAAATATACATTTTATATGCTATGTATATGTGAAAATATACATTTTATATGCTATTTATATGTGAAAATATACATTTTATATGCTATATATATGTGAAAATATACATTTTATATGCTATGTATATGTGAAAACATACATTTTATATGCTATATATATGTGAAAATATACATTTTATATGCTATGTATATGTGAAAATATACATTTTATATGCTATTTATATGTGAAAATATACATTTTATATGCTATATATATGTGAAAATATACATTTTATATGCTATGTATATGTGAAAACATGCCTTTTATATGCTATATATATGTGAAAATATACATTTTATTTGCTATGTATATGTGAAAATATACATTTTATATGCTATTTATATGTGAAAATATACATTTTATATGTGAAAATATACATTTTATATGCTATATATATATATGTGAAAATATGCCTTTTATATGCTATTTATATGTGAAAATATACATTTTATATGCTATATATATGTGAAAATATACATTTTATATGCTATGTATATGTGAAAACATACATTTTATATGCTATATATATGTGAAAATATACATTTTATATGCTATGTATATGTGAAAATATACATTTTATATGCTATGTATATGTGAAAACATACATTTTATATGCTATATATATGTGAAAATATACATTTTATATGCTATGTATATGTGAAAACATACATTTTATATGCTATATATATGTGAAAATATACATTTTATATGCTATGTATATGTGAAAATATACATTTTATATGCTATTTATATGTGAAAATATACATTTTATATGCTATATATATGTGAAAATATACATTTTATATGCTATGTATATGTGAAAATATACATTTTATATGCTATGTATATGTGAAAATATACATTTTATATGCTATATATATGTGAAAATATGCATTTTATATGCTATTTATACATGAAAACATGCCTTTTATATGCTATATATATGTGAAAATATGCCTTTTATATGCTATATATATGTGAAAATATACATTTTATATGCTATGTATATGTGAAAACATACATTTTATATGCTATATATATGTGAAAATATACATTTTATATGCTATGTATATGTGAAAATATACATTTTATATGCTATTTATATGTGAAAATATACATTTTATATGCTATATATATATATATGTGAAAATATGCATTTTATATGCTATTTATACGTGAAAACATGCCTTTTATATGCTATGTATATGTGAAAACATGCCTTTTATATGCTATATATATGTGAAAATATACATTTTATATGCTATGTATATGTGAAAATATACATTTTATATGCTATTTATATGTGAAAATATACATTTTATATGTGAAAATATACATTTTATATGCTATATATATATATGTGAAAATATGCCTTTTATATGCTATTTATATGTGAAAATATGCCTTTTATATGTGAAAATATGCCTTTTATATGCTATATATATGTGAAAATATACATTTTATATGCTATGTATATGTGAAAATATACATTTTATATGCTATTTATATGTGAAAATATACATTTTATATGCTATTTATATGTGAAAATATACATTTTATATGCTATATATATGTGAAAATATGCCTTTTATATGCTATTTATATGTGAAAATATGCCTTTTATATGCTATATATATGTGAAAATATGCCTTTTATATGCTATTTATATGTGAAAATATGCCTTTTATATATGTGAAAATATGCCTTTTATATGCTATTTATATGTGAAAATATGCCTTTTATATGCTATTTATATGTGAAAATATGCCTTTTATATATGTGAAAATATGCCTTTTATATGCTATTTATATGTGA
The DNA here is from genome assembly GCA_014843695.1 of Archivesica marissinica. Lineage (NCBI taxonomy): Eukaryota > Metazoa > Mollusca > Bivalvia > Venerida > Vesicomyidae > Archivesica > Archivesica marissinica. Next base: position 65,071,025 of record CM026387.1, on the reverse strand, counting down.
AAATATGCCTTTTATATGCTATTTATATGTGAAAATATGCCTTTTATATTATATATATGTGAAAATATGCCTTTTATATGCTATATATATGTGAAAATATGCCTTTTATATGCTATTTATATGTGAAAATATGCCTTTTATATGCTATTTATATGTGAAAATATGCCTTTTATATGCTATATATATGTGAAAATATGCCTTTTATATGCTATATATATGTGAAAATATGCCTTTTATATGCTATTTATATGTGAAAATATGCCTTTTATATGCTATATATATATATATATGTGAAAATATGCCTTTTATATGCTATTTATATGTGAAAATATGCCTTTTATATGCTATATATATGTGAACACATGTATTTTATTTGCTTTTTGCAAATTTTTATCGCTTGTTTAACATAATTATATTCAACATTATTTACTGTATTATAATGTATGATTTATTATTCTGTATACCCTAGAATTATTTTGTTACATGTATATGTTTACCATCTATTGTCGAGGCGCTCGCTTTAAATTATAATTGTTTTAAAAGATTGCTTGACAATGTTGCTTTAAATATCTTTATTTACTGTTTCATATTTAACATGAATTCATTTCATAATTAGAATATATGTAAGTATATAGTTATGAATGAAATTGTGTAGTTATGGAAAATAAACTCGCAATGGGCCTCAACATTGAAAAAATAATATGTTCTCAAATTGTAGATATGTACGACTTGGTACTGCAACAAAAGAAGCACCAGATGTTGCAAGAACATCACTGGTACTACCGGATGACCCAGAAATGTAAGCATTATCAGTAGTGTAATTTGACCCGTAATGAGCCGGCTCATCAGGATCTGCACTTTTTGCCAGTAATTTTACTATTTTTAGACAAAATTACCCATTTTGATAAATGAACTGGTCCAAATGAAATTTTCTTATTAATTTATTGGTCTAAGAATATCATGGACCAGTCCATGTCCGTTACTTGGTGTTGAGTGGGTTAAGTTACTCTATAAATGATAAGCTTATTTCGCAATTATTGTAAAGTAGATAAAGTTTATAAATAAATGCATACAGCTTCTGTTGCCTGGCATTGCATTCATTTCTGTGCCAGTTCCTTTACTTAACCCACCATGGAAGTGGCAGATTACTCATCTTGTCTCCATACTGTTGATAAGCCATATATACAGTGCTGTCAATCAACTTGGTCAGTGTTTGGTGATTAGGTGAATCACATTGGTGATTAGGTAATCCCTTTATCTACATGTGTTAGCATTATGCACTCAACTGCCCTGGACTGAGGGTTAGTTACATTCGGGATAGTAGCTTCGATCCCCCGTCTGACCCTAATAAAATTAACAGTCTTTCAGATGGGACATTAAACCGAGGTCTCTTTCGGTGCTTTACAACGTGCACGCAAAAGAACCAGAGGAGATTCTGGAACGGGTCTCTGTCTGTATCATTGCACTAGCCTCCAAAATCTAAAATGACTAATCTCTTCAGGAGATGTCGCTCATATGGGCAACCGATAGCGACGATAAATAAACGTAAAACACACACACGAAACAGAATGTCCAGAATTCTTAATAAACGATACCAACGGAGATGAAATAAATGTATTTTATTTGTCCTCTTATAAATCTTCTGAAAGCAGTCCAAGCCTCGAGTGTTACTGTCAGCTGAACCAATCAGACGCTTCAGACTGAGTTTTGAGATTGGAGACCTGAATAGTCCAGATTGCAGTGTATGAAACCTAGCAACCATTTCAGGGGGAGCATGAACCTGCACCTCCCTAGCTATTTCTCGCATCATCGCTGCTCGCTGTACCCTTTTCAAAATGCTTTTGGGTCTTCTACACCAAGTACGTGTATTTCAGACAGCCGCTGGGAGAGTATCAAAGTGATGTATACCGCATAGAGGAGCCAACAATAAGCAAGAGGTCTCTGGATTTATACATTCAGTATGTGAAATGTGGCAAGCTGGGTGCTACAAAACCAACAGCTGCTAATACTGAAATGTACAGAAAATATGTGAGGCAGTTATATATGTGAATATACCGATAGTACGTTTTATATGACTGTAATATCGGACAGTTCTCGAACGTGTCAGACATGAGTACAGTCAGGGTTCATTCTAGGTCAGAATTTTTGGGAGAAGTGAGAAAGCGCGTGATCGCTTCCTTAAATGGTGTTCTTTAATATACTTCTGCAAAATAGGGTTAAAATGCACAGTACAACCATTAAATACAACATTTGAATAGAAGGAGCGCTTTATAATGGGCCAGTGTATCTTATTTACTAGACAACATTTTTTTTTGAAGAAGAAGTGGGGCCCCCAGAGGGCGAAGTCAGGGTCCCTAGGGCGACTATTTCACCCACATCGCCCTCTAGAATGATCCCTGACAGTGTTCTGTTCGATAGTTTTTGTTTTGAGTCAGCACCGACAAAGTATATGGGCAACTGAATTATCTAAGATGCTTATTGTTCTGTGTCGTTTCTGTGATCTGTTTAAACTGGTGTCAAGACGCCAGTATGAAGTGATGTCAGACATGAATACAAAGTGGTGTCAGACATGAATACAAAGTGGTGTCAGACATGAATACAAAGTGGTATCAGACATGAATACAAAGTGGTGTCAGACATGAATACAAAGTGGTGTCAGACATGAATACAAAGTGGTATCAGACACAAGTGTAGAGTGGTGTCAGTCACAAATATAGAGTGGTGGTGGTTGTTTGTGGTCTGGAGATATTATTGAGGTAAATGCCATGTGTTCCGTTGCGCAAACTTGTGCCCGGCTCTGTACAGTCGAGTAAATCATGTAACACGGTGCCTGTATCTATTCCATAGCACCTCACCACTAAAATAGAGAATTATTTTGGGACCAGTTAGCCAGACCCCATTCGTTGACTTGGGAAGGTGTGCAATATGACAGGTTGGTAGGAGTGTTTCTTGTGAGACTAATTGAAGTTATTCATGTATCTGCTGTAAGGGTGTATACAGGGTGTGCACATAGAATAATTTACACGCTATTCCACTATGTGTAATCAGTAATCGACATGATGGTGTGTAATTGAAGTTATTCATGTATCTACTGTAAGGGTGTATACAGGGTGTGCGCATAGAATAATTTACACGCTATTCCACTATGTGTAATCAGTAATCGACATGACGGTGTGTAATACATACATATATTGTGTTCTAAACACTACAGATGTTTTAATAATACATGTACATGTATAGCAAATTCTGTATGCATTATATATGTATAGAGAGTTTTATTTCATTCTTTCCAATGAAGTCCGCCTCCTTGGTCGAGTGGTTACGGTATACCACTGTAACCTATCATCTGTGATGGTCACGGGTTTGAGCCCTGCTCAGACCGTGTCTCATTTATATGAAAAAGTTGGCAGTTTCTTATGGAGGTTGGTGCACCCAAGTACTGGTTAACCGCTGGAGCCTGCCCAGGAAAGGTGTTGTTAGGTAAACTGCCCGCCGGCAAAATAGTGCTGATGCAGGCGTAAAACCCGAAATATAACATAACATAAGCTTTCCAATGAAATATAGAAATTTATCAGTGAAATAAAATGTGTTTTTTAAAACTTTATTTATTTTACAACGATTGTGAAGCAAGTTTTAACAACTTATATTAATCACTCTCGTTGGCGCGGATGAAAGCGTAAATGTGGTCATTCGTGTGGGAGGAAACCGGAGTACCCGGAGAAAACCCACCTGTCTGATCTGGCAGCCACCGTACCATCTCACATTAAAATGTGTTATTGCAGTGGAATAATGTAATGTATTGCTCACTGGTTTAACGCTTGTTGTTCCTAGCCACTGTAATCTAAGCGCGACGTTCTTGCATCATTTAGCGCACGGTTGAATCGTTTTCTATCATAGAAACAATTTTCGGCCTAAAATGAAATCTGTTCAAGTGAATGATCAAACTATACATTTTGCTCATGAACATAGAAAGTTATTATTTTCACTCGTCGCTGGTGTCAATCATGATAATATTGCGTTCAACGTTCATTCAGTGAAATATAATTTGATCGTTCAACTAACGAAACAAATATCTTGTATGTATTGAGTTTATCCAACTGTGCACAGAATCTCAGATTAGGTGTATAAACATGGTTAATCTGGGGAATATTGCAAACTGTTACCTTCTACCATCATCTGTGTTAATTATTAGTTTCCCAGTGTGATATCCGAGGACAAAATTAATATATTTAATGTTTAATATATTTTCATATGTTAATAAACTTAAAAACGAGTATATGTGGAATTATGATTTAGTTTATACAAATTTATTTTAGCTCGATTGCGAAACAAGTTCTTACAACTTATATTAATCACTCTCGAGATCTCATTCCTGATGGAATCCATCGCCACAATGGAGAGAGAAGAGGCAATGTGGAAATTAAATGCCTTGCCTAAGGGCACAATCGTAGCGGCTCCAGCGTGGGGCTCGAACTCTGGACCTTTCACACCTGAAACGAATGTGCATCCACTACGCTATCACGACTTCCACAAGTGAATTATGATTTGTTTTTGATCTGCGACTCCCACAAGTAATTACAAGCACTAAGTCAGTTGGACCACTTTCCCATGAATTATTTTTATCCCCATTTCAAAACTTATTTTCATTGTTTATTTATTGTTCCTACTGTTGAATCGAAGGCGTGTAGAAACTGTTTCATATCCGTCTAGTGGTTAATATGTGTGTACCAGTGGTGATAGATGTCTGTCGTTTATTGTAACCGATGCTACTTTGCACAACTGTATTGCCGTTTTACTATGCACCACATGCAAGTTTAAGTTTGGATTGCAGTACATTTGTAAAACCATGAGTTATGGCCCCTGAATGCCTTTAGAAACTTCCATAATGTATGTTGATGGTGCTATATTTAAATTATTTTGTCGCAAATTATCGTCGGGCGACCCGCTACCAAACTTTTCTGAAAAACAACGAAGGTTGCAGTGTGTAGTGTTGCCTTACCTAAACTATAACATGTACCTAACTCAGTGTACTAACACAATGATCTTCTGTATTTTGTTAAAATGAAATTGGTCCATCAAACATTGAAACGCCCAAATACCCATTCAATAGATGTGTACACATGAACAATTTTTACAATCCCACCAATCAAGTTGGCAGTTTCTTACGGAGGTTGGTGCACCCAAGTACTGGTTAACCGCTGGAGCCTGCCTAGGAAAGGTGTTGTTAGGTAAACTACCCGCCGGCGATATAGCCCAAAATGGTGCTAATGCAGGCGTAAAACTCGAAATATAACATAACAATCCGACCCGAATCCAGTGACAGTCCAGTACTAGTTTGCCATGTTAGAATATCTGACATTACAGATGCGAATTGAATGCACTTTGATAAGTTAATCTTCAAGAGGTGCGGTTGGTGTTTTCTCGTCAGCGTTGCTTTCTGGTATCTCACTAGCATGACCGTCATTGTGTAGTAGTTGTTCTTTTGACATTGAATCCAGCCGCTTCAGTCGAACCACCTCTGTTCTATTTGGTCTGGAAACATAAATATTGGAAGCCGTCTTCAATGATAGAAGAAGCACACATGCAGTTATACCATATGGTATTTGACTGTATTAGACTACAATATATTTTCACATTTCACAAACATATATTTTCAGGGTTTTCTTTTATTTAAAAAGTTTGATGTTTATTTAAGCTTTAAACTTTATTTATTTTACAACGATTGCGAAGGAAGTTTTAACAACTTATATTAATAACTCTCGTTGGCGCAGATGAAAGCGTAAATGTGGTCATTCGTGTGGGAGGAAACCGGAGTACCCGGGGAAAATCCACCTGTCCGATCTGGCGACCACCGTACCATCTCACATACTTCCCGGTCCGAGGATCAAAACCTGGTTGCATTGGTGAGAAGCGAGCGCGCTAACCACTGCGCTAATCGGACAGCCAATGTTTATTTACCTCTGACTTTAGGAATTGAGGTTATTGTTAACACCTACCATTAGGAATTGAGGTTATTGTTAACACTTTCCATTGGGAATGGAGGTTATTGTTAACACCTACCATTGGGAATGGAGGTTATTGTTAACACCTACCATTAGGAATGGAGGTTATTGTTAACACCTACCATTGGGAATTGAGGTTATTGTTAACACCTACCATTAGGAATGGAGGTTATTGTTAACACCTACCATTAGGAATGGAGGTTATTGTTAACACCTACTGTTAGGAATGGAGGTTATTGTTAACACCTACTGTTAGGAATGGAGGTTATTGTTAACACTTGTAATTAGGAATGGAGGTTATTGTTAACACCTACTGTTAGGAATGGAGGTTATTGTTAACACTTGTAATTAGGAATGGAGGTTATTGTTAACACCTACTGTTAGGAATTGAGGTTATTGTTAACACCTACCGTTAGGAATGGAGGTTATTGTTAACACCTACCATTGGGAATGGAGGTTATTGTTAACACCTACTGTTAGGAATGGAGGTTATTGTTAACACCTACCGTTAGGAATGGAGGTTATTGTTAACACCTACCGTTAGGAATGGAGGTTATTGTTAACACCTACCATTAGGAATGTAGGTTATTGTTAACACCTACCATTGGGAATGTAGGTTATTGTTAACACCTACCGTTAGGAATGGAGGTTATTGTTAACACCTACCATTGGGAATGGAGGTTATTGTTAACACCTACTGATAGGAATAGAGGTTATTGTTAACACTTGTAATTAGGAATGGAGGTTATTGTTAACACCTACTGTTAGGAATTGAGGTTATTGTTAACACCTACTGTTAGGAATTGAGGTTATTGTTAACACCTACTGTTAGGAATTGAGGTTATTGTTAACACCTACTGTTAGGAATTGAGGTTATTGTTAATGCCTGTAAATAGGAATGGAGGTTATTGTTAACGGGCGTCGTGAGGCAATGCGAGTTATTGTTAGCACCCGCCACTAGGAAGTGTGTTATTGTTTTAGGCTGCGTTTATCAGGGCTGTGGTCAGGTAGAGGGCTGTGGTCAGGTAGAGGGCTATTGTCAGGTAGAGGGCTGTGATCAGGTAGAGGGCTGTGATCAGGTAGAGGGCTGTGGTCAGGTTGAGGTGGCCAGGTAGAGGACTGTGATCATGTAGAGGGCTGTGGTCAGGTAGAGGGCTGTGGTCAGGTAGAGTACTGTGGTCAGGTAGAGGGCTGTGGTCACGTAGAGGGCTGTGGTCAGGTAGAGGGCTGTGGTCAGGTAGAGGGCTGTGGTCAGGTAGAGGGCTGTGGTCAGGTAGAGGGCTGTGGTCAGGTAGAGGGCTGTGGTCAGGTAGAGGACTGTGGTCACGTAGAGGGCTGTGATCAGGTAGAGGACTGTGGTCACCTAGATGGCTGTGGTCAGGTAGAGGGTTGTGGTCAGGTAGAGGGCTGTGATCAGGTATAGGACTGTGGTCAGGTAGAGGGCTGTGGTCAGGTAGAGGGCTGTGATCAGGTAGAGGGCTGTGATCAGGTAGAGGACTGTGATCAGGTAGAGGGCTGTGGTCAGGTAGAGGGCTGTGATCAGGTAGAGGGCTGTGGTCAGGTAGAGGGCTGTGGTCAGGTAGAGGTCAGTGGTCAGGTAGAGGACTGTGGTCAGGTAGAGGACTGTGGTCAGGTAGAGGACTGTGGTCAGGTAGAGGGCTGTGGTCAGGTAGAGGGCTGTGGTCAGGTAGAGGACTGTGGTCAGTAGAGGACTGTGGTCAGGTAGAGGGATGTGGTCAGGTAGAGGGCTGTGGTCAGGTAGAGGGCTGTGGTCAGGTAGAGGGCTGTGGTCAGGTAGAGGGCTGTGGTCAGGTAGAGGACTGTGGTCAGGTAGAGGGATGTTGTCACGTAGAGGGATGTGGTCAGGTAGAGGACTGTGGTCAGGTAGAGGGCTGTGGTCAGGTAGAGGACTGTGGTCAGGTAGAGGGCTGTGGTCAGGTAGAGGGCTGTGGTCAGGTAGAGGGCTGTGGTCAGGTAGAGGGCTGTGGTCAGGTAGAGGGATGTGGTCAGGTAGAGGACTGTGGTCAGGTAGAGGACTGTGGTCAGGTAGAGGACTGTGGTCAGGTAGAGGGCTGTGGTCAGGTAGAGGGCTGTGGTCAGGTAGAGGGCTGTGGTCAGGTAGAGGTGTGGTCACGTAGAGGACTGTGGTCAGGTAGAGGACTGTGGTCAGGTAGAGGACTGTGGTCAGGTAGAGGGCTGTGGTCAGGTAGAGGGCTGTGGTCAGGTAGAGGACTGTGGTCAGGTAGAGGACTGTGGTCAGGTAGAGGGCTGTGGTCAGGTAGAGGGCTGTGTCAGGTAGAGGGCTGTGGTCAGGTAGAGGGCTGTGTCAGGTAGAGGACTGTGGTCAGGTAGAGGACTGTGGTCAGGTAGAGGGATGTGGTCAGGTAGAGGACTGTGGTCAGGTAGAGGATGTGGTCAGGTAGAGGACTGTGGTCAGGTAGAGGACTGTGGTCAGGTAGAGGGCTGTGGTCAGGTAGAGGACTGTGGTCAGGTAGAGGGCTGTGGTCAGGTAGAGGGCTGTGGTCAGGTAGAGGGCTGTGGTCAGGTAGAGGACTGTTGGTAGAGGACTGTGGTCAGGTAGAGGGCTGTGGTCAGGTAGAGGACTGTGGTCAGGTAGAGGGCTGTGGTCAGGTAGAGGACTGTGGTCAGGTAGAGGACTGTGGTCAGGTAGAGGGCTGTGGTCAGGAAGTGTCCATTCCGTAAATAATGTATGATTGTTACTCGAAAATGAACGAAGCAATATAGACGTATAGTTGAAATGGAGTACCTCGTATGACATTTCGAATAAGCCGTGGCCTTGAGGATGACATTTCGAATAAGCCATAGCCCGTTGCCTTGAGGTTGACATTTCGAATAAGCCATACCCCGTGGCCCTGAGGATGACATTTCGAATAAGCTATACCCCGTGGCTTTGAGGATGGCATTTCGAATAAGCCATACCCCGTGGCCTTGAGGATGACATTTCAGGCTGGTCGTGTGAAATCGAGCTTGTGCTCTTTTATCAAATATTAGCGTATGGACAAGTGTTTAGCATCTTGCATTAATCGCCCTCGTTCATTGGAGGAAATTACTCTACCCGGAGAAAACTAGCCTCTCCGATCTGGAGACCGCGTACCGTTTCACGTGCTTAAAAAAGTCGAGGAACTCCGATCTGGAGACCGCGTACCGTTTCACATGCTTAAAAAGGTCAAGGATCTCCGGTCTGGAGACCGCGTTCCGTTTCACATGCTTAAAAAGGTCAAGGATCTCCGATCTGGAGACCGCGTTCCGTTTCACATGCTTAAAAAGGTCAAGGATCTCCGGTCTGGAGACTGCGTACCGTTTCACATGCTTAAAAAAGTCGAGGAACTCCGATCTGGAGACCGCGTTCCGTTTCACATGCTTAAAAAAGTCAAGGATCTCCGGTCTGGAGACCGCGTACCGTTTCACATGCTTAAAAAAGTCGAGGAACTCCGATCTGGAGACCGCGTACCGTTTCACATGCTTAAAAAGGTCAAGGACCTCCGGTCTGGAGACCGCGTTCCGTTTCACATGCTTAAAAAGGTCAAGGATCTCCGGTCTGGAGACGCGTTCCGTTTCACATGCTTAAAAAGGTCAAGGAACTCCGGTCTGGAGACCGCGTACCGTTTCACATGCTTAAAAAGGTCAAGGATCTCCGGTCTGGAGACCGCGTTCCATTCACATGCTTAAAAAGGTCAAGGATCTCCGGTGTGGAGACCGCGTTCCGTTTCACATGCTTAAAAAAGTCGAGGACCTCCGATCTGGAGACCGCGTACCGTTTCACATGCTTAAAAAGGTCAAGGATCTCCGGTCTGGAGACTGCGTTCCGTTTCACATGCTTAAAAGGTCAAGGATCTCCGATCTGGAGACCGCGTACCGTTTCACATGCTTAAAAAGTCAAGGATCTCCGGTCTGGAGACCGCGTACCGTTTCACATGCTTAAAATGGTCGAGGATCTCCGATCTGGAGACCGCATACCGTTTCACATGCTTAAAAAGGTCAAGGATCTCCGATCTGGAGACCGCATACCGTTTCACATGCTTAAAATGGTCGAGGATCTCCGATCTGGAGTCCGCGTACCGTTTCACATGCTTAAAATGGTCAAGGATCTCCGGTCTGGAGACCGCGTACCGTTTCACATGCTTATATAGGTCGAGGATCGAACACTGATTGCATTGGCGAACATGCGAACCACTGAGCTAATTGAACAGATTTCACAAACGTACCTTTGGTGAATACGTCGACAGTAAATATACACGACAATGGCCACCAGCAATGTAACTGCCACACTCGCCAACACGATAATGGTTTGGTCAATAATACGTGTCCCTGTAATGTGCAATAAATTAATAAATATTTTGTTACACCCCCAGCATACGAGGTAATACGAACTGTATGTAGCTTAGCATTTCTGCAACCATAAGTCACAAACTTTCACATAATTATTTACCATCAACCATTCATGCATTCTATAGCACACCCATACGGTATTCAAGACGAACGTGAAGGATACATATGTCTTTGACATTTACGTTTAAAGGTGTGTGTTTTACGTTTATTTATCGTCGCTACCGGTGTGTGTGTTTTACGTTTATTTATCGTCGCTACCGGTTGCCCATATGAGCGACGCCTACTGAAGAGATTAGTCATTTTAGATTTTTGGAGGATAGTGCAAAGATACAGACAGAGACACATTCCAGAATCTCCTCTGGTTCTTTTACGTGCACGGTGTACAGCACCGACACGATACCTCGGTTTAACGTCCCATCTGAAAGACTTAATTTTATTAGGGTCAGACGGGGATCGAACGTTTAAAGTGTGCGTCAAAGTGTTTAAATACCTCGTGTATCATGGCAACCGCCTGCTTCATTCATTGGACCATTCAATAATCTTATATACCAGCCTTCAAGTTTTTAACGCATGCTCAAGATCAAAGTTGAATGACAAATGTGAACTATATAATTCCATAGTCCGGAACCAAGTACCACATAAACCACCCCCGTCCTCGAACAATACGTCCTTGGAATGGCATTCCCTACTATGTACAGTCCAGCACCATTCTTGCTGAACGGATGGCCACTGTACCATTCGTGTAACAGTAAAGACTGTTTTTAATCTTAATATGTTAGTCTATTTAACACTGCGTGTTTACGTTTATTTATCGTCATTACCGGTTGCCCACATGAGCGACGCCTCCTGGAGAGATTAGTCATTTTAGATTGCTGGAGGATAGTGCAATGATACAGACAGAGACCCATTCCATAGTCTCCTCTGGTTCTGTTACGTGCACGGTGTAAAGCACCGACACGAGACCTCGGTTTAAAGTCCCATCTGAAAGACTGTTAATTTTATTAGGATCAGACGCGGGATCGAACCTGTGATCCATGGATTACCAGTCCAGCATGTTAGCCACTGGACTACAGATCCGTCTTAACATTGTCTCACTTAATGAGATATATAACCACTGTCCCTGACGTCATACTTATGTAACCCATATCATATTTATGTTAAAGGGAACTAATTATTGATATTTAGTACATGTACATTATAATGTTTCCAAACCCTGCTGCAAGCGTACCACCCAATAGTTTCCCTATATGGCCTAATAAAATCACTGGTCTGAATCATATCATAATTATATAGCCTGGTCCCATACTATGTCTTTGTATAATATATACTAGTCTTCACTACTATTGTGTATAAAGTATTATGGGTGAGTGATTGTGAGTGACAATCAGGTCAGATGTGTGAATGAGTGAACTAACTCAACTAAGTAGGTGCACTTTCCAACTAACTTGTTCAAGACCCTTATCCCACACTCTTACTCTACTAGTCAAACGGATAAGTTGAAAAGCTATCCTGTTTACCTTAATATATACTATACTAGTAAATATATACATATATACATTATATGTATCAGCTGATAGCCGGACTCTGGCTCTTTATATCCATATATACGAAAATACGAAAACAACCAGAGTTTGTTATATCTATAAACTCCCCGGTCTACACTTAGTTGAGTGTTGGGAGTAGCCTGGGGTCCAGTCTGTCGATTTTTCACTACTTTACCTCTATATGACATTGTTGATATTATCAGAAACTCAATACCGCTCAATTAATGGTCTAGGTGCTAAACATATATTTATATGATTGACCTATACTAAACTAAATATATATCAACGCATGTTCCCAGGCTATGTTTGGAGTAGTATGTAGATGTAGATGATAGAAATGTGTATATACACTCCGACAAAAGTTAAGCACCACCCTATATTTTTATCGATCTATTCTTTACATCAATATCGTTAAAACAATCAATATCGTTAAAACAATCAATATCTTTAAAACAATCAATATCGTTAAAACAATCAATATCGTTAAAGCAATCAATATCGTTAAAACAATCAATATCGTTAAAACAATCAAATAAATATCACCATTATATTTCTTACACTTCTTAAAAGTAAAATCTGAAGACTGTATGTTAATGCAATGTTAAAAACTCCCATCAACGACAAACTGGGTTTACGTTTTTCCAGCGCCTGTTTTGAACCCCATTTCTGCTACGTCATAGTCAGGGTGATACATACTTCAAGTAGATTGGTAATTTTAGAGCGTTAAAGAAGTGTAAGAAAAATAATTGTGATATCTATTTTATTGTTTTAACAGTATTGGTGTAAAACAAATATATCGATACAAATCACAGGAACTTGAAATTATATCCATAAGCCACCAAAGGTCTCGTACCTCTATCCTAGGACACCCCCCTCTATTAAAAAAAGAAATCACAGGAACTTGAAATTTTATCCATAAGCCACCAAAGGTCTCGTACCTCTATCCTAGGACATTACTAGAGGGGGTGTCCTAGGATAGAGGTACGAGACCACCCCCTCTATTAATAGAAGGGGGTGTCCTAGGATAGAGGTACGAGACCTTTGGTGGCTTATGGATAAAATTTCAAGTTCCTGTGATAAAAATATAGGGTGGTGCTTAACTTTTGTCGGAGTGTATATACTAGTATATGATCTCGTGGTGAGATATTGTTTAATCAACAGCAGTGACGTACAAACACAGATAAAATACTTAGTATGCAAACAGTTTGGGCCGCTAGTTTTTCGGCCCGCACCAGGTGGTGAGGTAATCGACTATATTCCATACCATAAAGACATGCCTTGTTTGTTTGTTTTACGTTTATTTATCGTCGCCCATATGAGCGACGCCTCCTGAAGAGATTAGTCATTTTAGAGTTTTGGAGGATAGTGCAATGATACACAGAGAGACCCATTCTAGAGTATCCTCTGGTTCCTTTACGTGCACGGTGTACAGCACCGACACGAGACCTCGGTTTAAAGTCTCATCTGAAAGACTGTTAATGTTATTAGGGTCAGACGGGGGTTCGAACCCGCGAAGACATGCCAATACCCACTCCAGTTTTTATTGCATTTTTGGCCTATTTAGATTTTTCATAATCTGTAACAACCGTTACAAACAAGTCACTAACATCATTACTGAATAATGGCATATGATAACTTGCTTCAATTAACAAAACCAAACAGTAGATTTCTAATTTAATGATTACCTTATTTAGCTCGAATGTCAATAAAAGTAGGCTGTTCCATCAATTGACCGCATATATTCGTATCCGGTAAGTCAGAATAAAGCAAAAACCGGAATAGTTTATATAGAAATTGGAAAATCCCCCCCCCCCTCCACACACACTTTATAAATATCTATAACAATAAACATTAACAATAAATGCCACATAATACTGATAATTAGCACAAATATTGAAAATAAAGCGAATGTCTTCCATTCCTCACGCCCGCTAAGATGTACACTTATGCGCATGCGCAAACTTTCAGTTCTTACGGATTTCAATTCTGTTAGGACGCCGGGTCTTCAGTGCGGTAATAGGCTGAAGAGAACACGAATTCCTTACCATACTGACAACGGGTCCCATAGTGATTATCGATGCACCTGCACACAGGTCCTTCGCTTGAATCCACAACGCATTTCCCACCATTTTCACACGCATTTATACATACAGCTGAAATGGAAAAATGTGTTCCAAAACTGCATAACCTTTATTACTGGGCAGCGAATCTTCCTCAACAGCGTTCAGATATACCGGTAGTAACATATAATGTAAGTTATATATGGTCTTCCCAGGGCGGTGAATCTTCATCGACAGCGGTCCGATATACCGGTAGTATAGTAACATATAATGTAAGTTATATATGGTCTACCTAGGGCGGTGAATCTTCCTCGCCAGCGTTCCGATATACCGGTAGTAACATATAATGTAAGTTATATATGGTCTACCCAGGGCGGTGAATCTTCCTCAATAGCGTTCCGATATAGTATAGTAACATATACTGTAAGTTATACATGGTCTACCCAGGGCGGTGAATCTTCCTCGACAGCGGTCTGATATAGTATAGTAACATATACTGTAAGTTATATATGGTCTACCCAGTATAATAACATATAATTTATTTAAAGTTATGGTATACCCAGGTCTTCCTATTTTAGAGGATTTCCTGTTCTTTTGTTAAAATCTGGAAACATAATTATTGTCGGAATTTGTGATATCTGTTCAGCATAGATTATCATTATTCACTAGTTATGTTTGCAGATTTCCTCTTTTTTCACAAGTTTTAATTCAGCTTTGACACTATTCCTCGGAAGTATAGCAGCGTGCAGAAATGAACTTACGTTGGGTGCATGCTCCTCCCCCAGCGTCATTCCACCCGGCGCAACATTCCTCCACTGTGTAGTAACGTACAGCGTACTTCTGGGTCGGTGAATAACATGTATTCACTCTTAAAAGACACGAACACATGGAGCTAACATGCAATACTTCTCAAATATATATTAAATCGATTGCGAACAAGTTCTTAAAACTTTTAAGACTAATCGTTATTGGTGCGTCATTCTCGATGGAATACATCGAAACCAGGAGAGAGACGACTCGAATGAGAGACATCGGTCAGTTACTGCCCCTCAATACTCTCTAAAAGTAGATAGGTCCTATTAAGTGTTTTCCTCTGTTTTTTATCGTTGTTTGCTTTGCACAACATGCTAGCAATTTTATTCCACTATCGCTTCTTAAGAGTTTTAAATTACTATATCTCGACAGATATCATACAGTATATGGAATGGGTACTTATTTCTAAAAGAATATTTTCAGTTAATTAACACGATTTGGATAAAATCACATTTATCATACCGCAACATCTGGTTAGGCAACAACAGTAAAAACCAAGGATTCTAACTAAAAGGACCTATTCACATTTTGGAATAAATCAGACTTGATCTGCCAAGGGAGGTAATAGAAAATTAGAGATGTCTCTCATTGTATTTCCCAAAGATACCACCACCGAGCTTTGGCGGTGCTGGGACAGTCAACCACTCATTGCAAACTGGCAGCTTATCCATTATACGGAGGAACCACTCACAGTACAATATACAAATTCATAGAACCTACTGCAAACTCCAACGTACCGTGCATCGATGTCAAATAGTTCCCATCGGGGTATGAACTGCATTAGGCGTTGTTAAAAGTGCGTTTGGGGCCGAAGGCTATAATTTATGTTCGTCAATTTCTTCTTCTTTCTTTTAATTTTAAACACGCACAATGTAGTGCATACCCCAATGGAAACTATTAACTCGCGATTCATTACTTATATATACATTAATTAGCCCTATTGCGTTCAATGACGCAAATACAAATATAGCACATTTCGCATTAAAACTGTATTTTGTGAGTTGCTAGGTGTCGGATCTGTTAAATAGATAGTCATTGGAACAGCGTAATCTGTAATACACGCCTTTTTGGGAGGAATGCTTCCCAACACTGCGAATGCGCATGACCATAACTACGAGTACGCATGTCAGCTGCATATCATTAGTGAGGAAATTCATACGAAAATGGATACAAACAGGTCATATATACGCTCATTGAAGGAAATATAATATCGATGTAAATATAAATGCTTTACACGATCATCGTGTTGATCCAAAGCTTGGTGAAACAAAAACACAGTGTAGGTAAATTTAATATGTCATAGTAATATATATACACTGAACCGAATTTCTAAACGTCCACCTACTAAATTGTGAGTTTAGGGTAACGGGTCTGTGTATTAGTCCAAATATTGGTAGTCTATTGTTATCCACCATACTCTATCAATGTACACTAAGAAAACACCAATTTATTGTCATGGCTGACCAAGCGGAACGGAAGGTTGGAATCCTAAGTGTTGGCATGAGGACCACGTGCACGGCATGGTGAGTGCTCAATTTGATTGCAATTTATTCTATGTGCGACCCGTAACCGAAAAAACAGAACATATGGCGAGAATGACCATTGAGGAAAGCGGGAGAGCCGTCGGTATGCTTGATACAGGCACTTCTATCAGACAGGTATGTTCAGCGTTGTAATTAAATTCGATATTTCAAGTACATTTTGTAATGAATCATACAATGTCATATTTTAATATCATTCTAAATCATTTCCATCGTGTTTCAAGGTTGCACGACCTTTCAACAGACGGCATTCTACTATGGTATTTACTTGTTGATTGTCTTCAACTGTTATACAACATCAGGTGGACGTTTAGAAATTCGGTTCAGTGTATATATTGTTGGGCACCATTTCACACGTTACGTTTGTTACATGTTAAATCAACACTAAATAATATCGCTGGAGACTTTTAAGACAATAACACGATACTAAACACAAAACAATAAAAACCGAGATCCTATTGTTTTCACACCAGGCCAGCATACAAGAAGCCGTTCCCTAAGCTGTTAGCTTTCAGTTCAATCCACAGTTCACGATATAAATGTATGTTTCCGTTATGTAAGCCTCATTCTTCCATGTAGTATGCATGTGAAATGAGAGAATAAAATGTGCTTTGACTTAACGTGTCTACTTCTCAATGAATATTAAATGTATCCTGATAAATAAATATGTTTAAACCAATTAATCGTACCAATACAGACGGGTCTGTAGTCCAATGGTAACACGGTACCCGTGGTACAGTGGTACCCCTCTCACCATAATAAAATTAACAGTCTTTCAGATGGGACTGGGGTCTCGTGTCGGTGCTTTACATCGTGCACGTAAAAGTACCAGAAGAGACTCTGGAATGGGTCTCTGTCTGTATCATTGCACTATCCTCCAAAAATCTAAAATGAGTAATCTCTTCAGGAGGCGTCGCTCATATGGACAACCTGTAGCGACGATAAATAAACGTAAAACACAAATCGTACCAATTATCTGCCCATATACTGAGTCTCTACATGGTAGCAATAAAATATGTTTAAACTAAGTCTCTAAATGATAATGATTACATTATTCGTAAGTATGACTGACCTTGATTTATGATTGGATGTATGTTGTATGCTTTGTGTTGATTTATGATTGAATGTATGTTGTATGCTTTGTGTTGATTTATGATTGGATGTATGTTGTATGCTTTGTGTTGATTTATGATTGAATGTATGTTGCATGCTTTGTGTTGATTTATTATTGGATGTATGTTGTATGCTTTGTGTTGATTTATGATTGGATGTATGTTGTATGCTTTGTGTTGATTTATGATTGAATGTATGTTGTATGCTTTGTGTTGATTTATGATTGAATGTATGTTGTATGCTTTGTGTTGATTTATGATTGAATGTATGTTGTATGCTTTGTGTTGATTTATGATTGAATGTATGCTGTATGCTTTGTGTTGATTTCATTGGTGGTTTTTAGTGTCATTGTATTATATCTATGTTTATGTGTGTTGTATGTTCACATGGAAATATTAGTTAAATATATATTTTATTATTTAATTATTATTATTTACAGCAACAATGACATTAGTACAACATGAATGACTGAATTTTTCTCCATGTTTTTTTAAAACTTGATTTATTTTACAACGATTACGAAGCAAGTTCTAACCACTGATATTACTCTCGTTGGCCCAGATGATATGTGGTCATTCGTGTGGGAGGAAACCGGAGTACCCGAAAAAAACCCACCTGTCTGATCTGGCGACCACCGTACCATCTCACATACTTCCCGGTCCGAGGATCGAAACCAGGTTGCATTGGTGAGAAGCGAGCACGCTAACCACTGCGCTAATCGGCTTTCTCCATGTTGAATCACAAAATAAACTATCTATCACCTATATTTGCCTAGCCTGGGTTCCAGTCTGTCGATTTTTCACCAATTTACTTCTGGCAAAATTTATATTATCAGAAACTCAATACGGCCCAATTAATGATCTCAGTATTAAACTATATTTATATGACTGACTCCCAGGCTAATCTTTGCCTAACAATATTTGTGAACGATATTATTGGTAGACTATAGAATACAGCTTAACGTTATCACCAAGGTGCCGTCTGAAATGTTGTCACAGTAGCTGATAAGCCGGGCTGATTATGTTACCTGTATTTGCTGCACCTCCTCCAGTCCAACTGATCGCACGCGGTTGTATATCTCTCCGGGCAGATAAAGGCACGGTCATAGGTCATCTCGTACGTCTCTGCCTTCTGTCGACTACATACATGTCTGTGTAAGCAAAAAGAAGTCTAGAATCGGTGGATGTTCTCGTGAATACCCAGTTAGGACTATATATCAACGTTTGTTTTCAGCTGCCTGTGATATATTCTGTACACAAGTATTATATTCTTTCACAGACGGATCTGTAGTCCAGTGGTAACATGCTGGACTGGTAATCCAGGGATCGCAGGTTCGACCCCCCGTCTTAACAGTCTTTCAGATGGGACGTTAAACCGAGGTCTCATGTAGGTGCTTTACACCATGCACGTAAAAGAACCAGAGGAGACTCTGGAATGCGTCTCTGTCTGTATCATTGCAATATCCTCCAACATCTAACATGACTAATCTCTTCATGAGGCATCGCTCATATGGGCAACCGGTAGCGACGATAAATAAACGTCAAAACCACACATATATTCTTTCATTTCAAGCGTTTTGAGTGGTTAATATCATTGACATCAACTCACTTGCCCGTCACCGCTGTGTGTTCGAATCCCACTAGAGTGTGGTATTCTTTCAAAGTGAGGAAGCTATTAAGCTGTCTTGTGGAAGAACGGTGGTTGTACCCTGGTGCCCGTCCGTGTCTGGATACTGCACTTATGCAGGTTGTACCCTGATGCCCGTCCGTGTCTGGACACTGCACTTATGCAGGTTGTACCCTGGTGCCCGTCCGTGTCTGGATACTGCACTTATGCAGGTTGTACCCTGGTGCCGGTCCGTGTCTGAATACTGCACATATGCAGGTTGTACCATGGTGCCGGTCCGTGTCTGGATACTGCACTTATGCAGGTTGTACCCTGGTGACCGTCCGTGTCTGGATACTGCACTTATGCAGGTTGTACCCTGGTGCCCGTCCGTGTCTGGATACTGCACTTATGGGGAGTAGCTTGTGGAAGAACGATGGTTGTACCCTGGTGCCCGTCCGTGTCTGGATACTGCACTTATGCAGGTTGTACCCTGGTGCCCGTCCGTGTCTGGATACTGCACTTATGGGGAGTAGCTTGTGGAAGAACGGTGGTTGTCCTGGTGCCCGTCCGGGTCTGGATACTGTACTTATGGGGAGTAGCTTGTGGAAGAACGGTGATTGTACCTTGGTGCCCGTCCTTGTCTGGATACTGCACTTATGGGGAGTAGCTTGTGGAAGAACGGTGGTTGTCCTGGTGCCCATCCGTGTCTGGATACTGTACTTATGGGGAGTAGATTGTAGAAGAACGGTGGTTGTACATTGGTGCCCGTCCGTGTCTGGATACTGCACTTATGGGGAGTAGCTTGTGGAAGAACGGTGGTTGTACCTTGGTGCCCGTCCGTGTCTGGATACTGCACTTATGGGAAGTAGCTTGTGGAAGAACGGTGGTTGTCCTGGTGCCCGTTCGTGTCTGGATACTGTACTTATGCAGGTTGTACCCTGGTGCCCCTCCGTGTCTGGATACTGCACTTATGGGGAGTAGCTTGTGGAAGAATGGTGGTTGTCCTGGTGCACGTCCGTGTCTGGATACTGTACTTATGGGGAGTAGCTTGTGGAAGAACGGTGGTTGTACCTTGGTGCCCGTCAGTGTCTGGATACTGCACTTATGCAGGTTGTACCCTGGTGCCCGTCCGTGTCTGGATACTGCACTTATGCAGGTTGTACCCTGGTGCCCGTCCGTGTCTGGATACTGCACTTATGCAGGTTGTACCCTGGTGCCCGTCCGTGTCTGGATACTGCACTTTTGCAGGTTGTACCCTGGTGCCCGCCCGTGTCTGGATACTGCACTTATGCAGGTTGTACCCTGGTGCCCGTCCGTGTCTGGATACTGCACTTATGGGGAGTAGCTTGTGGAAGAACGGTGGTTGTCCTGGTGCCCGTCCGGGTCTGGATACTGTACTTATGGGGAGTAGCTTGTGGAAGAACGGTGATTGTACCTTGGTGCCCGTCCTTGTCTGGATACAGCACTTATGGGGAGTAGCTTGTGGAAGAACGGTGGTTGTCCTGGTGCCCATCCTTGTCTGGATACAGCACTTATGGGGAGTAGATTGTGGAAGAACGGTGGTTGTACCTTGGTGCCCGTCCGTGTCTGGATACTGCACTTATGGGAAGTAGCTTGTGGAAGAACGGTGGTTGTCCTGGTGCCCGTTCGTGTCTGGATACTGTACTTATGCAGGTTGTACCCTGGTGCCCCTCCGTGTCTGGATACTGCACTTATGGGGAGTAGCTTGTGGAAGAATGGTGGTTGTCCTGGTGCCCGTCCGTGTCTGGATATTGTACTTATGGGGAGTAGCTTGTGGAAGAACGGTGGTTGTACCTTGGTGCCCGTCAGTGTCTGGATACTGCACTTATGCAGGTTGTACCCTGGTGCCCGTCCGTGTCTGGATACTGCACTTATGCAGGTTGTACCCTGGTGCCCGTCCGTGTCTGGATACTGCACTTATGCAGGTTGTACCCTGGTGCCCGTCCGTGTCTGGATACTGCACTTTTGCAGGTTGTACCCTGGTGCCCGTCCGTGTCTGGATACTGCACTTATGCAGGTTGTACCCTGGTGTCCGTCCGTGTCTGGATACTGCACTTATGGGGAGTAGCTTGTGGAAGAACGGTGGTTGTACCCTGGTGCCCGTCCGTGTCTGGATACTGCACTTATGGGGAGTATCTTGTGGAAGAACGGTGATTGTACCCTGGTGCCCGTCCGTGTCTGGATACTGCACTTATGCAGGTTGTACCCTGGTGCCCGTCCGTGTCTGGATACTGCACATATGCAGGTTGTACCCTGGTGCCCGTCCGTGTCTGGATACTGTACTTATGCAGGTTGTACCCTGGTGCCCGTCCGTGTCTGGATACTGCACTTATGCAGGTTGTACCCTGGTGCCCATCCGTGTCTGGATACTGTACTTATGGGGAGTAGCTTGTGGAAGAACGGTGGTTGTACCCTGGTGCCCGTCCGTGTCTGGATACTGCACTTATGCAGGTTGTACGCTGGTGCCCGTCCGTGTCTGGATACTGCACTTATGCAGGTTGTACCCTGGTGCCCGTCCGTGTCTGGATACTGCAATTATGCAGGTTGTACCCTGGTGCCCGTCCGTGTCTGGATACTGTACTTATGGGGAGTAGCTTGTGGAAGAACGGTGGTTGTACCCTGGTGCCCGTCCGTGTCTGGATACTGCACTTATGGGGAGTAGCTTGTGGAAGAACGGTGGTTGTACCCTGGTGCCCGTCCGTGTCTGGATACTGCACTTATGCAGGTTGTACCCTGGTGCCCGTCCGTGTCTGGATACTGCACATATGCAGGTTGTACCCTGGTGCCCGTCCGTGTCTGGATACTGTACTTATGCAGGTTGTACCCTGGTGCCCGTCCGTGTCTGGATACTGCACTTATGCAGGTTGTACCCTGGTGCCCATCCGTGTCTGGATACTGTACTTATGGGGAGTAGCTTGTGGAAGAACGGTGGTTGTACCCTGGTGCCCGTCCGTGTCTGGATACTGCACTTATGCAGGTTGTACCCTGGTGCCCGTCCGTGTCTGGATACTGCACTTATGCAGGTTGTACCCTGGTGCCCGTCCGTGTCTGGATACTGCACATATGCAGGTTGTACCCTGGTGCCCGTCCGTGTCTGGATACTGTACTTATGCAGGTTGTACCCTGGTGCCCGTCCGTGTCTGGATACTGCACTTATGCAGGTTGTACCCTGGTGCCCATCCGTGTCTGGATACTGTACTTATGGGGAGTAGCTTGTGGAAGAACGGTGGTTGTACCCTGGTGCCCGTCCGTGTCTGGATACTGCACTTATGCAGGTTGTACGCTGGTGCCCGTCCGTGTCTGGATACTGCACTTATGCAGGTTGTACCCTGGTGCCCGTCCGTGTCTGGATACTGCAATTATGCAGGTTGTACCCTGGTGCCCGTCCGTGTCTGGATACTGTACTTATGGGGAGTAGCTTGTGGAAGAACGGTGGTTGTACCCTGGTGCCCGTCCGTGTCTGGATACTGCACTTATGGGGAGTAGCTTGTGGAAGAACGGTGGTTGTACCCTGGTGCCCGTCCGTGTCTGGATACTGCACTTATGCAGGTTGTACCCTGGTGCCCGTCCGTGTCTGGATACTGTACTTATGCAGGTTGTACCCTGGTGCCCGTCCGTGTCTGGATACTGCACTTATGCAGGTTGTACCCTGGTGCCCATCCGTGTCTGGATACTGTACTTATGGGGAGTAGCTTGTGGAAGAACGGTGGTTGTACCCTGGTGCCCGTCCGTGTCTGGATACTGCACTTATGCAGGTTGTACCCTGGTGCCCGTCCGTGTCTGGATACTGCACTTATGCAGGTTGTACCCTGGTGCCCGTCCGTGTCTGGATACTGCACTTATGCAGGTTGTACCCTGGTGCCCGTCCGTGTCTGGATACTGTACTTATGGGGAGTAGCTTGTGGAAGAACGGTGGTTGTACCCTGGTGCCCGTCCGTGTCTGGATACTGCACTTATGCAGGCTATACCCTGGTGCCCGTCCGTGTCTGGATACTGCACGTATGGGGAGTAGCTTGTGGAAGAACGGTGGTTGTACCTTGGTGCCCGTCCGTGTCTGGATATTGTACTTATGGGGAGTAGCTTGTGGAAGAACGGTGGTTGTCCTGGTGCCCGTCCGTGTCTGGATACTGCACTTATGCAGGTTGTACCCTGGTGCCCGTCCGTGTCTGGATACTGCACATATGCAGGTTGTACCCTGGTGCCCGTCCGTGTCTGGATACTGTACTTATGCAGGTTGTACCCTGGTGCCCGTCCGTGTCTGGATACTGCACTTATGCAGGTTGTACCCTGGTGCCCATCCGTGTCTGGATACTGTACTTATGGGGAGTAGCTTGTGGAAGAACGGTGGTTGTACCCTGGTGCCCGTCCGTGTCTGGATACTGCACTTATGCAGGTTGTACGCTGGTGCCCGTCCGTGTCTGGATACTGCACTTATGCAGGTTGTACCCTGGTGCCCGTCCGTGTCTGGATACTGCAATTATGCAGGTTGTACCCTGGTGCCCGTCCGTGTCTGGATACTGCACATATGCAGGTTGTACCCTGGTGCCCGTCCGTGTCTGGATACTGCACTTATGGGGAGTAGCTTGTGGAAGAACGGTGGTTGTACCCTGGTGCCCGTCCGTGTCTGGATACTGCACTTATGCAGGTTGTACCCTGGTGCCCGTCCGTGTCTGGATACTGCACATATGCAGGTTGTACCCTGGTGCCCGTCCGTGTCTGGATACTGTACTTATGCAGGTTGTACCCTGGTGCCCGTCCGTTTCTGGATACTGCACTTATGCAGGTTGTACCCTGGTGCCCATCCGTGTCTGGATACTGTACTTATGGGGAGTAGCTTGTGGAAGAACGGTGGTTGTACCCTGGTGCCCGTCCGTGTCTGGAAACTGCACTTATGCAGGTTGTACCCTGGTGCCCGTCCGTGTCTGGATACTGCACTTATGCAGGTTGTACCCTGGTGCCCGTCCGTGTCTGGATACTGCACATATGCAGGTTGTACCCTGGTGCCCGTCCGTGTCTGGATACTGTACTTATGCAGGTTGTACCCTAGTGCCCGTCCGTGTCTGGATACTGCACTTATGCAGGTTGTACCCTGGTGCCCATCCGTGTCTGGATACTGTACTTATGGGGAGTAGCTTGTGGAAGAACGGTGGTTGTACCCTGGTGCCCGTCCGTGTCTGGATACTGCACTTATGCAGGTTGTACGCTGGTGCCCGTCCGTGTCTGGATACTGCACTTATGCAGGTTGTACCCTGGTGCCCGTCCGTGTCTGGATACTGCAATTATGCAGGTTGTACCCTGGTGCCCGTCCGTGTCTGGA